>CAMZMU010000103.1:25257971-25664759 GCA_947311845.1 Poa pratensis
ACTCCCGCGGTTGCGCCCAAGCGCGCTCTGCCGAGCACGCTCGACCTCGTCCAGAAGGCGCTGCGGCGGGCGTGGCGGATCCATCTCGTGGAGACGATGCGTTCGTGGCTAGGAATGGTGGATTAGGGTTTACCCCGTCGGCGACAATATATAAAGACCTCCAGGGCAGCGCTGGGGGAGGACAGGTGCCCAGGAAAGCGCTGGGGGAGGACACGTGTCGTGACCGCAAAGCCCGTCTTTAGTCCCGGTTGGTGTTACCAACCGGGACTAAAGAAGCACACAGATCGTGTGTTTCTTTCAATCGCTTGTGAGCCGTTGGATCAGGGGTGTGTTTCTTTTGAGGGATTGTGAGCTGTTGGATCAGCAGTATCACGACCACTTCGTGAGCCACATGACCCGGTTGGTGTTACCAACCGGGACTAAAGAAGCACACGGATCGTGTGTTTCTTTCAAGCGCTTGTGAGACGTTGGATCAGGGGTGTGTTTCTTTTGAGGGATTGTGAGCTGTTGGATCAGCAGTATCACGACCACTTCGTGAGCCACATGACCCGGTTGGTGTTACCAACCGGGACTAAAGAAGCACACGTACCCTATATAACCGCCCTCCTCAGACAAGTTACTCACTCACACAAAACATTCCAGCGTCACTCGGAGAGGCATCTTTGGGCAACCAGCGGCAAGACGTCTCTGATGACCTGCGACCGTTCCAAACGGTTGCAGATCATCAGAGATGTGTTGCCGGACGGTTGTAGATCATCAGAGACGTCTTGCCGCTGCTTGGATCGAAGTGGTGCTCAAACACAAAACATTCCAGCGTCACTCGGAGAGGCATCTTTGGGCAACCAGTGGCAAGACGTCTCTGATGACCTGCGACCGTTCCAAACGGTTGCAGATCATCAGAGACGTCTTGCCGGACGGTTGTAGATCATCAGAGACGTCTTACCGCTGCTTGGATCGAAGTGGCGCTCAAACTCACGAGCCACCGTCGGGCTGTATGCAGGGGGAACTGTGTTTGGACGGTCGAAGCTGAGGTTTGAGAGGTTCCCACGGGAGGTGTGGGAGCCGACAACCACCTACCACGCGTGTTTCACCACATAAAGGTTTAATACATTACTACACATCACATAAAGGTTTAATACATTACATTGATTTACATAAAAGCCATGAACCCTTCTTCGCGTATGTCCCTGGCCTATGATCGCTTCAGCCGTAACCATGGAGCATCTTCATTATTTAACGGGATGCTTGGGTCAGTTCTCACTGTGAAGGGCGGAATTTCATCAAACTTATCATAATCTGCTGACATGTCTGTCTTGTCCTCGACTCCCACGATGTTTCTTTTCCCTGAAAGAACTACGTGACGCTTTGGCTCATCGTATTCGTTTGCTTGTTTTTTCTTTTTTTCGGTATTCGTTTGCTTGTTTTTTCTTTTTTTCGGTCTGGAGGACATGTCCTTCACATAGAAAACCTGAGCCACATCATTGGCTAGGACGAATGGTTCGTTCTTGTAACAACCAAGATTCTTGAGATCCACTGTTGTCATCCCGTACAGCTGGTCTACCTTTATCCCTTCTCCATTCATGTTGACCCAACTGCACCGAAACAAAGGGACCTTAAAAGTAGGTCCATAGTCAAGTTCCCATATCTCCTCTATGCGACCATAGTATGTGTCCTTTTGCCCATCGTCGTTTGTTGCATCAAAGCGGACACCACTGTTCTGGTTGGTGCTCTTTTTATCTTGGGCGATCGTGTAAAATGTATTCCCATTTATCTCGTACCCTTGGAAATTCAATACAGTCGAAGATGGTGACGCGGCCAACAAGTAGAGCTGATCTCCGACAGTGGTGTCATTCATGAGCTGTAATCGCAACCAACTGCCGAAGGTCTCCATGTGTTTTTCTTTAATCCAGGAGTCATCCTTCCCCGGGTTCTTGGAGCGTACATAATTCTTGTGTTCCTCGATATACGGAGCCACGAAGGTGGAACTTTGTAGAACTGTGTAGTGTGCTTGAGTTAAAGAATGCCCGTCCCTACATATCAGTGCTTTCTTTCCTAGCGTGCCTTTTCCACTCAGTCTCCCCTCATGCCGCGATTCAGGAACACCAATCGGCTTAAGGTCAGGAATAAAGTCAACACAGAACTCAATGACCTCTTCTGTTCCATAGCCCCTTGAGATGCTTCCTTCTGGCCTAGCACGGTTATGAACATATTTCTTCAAGACTCCCATGAACCTCTCGAAGGGGAACATATTGTGTAGAAATACAGGACCGAGAATGGCAATCTCGTCGCGTAGGTGAACCAGGAGATGCGTCATAATATTGAAGAATGATGGGGGGAACACCAACTCGAAGCTGACAAGACATTGGACCACAGCCTTCTGTAAACTTGGTAGAGTTACTGGATCGATGACCTTCTGAGATATTGCATTGAGGAATGCACATAGCTTCACAATGGGTACTCGAACATTTTCCGGTAGAAGCCCCCTCAATGCAACCGGAAGCAACTGCGTCATAATCACGTGGCAATCATGAGACTTCAGGTTCTGGAATTTTTTCTTTGCCATATTTATTATTCCCTTTATATTTGACGAGAAGCCAGCCGGGACCTTGATACTGCTCAGGCATTCAAAAAAGATTTCCTTCTCTGCTTTGGTAAGAGCGTATCTGCTTAAGTATTTACGCCCTTTATCCGTCTGCTTGTTGTATGGGTCTTTCATACGTTGCTGGTCTGCCCGTGCTTCCGGTGTATCTTTTGTCTTCCCATACACGCCCAGGAAGCCTAGCAGGTTCACGCAAAGATTCTTCGTCACGTGCATCACGTCGATTGAAGACCGGACCTCTAGGACTTTCCAATAGGGTAGCTCCCAGAATATAGAGCACTTCTTCCATATGGGTACGTGGTTGTCAGCGTCATTCGGAACAGATAGACTGCCAGGACCCTTTCCAAAGATTACTTCTAAATCCTTGACCATGTCATATATAACATCACCATCAGGGAGGTTAGGCTTCTTCCGGCGATCTGCCTCACCGTTGAAATGCTTGCCGGGCTTTCTTACGGCATGACCGTTCGGAAGAAATCGACGATGCCCCAGGTACACATTCTTGTTTCCCAAATGTATACTTTCAGTCTTATCTAAACAGTGCGTGCATGCATTGTATCCCTTGTTTGACTGTCCTGAAATGTTACTAAGAGCAGGCCAATCATTGATGGTTACGAACAGCAACGCTCGTAGGTCAAATTCCTGTTGTTTGTGCTCATCCCACACACGTACACCTGGTTCGGACCACAACTGCAAAAGTTCATCAACTAATGGCCGTAGGTACACATCAATGTCGTTGCCGGGTTGCTTCGGGCCTTGGATGAGCACTGGCATCATAATGAACTTCCGCTTCATGCACAACCAAGGAGGAAGGTTGTAGATACATAGAGTCACGGGCCAAGTGCTATGACTGGAGCTCTGCTCCCCAAAAGGATTAAAGCCATCTGTACTTAGACCAAATCTTAAGTTCCTTGCGTCATCTGAAAATGTCGGGAACTCTCTGTCGATTTTTCTCCACTGGGACCCATCGGCGGGGTGTCTCAACTTCCCGTCTTTCTTACGCTCTTCTTTGTGCCATCGCAACAACCTGGCATGCTCTTTGTTTCTGAACAGACGTTTCAACCGTGGTATTATAGGAGCATACCACATCACCTTAGCAGGAACCCTCTTCCGGGGGGGCTCGTCATCGCCCTCAACATCACCAGGGTCATCTTGTCTTATCTTGTACCGCAGTGCATTGCATACCGGGCATTTATCCATGTTCTCGTACTCACCGCGGTACAGGATGCAGTCATTAATGCATGCATGTATCTTCTGCACATCTAATCCTAGAGGGCAGATAGCCTTCTTTGCTTCGTATGTAGTCTCGGGCAATTCGTTATCCTTTGGAAGCTTCGGCTTCATTATTTTCAGTAACTTCTCAAATCCCTTGTCAGAACAACCAGTCTCTGCCTTCCATTTCAGCAGTTCCAGTGTGGTACCGAGCTTTGTGCTGCCATCTTCGCAGTTTGGGTACAGCAACTTTTTGTGATCCTCAAGCATGGCCTCCAACTTTAGCTTCTCCTTTTCTGTATCGCATTCTCGCTTTGCATCAGAAATGACCCCACCAAGACCATCAGCGGGCTCATCTGATGCCCGATGTTCACCTCTTTCTTCTTCAACGTCTTCCATAACAGTATCACCGCATTCCTCAGGGAACATAGGATAGTTGTCATCATCCTCCTCTTCTTCATTGTCTTCCATCGTAACCCCTCTTTCTCCGTGCTTGGTCCAACAATTATAGCTGGGCATGAAACCTTTCCGAATCACGTGGTCTTGAATGGTTCTCGGGTCAGAGTACTCCCTGACGTTCCGACACTTCTCACATGGACAAGGCATAAAATTATTCACTTTGTTTGCCTCAGCCACATCGAGAAATTTATGCAGGCCTGCAATAAACTCGGAACTGCGTCGTTCGCCGTACATCCATCGCATCCGTGCATCCATCTGCATCATATATATAATTAAGTTTATCAAATACCATTACAATAACATCTTGAATAGTGAAATGACCACCGTACATCGACACGTGCAATATTTCTGTATCAATTACAGACGAAAAGGATAAAGTTGCTAACCTCGGTGCGGGTCGGGCATTTCATCGAACACATCTTGTGCGTGGCAAAGAGAAAAAAAACTAGCACCCCCACTTCCCACCAATCCAGGAAAAAAAAACAGAGGAGAGGGGGGTGGGGGCAACAATATATAGGCAGGGGAGGGGTATTGGTCCCGGTTCTTGGCACGAACCGGGACCAAAGCTCCGCGGCATGCCACGTGGTCCGGCTCTGGAGCTTTGGTCCCGGTTCTTGGCATGAACCGGGACCAATGCCCCCAACCGAACCGGGACCAATGCCCCACGGGGCCCTGGCAGCTCGAACCGGGACCAGTGCCAGGCACTGGTCCCGGTTTTTGCCTGAACCGGGGCTAATGCAAAACAGTACTCCGGACCAAAAGTCCTTTTTCTACTAGTGAAATGTGATACTATTAAAGCACTACGGGAAAATTAAACGACGCCGAGTAGGCAAAACACACGGCGAAGGCCGGAATCCACCTCGGCGAAGCCTTCGCCGAGTGGGGCACTCGGCGAGATACACTCGGTGGCATTTGCCTCGGCGACGACGCTTCGCCGAGTGCTTTTTTCGGGGGACTAGGCAAAGGCTTCGCCGAGTGCCTTTTCGCCCCACCCGGCGAAGAAAAGGCAATCAGGCCCGTCCCTTGTCGGATGTGCGTCAGACGTGTCTCAGGCCTTCGCCGAGTCCTCCCCTGTGACACTCGGCGATTCTCGAGCGCACAGATGTACGCCAAGTGTCCACAAAGCCGGGGCTTGGCAAATTTGTTCGCCGAGTGTGCTGCTTCGCCGAGTGCCGTCTGAGCAGTTCGCCGGGTTGTTTCTTCGCCGAGTGCCAGGCTTCTCCGAGTGGTGTCTTCGCCGGGTGGTGTCTTCGCCGAGTGCCAACGCATCTCTTCGCCGAGTGCTGCATTTCGCTGAGTGCCTCCCATCTCGGCAAACGTTGTGCCAAATGGTCACCTGGGAAGTCATTTCGCCGAGTGCCACACTCGGCAAAGATCCCCATCTCGACGAAGCAAGTTCCCAGGTGACCATTTGGTACCTGGAGCACCTCTTCGCCGAGTGCCATACACGGCGAAGGCGTCTTCGAAGAGTCCGCAATTTCCACAATTTTCCTGTTTTTTAAAAATCCCTGCATTTCAAGACATAATATATGCATATATATTCGGATATGATTTACTCCGGCATTGATAGCACACATAGAAGCAAATAAGGTCACAAATAGCACAAAAGCTCAAACATACACATCAAATGCCCGTATTTGACAAGTACAAAAGCTCATAGAAGCATCCTGTTTGCATGTACTCCATGGAGCCTAAGAAATCGTCGATGCAATCCTAAGAGTTTGACAAGGATAAGCATGAGTTTGAAGAGCAAACCAGATTTATGGTTATTGACATGTGAGTATAAGAATGAGAACTAACCTAGAGTCACTCGGGCCTGTTGGAGGTCGATGGCGATGACGATGCGCTTGCTCCTCCGTCTACAGCATTTCCTATGTCTCCACCATTCCCTCCTCCTTCACCATCCGCGGGAGTGTGGGATCCAGCCGATCGATTGTCCTATGAAGATTCGCATTAGACGAGTAAGCAAAAAAAGATGAATGGTTGCCTAGCTAGTTTCAAGACAACTTACCAAGAGGAGGGGGCTAGTAGTGGAGGAAGAGGAGGTAAAGGAGGAAGCGACGAATCCGCGGCAACCTCAGCATACCGAAGACGAGTTTAAGTTTGCAAAGTCAAGCACATGGCTTAGTTGAAAGAAAAAGTTGAAGCACTTACCGCCACAATCGCCTGGAGGAATGTCTGCATTTGCACCACCTTCTCTTCTATTGCCTGCGCCCGCGCCGTTGCCTCCGCCGCGATCCTCTTACTATTCACAACTTCAGCCTATGGGATTGCAACCATGTAAAAGAAGCGGTCATCGCAATGAAAACATGTAGAGTGGTGGAAAAGACGGTTCAAAAACGACATACATACCTCCATTGCAGCAAATGCTCCAAGTCCGACCCGTGGGCGGCACTCGATCTCGGCGCTGAGCTCGTACGGCAAGCACGCATCTCGGCAAGTGATGGAACGGCCGAACTATCGAAGGAAGCACCGCCAATATAAGGTCGGCCATTCAGCCGACCTTGTCCCACGTACTACATAGCAACCTTGGGGTCGAAAGGAGCGGTCAAAGGATCGGACGTCTCACCGTAGATCTCCTTGAACTTGGAGCAGTAGTTGGTCTTCTGTTTCCCCGCGGTGTCGGTGATCCATTGGTCTTCCAAGTGTTTAGCCGGATCCGGTTTCTTTGGCCTCCGGGTCTCAACAAATACTTGCATCTTAGTCATTTTCCGGCCCGTCTTTGCCTCCTACAATTAATTGACATCAAAAGGAAACATACAATTGAGGTCAAAAATAAAAGAATAGCACATAAATAAAAACTTGAATGGAAAGAACAAAAATATTTTCTTACCTTGTGTTTAATTAAGCCTTCGAGTGTGAGGGGGCCTTGACGGTGGACTCCGTGCTCGCCTATTGTCGTGGGATTGTCACGACAGATGTTACCATAAGGTAACTTGAGTTCGGGGCCTTAGAAGCACTGGCGTACAAGAGATTGTTTAGCTCCACGGGGACACACGATTTACCCAGGTTCAGCCTCTCCATAGGAGATAAAGACCTACTTCCTGCTTGTCTGTATGATTATATCGATCTCGTAGGCCGGAGAGCACAACTCGCCGGTTCCAAGTCTAGGGTTACAAGAGGTGTCTCGACTATTGCTTGCTTACTACTCCTCGAAACTTAGCGATCTATGACCTAGGAACCGGGTTATATAGGCCACCGGTTTCCTGGTCGTTTACAAGGTAAGACCGGGCTATGCTCAAACTCGGAGCCCTATTCTAACTCTTCTAATCTTCAGTGTCCTCCAAGGCTTGAACTATGCTTCGGGCCTTCCAGAACTTTCCTTCTTTAGGGGGTTACCGACAAGCTCACCGGCCCATCAGTATAACCCGGCCCATGGTGATGGAAGCCGTCCTCGGGGTAACTTGGACGCTAGGTTATCTTCCCCCCAACAAGCTCACCGGCCCATCAGCTTTTCCTCTCCGTGGGCCTACCGGGTTATCTTCCCCCCAACAGTAGCCCCCAGGGTAACTTGCACGCTAGGTTGGCCTCCTTCACTTCGCATCTTCAAATTTTATCTCAGTTGAAGTGGCCATCCTCGCTGTCCAGGTTAACCTGAAAATAAGAAATAGACACACAAAAATATGAAGTTCCGGTTACATTGCCTTTCTTTTGCTGGGCCGGCCTTTCTTTGGCGGTCCGTATCATAACCCGGCACTACTAGGAAAACCCTTATAGAGAGGTTACATTCTGTGGCGCACCCTTAATTGGTGCGCCACAGAAATATATTTCTGTGGCGCACCAGGCTTGGTGCGCCACAGAAAGGCCTATTTCTGTGGCGCACCTACCCATGTGCGCCACAAAATGTGACTTTCTGTGGCGCACCTGGCACGTGCGCCACAGAAAGTCACAATTCTGTGGCGCACCTGGCACGTGCGCCACAGAAAGGTGACATGGTGCGCCACAGAACTTTTTTTTTCAAATCCCACCCCCCCCCCCCCCCCCCCCCCCCCCCGTGGATCGCCTTTTTAGTTGCAGGAATTAAAGGAAAATGAAAAAAATTAATAAATAAAATCCTTTGACATGTAGTTAGGTTTGAGTGTCTAGTAGGTATAGAAATTTTGAAATATGAATTTTGACCTTTTCTGCAACAAACAGGAAAAAAAACTTGTAACGGCCATAACTTTTGCATACGACGTCGAAATAACGCAAATAATATGGGTTTACCCAGTCAGCAATTCGCACATTCCTCAAATTCCAAAAGAAAAAAAGTTATTTCAAACAGACGATTTTTCGCAGCAAAATAAAAAAATTCAAAAAAATTCAAAAATTCAAAAATTCCAAAAAAGACACAGAAATGTATAACAAAGAAGATTGTTGACTTTTCTTGACTTTTTTTATTTTTTTTGGATTTGTTTTGGATTTTTTTTGATTTTTTGAATTTTTTTGGATTATTTGAATTTTTTTAAGTTTTTGAATATTTTTGGATCTTTTGAAACTTTTGTATCTCCTTTTGAAAGTTTAGAAGTTTTTGAAAAATCTGAAATTTAAAAACACACATTTATAACACATACCACATATACACACATAATACTTAAGAGGGTTCATATCATAATATATCAATAAGAACTTGAGTAGCACAAGGGTAGGTGGACTGGGTGGAACTTAGAAGTTAAGCGTGCTAGGGTTGGAGCAGTTTGAGGATGGGTGACCTAGCGGGAAGGTATCAGTTCAAAAAATTCAAATAATTAGGATTTTTCATATTATTTCTTTTTTTGATTTTTCTGAATTTTTTGAAACTTTTTTCTATTTTTTTGCATTTTTTGAATTTTTTGAATTTTTTGAGAATTCTGTGGCGCACCTGGCAGTGCGCCACAGAAATGTGGATTTCTGTGGCGCACCAATTAAGGGTGCGCCACAGAAATAATTTTTGTGGCGAGATTTCTGTGGCGCACCCAGAAAACCTGGGGGTGCGCCACAGAAAGTCAAAAACGTGCGCCACAGAAAGGCCTTTCTGTGGTAGTGCGGCCTTTCTTTCTAACTCTGGGAAAAACATTAGTCAACCTTTGTCAAGGAATATTCCTTTTTGTCTTATCTCTTTGTCGTTGACCTCCAGTCAAAGATACTTATCTTATCTTATCTCTTCGCTTTTTACCGCAGTACCCCTAGGGTTATTACTGTGCGGTTATAAATATGGGGTTAGGGTTACAGGGTTAATATTTCCCCATTCCCCTGCCTCCTCGTGTTCTTCCTCGACACAGCGCCGCCGCCGCGATCCCATCTCCAATCTTGATCGATCAAGCCCACAACGCCACAATCGTAAGTCCTCTGTCCAATTGCACTTCTGCGTTTTCGATTCCAGCAAAAATCAACTCAAACAGTTAACCTCATCTTCCCCGCACCGCAGCGCCTGATCCAGCTCATCCGCTCATCGCCATTGTTGCCTGCCCGGGCTCCACAGCATCCGCAGCAATGACAAGAGACAAGATTAGCTCCAAGGGACCCAAGGCCGCGGAGAAGATCGCGAGAAGAAGGCTGATGATGCCTCGGCCGCCGCCGCCGCACCGTCCGCGCCAGTGAACTGGACCAAATCTACTAGACTGAACTGATGCTTCAAGAGTTCGTTGACTGTGGAGAGCTCCCCTCAAAGAAGGAGATCCAGTGGCGTGCTCCTGGAAGAAAACGCGTCCATGCCCAAAAGAAGGTGAAATTGTTGATGCTCGATCACATCTTGCGGGGTTTCCGTCCCCCGGGTTCCCATTTCTTTCGCCGGGTCTTTCAATACTACGGCCTGCATCCCTTAGATGTAGCGCCAAATTCCATCTTGAACATCAGTAACTTCGTCGTCTTCTGTGAGGACTATCTTCAGATAGCTCCTTCTCTCGATTTCTTCTTAGAGATCTTTTACTGTAACCCGGCCCGCAAAGACCAGTTAGGTCCATATGGGGGGGTCTCGATTCAACGCCGAAAGGAATGTGATTTCCCGGCTCTTCTTCTTGCCAGCCACCCTAAGGGGTGGCAAAATTCTTATTCTACTGCAAGGACACCTCTCCCTCCACTGAAGGCACGTTACCCGGCTTTCCGTAACACGCCTTTGACCTATAACCCAAAGATGAACAGCTACGCTGAAGACGCCAACCGGTTGCAGTCAAGGATCTCTGTCGTCGGGCCAAGTCTCTGCTAGCCCATGGCCTCAAGGGCATAGATCTCGTCAAGGGTTGGTTAGGATGGCGCATCCAGCCTCTGAGCATCAGGACCTGGCTATTCCATGAATACACCGGTGAACCAACTGATGATATGCGCTACACTAAGGATACAGTATCTGATGACCAACTGGTGAAAGCCACCAAAAAACTTCTTGGTGAGACCAAGACTACTATCGCACTGACCGGGCTTGCCCCCTTCAGTGCAAGAACAAACCTCCCGCGGTATAACTTTTTTCCTTTACTTCTGCACTTTATAACTTGTTATATTTTCATCTCACTTACCGAGTTTACTTTTACTTTCAATCAGGACCAAGCATGGTGGACCGTGGATTTAACCCCGTCCCCTCTACTGATAGCGAGGAGACAGAAACAGCTGAAGAACTGAAGGACCTGAAGGTGAGCTTGACTCTCTAGGCGGCTCTTCCTTGATCTTATTCACAATGAAACCACTATAAAGGACATTGCTACTGATAACCGGCAAATGTTACTCCAGGTGCTTCTAATCCGGCCCCACTGATGCGCGGCCCAACAAACTGAAGAGACCCCCACAAAGAAGAGGACCCGGCCGCCACCTTAAAGGTGCCACATTCTCGCCTTCCTAATATTTTGATGAACAAAACTCAACCCGAAGAATGCACAGGAAAAAGACGCAGAGGCCGCGAAGAAACGCGGACCCGGTCCTCGACGAGCCATGACTCCCTCAATGCAGGTATACCTCAACTGGTTTACCTCGCCGGGTTAAAAAACTGCGCCAAGATCCCACACCTTCACATCCTTTGGCTGGAAAAGTCCGTGTCTCTAAATCAAACTCTCTGTCAGTGTCTTCCTCAGGCAGTGTCAGCACGCCTGAGGATTTCCAGATCAACACCGGTAATACTTTCTTTCTTCTTTTTTCTATGTCTTTTTCTCTATGTCTTTTATCATCTTGTCAATACTAACTTGTAACTTCTCTTTTTCTCAGAGCCAAAGCTATAGTGGAGGGTAACCTGGATTCTCCTCCCCCTGCCGCCTCTCCCTCTCCAGCTGCGACATCGCCTGTTCCAGAGGCACACATGAGCACGCCAGCTAAGGACGTTGAGCCGGCCAAGGTTCCAGAGAAAATCGTGTATCCAATGCCGTCAGCTCCTGCCAAGTCACCTGCAACGCCTCAACCAGAACCAACTCCTGCTCAAGGTTCAGGAACAAAGGTGGATGGCGTGGTAATTACCGGGTCTTGCCAGATCCCCACTGACGCAGTTGTCACCACATGGCCAAGGTGACCACCCTGAAATCAAACTGGGTTCCTCTGCTCTTGGCAAGAGCCCAGTTGTATATACTGAGTTGCCGCCTCTGGACTCCATGTCCATGCCGGCCCTTTGGGATGAATATCTGGCCCGGCTCGCCAACCATAAGGAGATGGAGCTGAACTTGGTCTCCACTATGCACAAGAAACATGTGGTAATTTACTTAATTTTCTCTGCTTTTCTCTGATTTTTTTTCTGTATATACATATACTGAGTAGCCCCAAGCTCTAAGCTTATCACTTGTTGATGAGCTTGGTGCTTAAAAACTGTAATCACATAAATAAAGTCAAACCCTGTAGTCCCCAAGTGCCGGGTTAGCTATCCACAGCAACCTGGGACTTTAAACTTCTTTTCTTTGAGCATAAACTGGAAATTCGAACACTGTTAGTCCCCAAGTGCTAGGTTAGCTGTTCACAGCAACCTGGGACTTTAAAATTTCTTCACTAGTCTCTTTCTTTCACATATTCATTTAGTAACTTCAAATCATGTAGCCCCCAAGTGCCGGGTTCGCTGTCCTCAGGAACATGTGACTAACATAGGAATTTCATCAAGTTAAACTTTAACTTGAGTAGCCCCCAAGTGTTGGGTTAGCTGTCCACCAGCAACTTGGGACTCTCAAATAATATCTCTGACAAAATCAACTGTGTAGCCCCCAAGTGCCGGGTTAGCTGTCCACCAGCAACTCGGGACTCACAAATAATATCTCTTTATACTGTAACTGCAACTCTCTTTTTCTCGGGCTTTACTTTCTCAATAACTGAAACTTTGTGACTTCAACGTAGATCTTACTTTCTTGCTTTGATATCCACAGGAGTACACTTCCAAGCCTGAGCAGGAGATTTCCCGGCTCACCGAGAAGTTTGAAGCTGAGTCCAAGGCCCGGGCCATGGCAGAAGAAAAACTGCGAGAGCTGGAGCAGAACATGGCCCAGCTGAAAGAGAAGAACACTGATCTTGAGCAAGTCAAGAAAGATCAAGAAGAAGTCTACAAGGACCAGCTCAAAACAGTCTGTGATAACTTGGAAGCCACTGAAGCTGAGCTCTCCAAGTTGAAGAAGATGATCGATTCCATGATTACTTCACTTGTTGGTAAGTAATTTCACTGTTGCTTCAATAACTGTAAAACCCAGGTCTTCTTTTACCCATAACCATATACTGATACTTTGAATTTGTAATTTTCAGGCTCTCGAGACGCCACACTTCGCAGAACCACTACTGACAAGGTCAAGTGCATCTACACCGCTATGCGGCAATTGTACTTCGGCAGCTGCGAGGTCATCAAGGATGCACGAAGCTGGCGTAACCCGCCCAGTACACTCCGTGAAGTGCAATCATCTATCCACTATGCCTGCGTGGCTTGAACTGTGGAAGAAGTCTGCATGCAGGGCCGGCACCATGCGTGGCCTAGCCCTCGCAAAGGCATATCATCCAACTCTGGACCCGGCACTTCTCATGGGCGGCTTCCGGAGTTCAACACTGATGGCAGCAAGTTTGACAAGAGATCTTATTCCCGGGTCATCAAGTAGACCCGGTATGCAGCCACTGAAATTGCCAACAACTTGAAGCTTTCCACGTTCCAGTATGGATATAATGAGCAAGGCGAAGAGGTGGTGGATCCAAGCCCGGAGCGCCTTGACCTGTTCCAAAGTTACAAGACGACCATTGCCAAGGACAAGAACGCTCCATCATCAACACCCCAAATTGTGCCTCCAGCACATGCCCTAGTAGAAGACGATGATGAAGGACAGTTTGAGTCCCTTCAACAGGTAACATCGAAGCCTTCTGCAGAGACATCAACAACCCCCAAGACCTGGGAAGAAATCCAAGGAGCCACGGAGGAGGAGCCGGCAAGGCTACAGAAGAAGACCCGGCCTCTGCTCGACCACATGACCCGGCTCCAGACGCCGAGTCTTGAAGCTGCACATGTGTCACTTCTGCATCATAAACTTATCTCTTTTGGCCCTGCGGGGCGAGTTATGTAAATAACTTCTAAATACTATGTCTCATATTTTTGATAGTGCGCCTGTGCACTTTGAAACAATGCATCATATGTAATGAACTTCAACTTTTGTTTCTAGTTCTACAAAGTTTTTGGTTGTGATGACCCTTTTGATTTTTTTAACTATGAGCCGGTTTTTCGCATGGTTTCTCTGTTGCAACATCACTGCATAAATCAGGGTCAGGGAAGTCCCAGTGGGCTTCATATCTGATTGAAATACCAGGTTAGCAATCAGGCCATATAAATGCGTTATCACATCAAGCTCAAAGTAAAAAACCAAGAATAAACTGGTGGCTCTAAATGTCCGGGTTATGGGATTGCAACTGTACCAGAAATTGATAATCAGCCCCATGACCAAAGTGGCTTACTTGCCGGGTCTTGATTTTGTAACTGCACCTTTTTTTAAGTGTGCAACCCCAAGACCTAAAAATAATACCTCAAATACCTCGGCGGGTCTCCAAATTAGAGATGCCGGGTTAAACATATAACAGGAATAATAACTTAGCAATATCAAACAGGAAAGTAAAAACTTAGAAATAACAATGAAACTTTTTCTCTCAAATATCACTTTATTGATATGCTAGGTCAGCAAGCCGCCTCATTAAAAACCTTCCAGTCCCCTTAGGTACCCTGGTAAGGAAAAGAGCGCGTCTGAAACATGCTGCCTCTTTTCATCGTGTGTTACATCTGATAAATTGGGTCTGATATTATGTGGAGTGAAGGTGAATAGGTCAAGACACATACGCCACTCTCCATTCTTTTTCTGCACCAAAGCTGGTCCTGTCAATCTTTCAGGATGGTAAGCATGAATGAAATCCACCATCATTGTGTCCTGAGCAGATTGAAAATTCGCATTTTCCTCAGCTGTTGTTCTCTGCAACACTGTCCTATCATCTAGATTCACTTGAGATTTGTAAAATTTCAACTCCTCTTGTGCACAAGCCTGTTCAGCTAACGCGGCATCACCATTATCGCACTCTGCAGCCGTCTCCCGGCTTCCATGAACTGTGATGATCCCTTGGAACCCGGTATTTTCATCTGTAGATACACATAACACGGCCTAGCCATGAAGCGGGCAAAGGCGGGTCTGCCAAAAAGAGCATGATACGGGCTTGGCAACTTCACAACTTCAAACGTGAGCTTCTCCGAACGATAGTGGTCCTTGGATTCACCAAAGGCCACTTCCAATGTGATTTTTCCTTTTGGCCGTGCTGATTTGCCAGGAACAATACCATGAAAGATCGTAGATGTTGGCTGTAACTGTGATTCCTTAAGACCCATACGCAAAAAAGTTTCATAGTACAAGATATTGATACTGCTAGCTCCATCCATGAGCACTTTGTGTAAAACATATCCTCCTACTTGTGGTGCCACCACCAGGGCTAGAAGACCCGGGTGTTCCACAACTGGCGGGTGATCTTCCCTGCTCCAAGTGACAGGATATTCAGACCACTTCAGATACCTTGGAACTGCTGGTGTAACTACGTTAACTGCCGTCTTGATCAATTTTCTATCTCTCTTTGTTGCATTGATGGTATGTATGTGATACTGGCCAAGTTGCTTTGGGTTTTGCTGAAATCCACCCTGATTATCATTGTTCTGATTATTTCCTACGTTGCCGGGTCCTGGGTTCGCATTGGCGGGTGGCCTATTTGTCGGGTTACCACCCGGGCGGGTCCTCCTCAACGACCTCCGCCATGCAACGCCTTCTGTATCTCCTCATTTTTCCACCTCTACAAATCCACACACTTCTCTAAAGAGTGATTGGCGGGCTTGCCCATCTTACTGTGACGCGGACATGGCATCCTGAAGGCCTCAAAATGACTGGTAGGACGAGGTGGGCCTCTGAAGTTGTTGTTGTTATTGTAGTTTCCATGGTTACCTTGATAATTTCCGTCCATCCTCTGTCTCTGAAACCCGTCCTTAGTACTGGCCACCAGGTCTGAATTTCCTTCACCATACTATCTCTTGTGCTGATTTCCACCATTGTTGTTTTTGTTATTGTTGTTGTTGTTGTTGTTCTGTCCACCACCATTGTTATTCTTTCCTCCATTGTTTACGGTGCCTTTACCCTTATCTTCCTCATCATCTCTAGTTTTATCTGTTGATGCGTGCTTGTTACATGCCTCAATTATTTCTCCCATAGTAATTTCTGGGACCCGGCCGCTGTTCTTCATGCGACCCAACTTCTGAACCAAAGGCTCATATCTACAAGTTTTCTCCATGGACTGCAAAGCACTCCTGGGATTGATATCTGTGGTTGAGTGCAGGATCTCCGTGACCCGGCTCACCCATTTACGAGCAGACTCGCCCTTCTTCTGAATACATCGATCTAAATCCTCAAGCGTGTAAAGACGTTTGCATGTTCCTTGGAAATTTCTGATAAAAGCTGTCTTCAACTCACTCCATGAGTTTATAGACTTCTCTGGTAAGGTATTAAACCACAACTTTGCTGCTCCATCTATCGTCATAAGATACATAAACTTGGCCTGAATATTTTCTGAAGCATTGCGAATACACATTGCCATCTCATAACTGCTCAACCAATCTTCTGGTTCCATACTAGGATCATAATTTGAAATTTTACTTGGCTCTTTGAACTTTTCCGGGTAAGGCTCCGCTCTAATATGATCTGATAAACACTTTGGGCCGGCCAAAACTACAGGGGGAGCAGTTTGACCCGGCCTCCCCAATGGTGCTGGTCAACTCACTGCTGCTGCGGCCGCGGGCGCCGAGCCGGCTCCTCCGGCACGTGCCACGGAATTTGCTGCTCTCCTTGCTCTTGAGGTATCAACAATGGCTTGGGCAGCAGAGGTGGCAGGAGCGGCCTGTCTTTGCGGTGGTGGCTGTGGCTGCTGATTCGCTAACCCGGCCCTCCGTCTTGCAGAACTTGTCTCATGCTGCCTCGGGCTCTCTCCCTGCCGGTCCTCGTACGGCTATTGTAAGGTGTCCGTGTAAACCACTTCTATTGTCTGGATAGTTAACTTGCTGAACCACAGTTGTACGTAACATGTCAATGGCTCGCCGGGTCTCAACTTCTCTTGGTGAATCTCCCAATGAAATACGATCAAGTGCTAAAGTTGCTGCATACACATTATCTGTAGGATTATTGTAGTGACTCTGCGGTGTGTGAAATCTGGGTGATGGTGGTGGCATAGCCCCCACGTTTCCTCTGGCTTGCCCCGTAGGCTGCCCAACTGGCCCGGCAACGTTGCCGGGTAACGCTCCTCCTGCATGTCCTGTGCCGGCCCTTGGTGCTGGGACCTCTTATACAGTTTTAATAGGTTGCTCATTAGGCGTATTAAATAAAACTGTTGGATTTAACAACTCACCTTGAAGTGGGAACCGACTCTGGTGCCTCCCCTGATGCACCCGGGTTATGTCGTTCTGAGGGTTCTCCCTGGTGCTCGTGTTGTGACGAAGGCGATTCTCCTGCTCATCCAACTGACGCTGTCGGGCTACCATCTGCTCCTTCTCTGCTGCGAACTCTCGCCGCTGCTGCTCCAAGGCACGGCGTGCGATGTCCAGCTCTCTAGCCCGGGATGCTGCGTTCTCCGGGTTACCACTGCTTCAAGTACTGTAGGGTCCAACACCAGGTTATTACTGAAAGGCATCGGGTTAGGTGATGCATTGGATGTTCCTTCTCCGTTTGATCTGTTCAATAAGAACCCAAATTGATTCATGTGACGTGCTGTGGCCTCGCTTTCCGTAGAAACTAATGCTCTTTCTCCATCAACCCCGGCCTGCGGCGGGTTATGGATCATAAGTTGGTTCTGTGGCTGTTGGTGATTTTGTTGGTTCTGATTTTGCAGGTTCTGTGCCAATGCATCTGCTGCTGCCACCGCAGCTGCTGAGATTGATGCCGGGTCAAGATTCGTCGTGGGCGCAGTGTAAACTCCAACCCGGCGGATCGGACTCGGAGATTCCGCATACTCCTCTTCCTCTATTCCATATCCATAGCGATCTTCAAACAACTCCAAGATTGATTCCTCGTCCTCATCGATCACCCTATGCGGCACCCGTGCCGCTCCTCCGGCCGGGTCTCCTGCGCGGTGTCCAGAAGATCGAGCTCTGCAGTACCCACAGATTCTTCTCCATCTGATTGAACTATGGTAGCAGCTCCTGACACAGACTCGCACGCGCTTTCCTCCATGTCGGGTCTCGAGGCGTGCACCATGCCTACGAAGATGTTGACCCGGCCTATGGGGATGACTTCGCCGGCCTCGATCTGTCCCAACTCCGGGCTCCACCCGAAATCGTCAACGATGCTTTCTCCTTCTGAGTTGATGATGACCTCACCGATGGCGAGCTTCTCCATACCTCGCAGAGCTTCTCCTGTGATGTAAACACCTTTTGGCTTAGGCCCCACGGTGGGCGCCAACTGTCGTGGGATTGTCACGGCAGATGTTACCATAGGGTAACTTGAGTTCAGGGCCTTAGAAGCACTGACGTACAAGAGATTGTTTAGCTCCACGGGGACACACGATTTACCCAGGTTCAGCCTCTCCATAGGAGATAAAGACCTACTTCCTGCTTGTCTGTATTGATTATATCGATCTCGTAGCCCGGAGAGCACAACTCGCCGGGTTCCAAGTCTAGGGTTACAAGAGGTGTCTCGACTATTGCTTGCTTACTACTCCTCGAAACTTAGCGATCTATGACCTAGGAACCAGGTTATATAGGCCACCGGGTTTCCTGGTCGTTTACAAGGTAAGACCGGGCTATGCTCAAACTCGGAGCCCTATTCTAACTCTTCTAATCTTCAGTGTCCTCCAAGGCTTGAACTATGCTCCGGGCCTTCCAGAACTTTCCTTCTTTAGGCCGGGTTACCGACAAGCTCACCGGCCCATCAGTATAACCCGGCCCATGGTGATGGAAGCCATCCTCGCCCGGCCTCTTGCCTGGCGGGTCAGCTTTTCCTCTCCGTGGGCCTACCGGGTTATCTTCCCCCCAACACCTATCATCTTCCGCCGGTCCGATGCCTCCTTGTGGTGCACCTTGAACGCATCCGACACCCACTTGGCTACAATCTTCTTGTAGGAAGGTTTTTGGGCGGCTAGCCAATCAGGAATCACCTATTTAACACAAGAAAGATCCATGAGTAGAACTATTCATCAGTCATGTGGAGAATAATAGGAAAATATATGTGGCTACCTTCATGTACCGGGCTTTCGACATGTGTATAGACCTGGCCATCTCTTTGGTGATCACCCTCTTCATCTGCTCTGCATAGAACTTGATAACACAGCAAACACGCGCCATTTTAATGAGCACCTTTTGAGCCGCCTCCTCTTTATCTTCACCTTCGACGAGTGTGAAGTAATCCTACAATCATTGAGCATAGGACAAAGGAATTAACACGATGAAGTCCAAACTCTTGGTATTAAGTAGTGACGTTATAAAAATTACTTACCCAGAATTCAGTGACCAGCCGCATGCCGAGGTGGCCGAAGGTGGTGTCAGGCACCATCGTGTAGTGGTCCCAAGACCAAGCGGGCACCTTTTGACCAGTGGCGATTCCATCCTTCTTGAGATCGATCAAGCCAGGGTAAAGTCTCTTGATAAGAATGCCAAGGATGCCTGCAGGTAAGTGTCTCCACTTTGGGCCCACCCACGTGAATTCCCTGCACATACGGAAAACAAAGTCAGAATACTTGTGATGAAAAGGTAACTAAAATGGAAGGTAACAAAGCCTTTTCAACCACCACTTACATATCTCCGCCGACATCAAGTACGCCATGTGACTCACGTGCTGGTTGCGATGAACGCCCTCGCAAGTACACCTTACCCTCGCGCGGAATGTCGATCAACTCTAGTGGATGAGCTGTCAACAGATCCTCATCCGCCACGGCATCCGAGTCCTCCTCACTCTCCTCGGGCTACTCCTCCTCCTCTGACTCCTTCGAGTGTCGGTCGTGCGGAAGTCTCCTTCACCCGGTCACACTTTCTTCCAATGAGCTTGGAAGACCCATCAGTAGCCTTCGCATATAGATTAGCAACAGTGCCAACCTTGACAGGCCGCTTCTCCTTGGCAACCCACTTGGGCCGCCTCTCGACGACGAGGTTCTTCTCCTTGGCGAGACTGTTCTTCGCCGCGAGCCGCTTCTCCTTGGCGCCCAGCTTCTCCTTCCCCCCTGCCATGTCTCAATCACCTGTCATCATAAAGAATGTGTTGATTAGTACAAGTAAAAACACAATAGTAATGAAAAGGCTTAAAGAAAACTCATAAGAAGAAATTGCAATATTATGAATAAGCTTAAAGAACACATATGTCAACATAACAAGCATGCTAAAACTCATATTAATACAACAAAAAACAAATCAAGCTTCAGAAGTGGCATACAAATGGTTCATAAAAAATATTACTTCACAAATATTACAAGTTCAAAAGTGGCATACAAATGGTTCATATAAACATAAATTCTAAATTAACGAGTACAAAGCTTCAGAAGCCATTGTCTACATTATTTGGATCATAACTTGGACCAGCATCATCATCATCGCTATCACGATTGAACCACCAATCTTCTATGTAGCCTGGAGGTGGACCGCTCGGCTCCTCTACATCGGTTAGGTGCATCCGTTCAAGAAGCTCCACGTCTTTCCGGCTGAGAACCGGCTCACCGTCCTCTTGCCCATGGTCGACTCCAATGCTATCATCGTCGTCTTCTTCCATTTCATCTATAGTAGGCAAGTTGATGTTGAATTGGCCTGGCAGCCATCTTCTTGATAAAAATCTCCCTCGTATGTGTTCGGGTCTATGCGGTGGTGGTAGTCGTCATCGTTAGGGGTAGGTGGTTTAGTACGCGGCGGTACCGAGATCACTATATCCCTGCCCTGTAAACGTTTCATAGTTTTGCATGGGTACGGGAGATAAAAAACTTGGGTGGCCTGGTGTGGTAGGATATAGACATCATCTCCCGTATAGACGGATTCTCTCTCAATTTCGACCAACCCAATTTCAGGTCTTCGTCTCACTCTTGTTGGATTGAACCAATGGCATTTGAAGACAACTGGGTTCTTCTTTTTGCCGAAATCACAATCCAATTATTACCTTGACTATTCCATAGTAATCAAGGTCGTTTTGCCCTGTGCATAAGACCCAGGTATTTGTTGTCTTCCGGTTTGGCCGAGTGTTTTCGTATTCATGGGTATGGAAGCGGAACCCATTCACATCGTAAGAATTATAGGTCTTGACGGCATAGCTGGATGAGATAAGTTGCTTCAACTCGGGCTCATTTCCGGGTCGGATCTTCCCTCCAAGTGCAATAGGAATAAGTTTGATATATTAGTGTTGACGAAACGTCTTGCACTAAAATCAACGTGTAAGATAGAAAAATACTTTTGCTTTGAACCATGGAATGAAATCGCCACCTCCTTCACCCCTTTTTTTAAAAAGGACCGACTTGTCATTGTCGGTAAGGGGTCTTCGATGTTTCCATGTTTCTTTCTCAAATAACCTATGAATGGCAATGATCAAGAAATGGAGTTAGTCCACAGACTAGGAAATGGAAGTGTACTGAACAATATATTGAGCACTTACTCAATGTAGGGCTCTACTTCCGTCGTGTTCTTCAAGACATAAGATGTAATCTTCGTCCACTCATCATATGATAATTTCCTCTTCTAGTTGCCACTTGATTTTCTTTGACTCGTACATGTTCTTAAGTGAACTGAGGATTTTCTTTGACTCGTACATGTTCTTTGGCAGAGGGGGTGCCTCCGGTAGAAGGGAGCCAATAACATGCAGGAATGCATCAAAGGCATTAATGCTTACATTAAACTGGCACTTGACAGCCATTAGGCAACTTATGGAATCAAGTTGAGAAACCTTTGTATGGGCGTGGAGGGTTTTCTGCGAGGCAAACAAAGTATCATAGAACTCTTTCGTGCTCTTGTCCATCTCCCCCTCTGCATCTTCGGCTGGAATTTCAGGTGCACGTGCATTAGCGAATTGATCTAGCATTCTATCAGCCTTGATATCAAAAGCTATTGATGCCTCCTCGGTGCGATGCCGCGTCGTCTTTCTCCGAGGTGCACGCTCGCCATGCAAGGTCCAACGATGATACCCTAGCATTAACCCATACTTGCTAAGGTGTAAACCCATGTCGTCCTTTGTTTGGTTTTGCTGGTTTTTGCAACGGCTGCACGGGCACCAAGTTCCAGCTACCCCATGGTCATTAGCAAATGCAATCTCCAGGAACTCTTCAGTCTTAGTAATCCATTCAGCAGAGATCTGACTCGCACCAGGTCGACCGCTGTACATCCCCTCACGATCCTCCATATCCACACTGATTAATGTAGACATATGTACAATGTGTTTTATTTAACAAAGAGATTCATGCATCATCAAATCAATTATTTAGAAAACTATAGATTTTACGCGTTGAATGCACTCACCTATATCTACTAGGTAAAGATAAGTCCTAATCCCACCCGAGTATGTGTAGCTTGTGTTCGTTTTCCTGTCCTACTCCTATCCAAGACAGAATTTCGGCAGCACCTCCCCGTGTCTCTCCAAATACACGTCTCGATAAATATCGAGAGGATGTGTATCCGAAAAACAACAGGGAGGCACCACCGAAATTCTGTCTCAGATAGGAGTAGAACATGGAAACGAACATAAGCTACACATACTCGAGCTGTCCAAAAACGTGGACAATTCGAAACGGCCACGGTTATAAAAATATAGCTCTTTTTTAATAAATGTATACCATTGACAAGGTGCATACATAAATATATACAAACAACTCTTTGTATATAAATGTATACCCTTGACAAGGCGTATACATAAATATATACAAAGAGTTTCATCTTTATTAACCATAACCCTTCCAAACGGGAGACTCCTATGGTTACGCGACTAGTTTGGTGAGCTACAAAATAAAATACACCTACATTGGAAGATAGGAACTATATCTTTACCCTTGAAGCGTGATCGACAAAGGCTATAGGGGACGCTGCACCAAGATCCTACCCTGCGACGACGCTCCTGGGACAAATTCGATCCATGTCCTGCACAAATAAAAAACAACTACAATTAACAACTAACAACTATATAGTAAAAACAACTAACAAAGTCTAAATTAACAAGTCTTTACTATATAATATGCACAAATCCGGTACATGGACCGTATGTTCAGAACACCAGGCAGTTCATCGGCTTACTCCCCTTCACAAAGCATGCAATTTATTTCTGTCAAAGCCAACCAAACTAATTTAGACAGGCTCAAAAGCCAGAACCGTTGCCCCATTTGGGTCTTCCATCTTGTACTTAGATAGTCTAGAGTTTCACACTATGGTAACAACTAAACCAAGAAAACATCAGTAGCAATTAGCCCATGACATTTTCAACAATTCCTACAACTAACCCTAACAAACAATTTCAACAATCAACAAAACAAACTCCTTGTTGGGGATCATAGACAGAAAACAAAAAAAATCCTACCGACGATAACCATAAACTAGCCAGGATCTATACTATGCAGATATACTATACGGAGGAGAACGGAATACATACCCTTGTAGACTGTAAGCGTCGACGATCAAAAGATCTGTTTCGATGACGACGCATGATGAAGACGACGTAGCCGACCTCAAGGTCATGTAGAGGAAGAAGACAACTCCCAGCAGCAAACAATGGTGCCTCGCGGTTCCACACACGTACGGTGTGGATGACGACCTCCGGGCTCCAGATCCAGCAGAGCAGCGGAAGCGAAGACTTGGACCCAGCAACACGGCGGTGTGCATATGGTGGAGAGACTTCTCTCCTCGTACGCAGCTCCAGAAACAAAACCACACTCAAGGTAGGAGAGAAGAAGAGGGAGAACTTGGTGTATCTTTAAAGGCAAGGGGGCATCTCTATATAAAGGGGAAGGAGGGAGGCCAACTCCCTTGGCTCCCCCCATGTGGGACCAAACCCACATGGGGGGTGCGGTTGGGCAAGGGGCAGCCGGCCCCTGGTAGGCCCCATTCGGCCCACCTAGGGTTGCTGGCCCTCTTCCCTCCTTTTCTTTATTTGAGATTTTCCCCTAATGGGCCTCTAAGGCCCATTTAGCTTTTAATGCCTTTTATATTCAAATTTAATTAAATAAAAAATATATTTAATCATTAATAACACTTAAATATTAAATACATATTATTTAATTCATTCGGACCCCGAAACATATTTCGTTGCCTCCGATCAATTATCGGATAAGTTTCGGAACACTTCCAGAGTTCCCGGTTTCTTTTCTCTCTAAATCCAATCTAATCGTCGTCCACCCTTAAGTGTGTTACCCCACTGTTCGGGATCACTCCAGACATGATCGAGACGCTCTTTCCGATCAATGACTAACAGTGGGATCTGGATATCCATGATAGCCCCTATGTGTTCACGAATGTCTCTTTTTCGTTTGAACCTTTAGACGTCCAGTCTCATCCTCTTGCCTGGCGATACTTAGATTGTCTGAGCGTCGTTCTCCGGTATCACGATTACCGAGCTTGACCTCATCATAGACAAATCTATCTTTACTCGTCCGTGATATTACATCCCCGTGACTTTAGTCATCTGCTTGCAAGCTCATTGATGTAATCTCACCGAGTGGGCCCAGAGTATCTATCCTGCTATGTGGATTGGCAATTCCCGCTCTTGATCACTCGCTTCTACTGCTTCCTTCCGATACCCGAAAGTGTCACCTTTATTGTCACGCTATATAAGTCATGCCATTTGATGCTATCAGCCATATCTTTCAGAAGCAGAGATTTGATATGATCTCACGGTCCAAGGTATGAATACTATGTTTCTATATTTTGGGTATGTCCATCAAATCATTCACCTAATGATATGACTCCGTTGTTAATCGACGCCATTGTCCATGATCGGGAAACCTTGATCATCTGTTACCCAACAAACTAGTTAATTAGAGGCTACTAGGGACCTGGTTGTTTACATACCACACATGTATTATGTTTCCGCGTAATACAGTTATAGCATGGTATTAAAACGTATTATGAACAATTGAGATATGTCAATAAAATCACTTTATTAATTGCCTCTAGGGCATATCTCCAACAGTCTCCCACTTGCACTAGAGTACCAATTAATCTAGTTTACAACTTGGTAAAAGCTTAACACCTATAGCAATATGGTGCATGCTCATCTCGTGGAAGAGGTTGAGTCATCAGATCTTCCCACATTGAGATCTGTATGTGCTTTGCAACACTTCTATGTCACCTAGTTTGACATCATCCCGTATCTTATGATAACGGTGAAATATATGTTTTGACAATGGAGTGAGACTCAAAATTTCGCATAGCGTGAGCCTTACAAGTCTAAGAGATCCATTAAGGGAAACCAGTCATGCTTTGGAAAACAGCACAGTCCAATCACACTTGCTATTTCCGAAATAGCCATATATTTCTATACCTATGTAGATCATGCGACAGTGAATTCATATGCAATTTCGCAAACTAACCCTTCTATATAGTGCATTCATATGCATCTTCGCTATCTAACTATTTCTTTTAAAACAAAGGACTTCTCCTGCATGAGATTTCTAGCCGTATGGTTCTGTGTCACAACTTGCATCATCGTAACCCTCTTACGTCAAGCTGTCTCTTCACGCTCACCCCATACCAGAAAACATATCCTCAGTTCTCTTTAGACACTGAAGGATATACTTAACGTTTGTTAATTGATTCATCCGGGGATCACTCTAGAACCCGTTCTTCAACCAAGAACTTGGGTCACACCAAGTCGAGTTTTCAGTATGATAGAATCTATGTCTAAGGCATAGAGGATGTCGGACATCCAGGTCTTTCAATAACTGTCACATCCCAAATTTTGGAACTAAGAAAAACTTAGTTTTACCAGACCCAAAATTCAGAACCAACAAAAACTTTTTGAAATATTTTACTGATGATTGTGTTTTCCATCCCATTGCTATGTTGAACCTAGTGTGACTTGTTGTTTAAATTGTTTTGACTAGTAAATATAAGACCCAACCAATATAAAAATATATTTAACTTTGGTGATCATGTTATGACAAGAAAATATTCCATATATCTTTTCCATTCTTCTTTTGGCCAACTCCATTTCAAATGATACTTGGTTTGTCAACAACCAAAATCAATACCCATTATTTGAGAAAGTAAAAGTATTTCCAAAACTATGTGTTCCCAAAAATATGGAGATCTATATGCTATCTCCTACCTATCTTTTAGCCTTGATATTTTGCATTTGTATGCAACTCCCATTTTATAAACTTTGATTATCACTTCCTTTTAAAAAGAACACAAGTGGGAAATATATTACCCCACATAATTTGTCTTGCTCAAAACCCTTTTCAAAAATACCAAGGTGGAGTTGAGATAGTTCTAAACATCATCTTGTCATAATTAAGTGTGATCATTTTTATAAGATAGTATTGTCGACTATGGAATTGGTGGTGTGATTTATTCTTGTGGTTTGATTTGTGTGGTCTTGATTGTGTTGTTGATCTTTTGTGTATGCCACAGTTGATCTTGTTGTGTTTGTTGCTTGTGAGGGTAATTCCTCAGTTGTGCTTAATACTATAATAACACACACTTGACAACAAATTTGGTATGTGACTTGAATAAAAACAAACCCTCTAGAAGTATTCACACCTAATTGAAATCCTAAATTAAGGGAAATGATCTTATTTAATTTCCCTCTATCTCTATTCCTCTATTTGATGAAAACAATTATATTTCCTTATTCTAGAAATGAGATGAAATAATAATCATTTCAACCCCATCTCACTCCCTCCTCAAGTAAACATACTTTTCAATTTTAAACAAAACTCTCAAAGTATTTAACAAAAGGAAATTAAGATCATAATAAATAAATGATCTTAATAAATTATTCCTCCCTATTTCTCTGTTTCTTTCAAACCAATACTTTCTCCATAAAAATATAAAGTATTTGAAGTTGCCATATTTGTCAAGAAAGTTCCAACAGTTCAAAACAATATTTTATCACTTATTTTAAAATATTAAAGAAATGTTAATTTAGTTTTACCAAAAATGATTTATTCAAACCCTATGAACCAATGTGGTTCAAAACATTTTATTTTCAAAAGCCAATTTTTGTGTAGCTTCTACATGTATATGGGAGGCTACATGAATTTTCTCAGATTTTTGTAAAATGTTTAAATACCCCAAACAATTCCATAAAACGCTACCGGTTTTAAAACAAAACAGAAAAGGACTTAAATGTAAAAGGAAAAAGAAGTCCAGGGGGTTATCGGCAAAAGCGTCATCGTCTTCTGTAGCAGCCCGTGCGCGTCGCCGTTGTCGTCCTCCCGTGCGTCGCCCACCCGGACCCCCCCCCCCCTCTCCTGCGCCTCTCCTCTCCTCTGCGAAGAGGATAAGAAGAGCACCACCCCCGCTCCTCTACTCTGCTCTCCAGCTCTCGCTCCCTCTCCTCTCTCTTTTCTCCCCACGAAGACGAACCCTAGCTGCAGGTTGCCGAGCTCGCCGTCGCGCCTCGCCGTCGATTGCAACCTCCCCGAGCAGATCGAAGCGTGCAGTCGTCTCCGCCTCGTCGTCCTCTGCGTCGCTGCCCAAGGAATCGAGCCGGATCGTCGTCGTCGCGGAGATCGGCGCCGTCTTCTCCGCTTCCGGCCGCCAACTTCCGAGCAAGCTCGCCGCCGTTCTGGTCCTCCTCTTCTGCAGCCGTTTGGTCTCACGCAACGAGGGTGAGCATGCGCATCTCCTAGACGTCCTCGTTCATCCTAGCTCGCCGTAGTTCGTCGCTCCGCCGTTAGGCCGTAGACCGCCGCCGCCGTAGTGCATCGCCGGAGCTGTTGCCGGCAACCTTTTCGTCCATAGCACTGCCAGTGGGTAGCCCGTACTTGTGCGTGTCGACTGCGAGTGTCAGTAGGTCCCCGCGCGCCTCAGAGCGACGCATCCGTGCTCGACGCCGCCGGGGATCACCACCGCGCGCGCGCCGGTCGTAGCGTCGCCGTGGTCAAACTGGCCGTGGGCCTCCGCGCTTGCGTGGCAGCCTACGTGGCCCTGGGGCCCACCAGTCAGTGGCACTGGGTAGACCGCGCGGTGTGAGAAACGTTTCGGTTAGATTTCGGGAAAAGAAAAGAAAAGGACAGAAATTGGATAAAACTTATAAAATTCATAACTAAATAAATATTTATCCAAAAACTACAAACAAGATACCAAAATGTTCAGAAAAATAAAACCTGTCTTTTGGTGTAACTCACCTATCCAAATAAATTAGTTTATTTAATGTTTTATTAAAATAAAGAAAATGGCAGAATATAAAACAAATTAGGAAAATTCATATCTTTAAAAATAAGGATCCAAAAATTAAGTTTGACCTCTTAAAATGTTCAGCAAATGATAACCTTTATGTTCCACCTTGTTTCCAAACATGGATAATTACTTTGTAATGTTGTTTAATATAAACTAACAAAGGGGCATAATTAAAAAGGATTTTTATAAATTAATCCGTAATAATTTTGGAGCAAATCTAATTTTGCTAGGCTCCTAGTGTTTCACTTTATCATATCCTAACTTGGTGTAATATTTTGACTCACAGAAAATATATAGTGACCTAACTTTTGTCTGAAGTATTTCCTGTTCAACAGGAGGTGCTTGTTGTTAACCTTCGCCTCAGACAGTTTTGTGATCGATGTACCTAGCTTGCGTATAGGTGATGGACTACTGACTAGTATAAAACCCTCGTAAGTGTAGATCCTAGCTGTTGCCCGAACGATTAGCTCGAAGCTTACGGGTTGTTACTTACCCGTATACCACTTGTGGTTTGATTTGCTTAGTGATTGTTGTGTTACCCTCCTGTTTGCGACGCTAGATATAAACACTCCCGGAGTGGTCTCGGGAACGGAGTTATTGAGGAAGGGGAATTCGTTGAACCTGAAGATCAAGACCAAGTTCACTTTGCCGAGCAAGGCAAGCTACTCTCTGAGCTTGCATCTATATACATCTATTTTGGTTTACATGTTTTACTTATAAAGAGCATATGTTATTTATGTGGTGTTTTCCACTAAAGTTATGAATTTGAAAACCCTTTTGTTTTCAAAATACAAGTATACTATTTTGACACCCTCTACGGAGATATTAGCTGGAATTTCCTTTTTAAACTATAGGATGGGAAAAATATTGTTTATTCAAAACTCCTTTGAAAATACTCGTGTGGTTGTGGAATACCGAGATGTCGGTGTGGAAATGGAGAAATGGTGAATGGAGATGTTTATGAAAAATGCACATTGTGTCTTTGTACTATGACGACCAGCCAATAACCTGTGCGACCACATTTACCCACATATGGGAAAATGGCGTAGTCATATAGTTTGCTCATATTAGTATGGGATGCCTCAACAACGAGGATGACCTCGTTCCATGAGGGGATGGTTTGGTGACCTACCCCCTGACCTGGGTCCTCTTAAGTGAAGTCTGCCAACAGAGTTGGTATGAGTGTATTGGAGAAAGAGGATTGAAGGTTCCACCATAAATCGCCGGGTAGAACTACGAGTCCTCACACTTAGATACCGACGGGCTGGGTTAAGTGTTGATGGAATGTTTCGTAGCGGTAGGGTCCTATACTAGCATGAGCAAAGGACAGGCTATGGTCGGTGACTCAACTTCGCATACACCTTGTATGGCGGGACGTGGCTGACACGATGAGTTACCGGATGGGTGTGGGAAAAGCCGAGTCCTCGGATATGGACAGTTGGGAGACTGTCCTCTGACCATGTGCAAGTTTTGCAAAGTTTTGAGATTTGAAAATAAAATGGAGATGTGTGGTATCTGCAACTCTACCGACGGGCTGGTATGAGGTTGCTGGAGAATGATTGACCATGACAGGCTATGGTCGGGAAGTGAAGAGTTTTGGTGATTTGAAAGTGGAAAATGTTTTATGCAACTATGCCAACGGGCCGGCATGAGGTTGTTGGGATTGAATGACCATGAAGGGTTATGGTCGGAAAAGGAGGAGTTTTGGAGAAATAAACAAATGGTAATGATTTTCGGGAAAATGTTTATAAAAGAGACTTCTTACCTTTCCAACAAAGATATATTTTCGGGAAAAAGTTTTAAAAGAGAATTCTTACAAAGATAGATTTATGGGAAAAAGTTCTCAAAGCCTTCTTTTCTTTTCAATAAAGATATAGAGATGTTTTAAAATAAATAAAAGTTTGAAAATTAAAAGGGTGCTGTTGCATGCTCATGTCGGGGGTAGTTTGCGAGTACTTAAATGTACTCATGGCTGTGTCCCTGGATATTCCCATGTCCAGAGTTCAAGAAGAAGTAGGCTGAAGACCGAGGGATCGATGACGTCAATGCAAACTAGGGCGCTTCCCAGTCAGCTGCCTGTAGGGTTGGCAAGTGACTTGGGCTCCACGTTGTTTGGTGATTTCCGCTGCAAGTACCTGTTGAAGTTATGGCTTCAATCAAGTAAGTAATTTATTCGGTATTTATGGGTGTTCTGTGATACCAATTCGAGTTATGTGCAACAACAGACTGATCATGGGATTGTTGCAGGAAACATAACGGGTATCTCGGATACCTAATCCGGGGTCCCCACAGACTTGGTATCAGAGCCATCCTGACTGTAACAGACCTTAGTTAGCATGGACGTTAGTTAGTAAAGAAATATTTGATTAAAAATCTATTAATACCAAAAATATATTTTTCCAAGGAAGTCCAAAAATAACTTCCACTCTTCGTATCTTCTCAAATATTTCTGAGTCTCATCCCTCTATTTTAAGATTTTCCAAGGATTTCTCTACTCTCTCTTACCCGTTCAAAATACTTGACGATGAACCCAAGTGAGACCTGATTAGCTAGCACCTACAAGAAAAAGCTTCCATCTCAAATATTCAACATTCAGCATCAAGGTGATTGATCTGCAAATACCAAGATCGTCAGTATCAATAAAGCAAGAAACCTCGAAGACCTCAACTCAATATCGACAATTCCACTCAGTTACTACCTCGACAATCCCAAGTATTCCAGCTGAAGACTAAGGCGATAAAATGAAGACTTCAACAGCCCTGTTTCACCAAGGCCCATACGAGAGAATTATTTTGGAAAGAAAAATATTACTACCTAAAATTACTTGTATCTAAGGAAGCCTAAGTGTAGCTTCCACTCTTTTCACCTTCTCGAATTATTCTAAACCTTATCTCTTGTCTAAAGGTTTATCAAAAGTTTCCATCTGTTGTCTTACCTCCATTCAAACTTACATACTTGACGACACCCCAAACCAGACCTGGGTACTTAGCAACCCGAAGACTTCAACAGCAAGGCGATTTATATGCGAAGACCGATGATCCGTGCAACCTTCCGAAATCGCAGTAATTTCACCGCCAAAGTTTCCCACTTGGACAAGGTGAAGAAAATCCTCGAGATACAAAGACCCATAGGATCAATAGGATAAGCTCGTTTTACTTGAGCAAAACCCATCTTCCACGGTATTAAACGCCTGTTGGTGCTAAAAGTGCCTTGATTGATCTTGCTTGTGTTGCATTCATGTGTGTTGTTTTCCTTGTGTGTTTCACAAAACCCGTCTTGTCGGGAACCCAAAGTAACCACACTTTTATCTGTTGCTTTATTTTAGACTGTTTGCAAAAACCTTTTTGCCGTGTTGGCCATAGATGTACTTTTGTACCTCTCAAAAGTTCGACTTAGAAAAACCTTCAGAAAATTTTCTCCTAGTAAGAGAAGCAAGGTATGGAATACTCTCTACCCCAAGACTTTGCGATCTTCTGCAAGACGGATACCTGCCTACATTCGTCGTTTTGTACAACCACATCAAGCCATCGAGAAAGATGAAGATTCAAGACCCGACGTTAGATGACACTGGTCGTATCCCGTCGGACTAACAAAACAATATGAAAAACTAACATAACTAACATAATTTATCTAACTTTAATCTCTCATCTAACCAAATTTTGCAAAATACTAACTGCTTTTTCTAGACCAAGGAATAAGTGCCATAGGACGACTCAAAACTAGTTGGTAGAAAAGAGACTTTAGGAGGATATAAGAGTGTTGAACTATGAGTTTATTACTCAAAAGGATCATGATGAAATCAAATTTGTTGGATAATGTTGGTAATGTCAAACATTTGAGGTTTAGAATAGGAGTGAAAACTTGGAGTGGATCGATAAATTAATTGGGTTTGGACAGATGATATATTTGATTAATACTCTGGGGCTAACCAGTTGTGGACCCCAACCATTGGTGGTTATCTGGAACTAGAAGACGTGACCCTTGATTTAAGGTTTAGAAATAAAGGTGAAAGTTATTGGATTTTTAGGAAGCACTTGCTGATAAAATGATGTTGGATTGGTTAGAAGCAAGTAAATTAAGAAGAATACTCCGGTGTTGGAATGTTTAGGGTGATTCTAGCGCAAGTGACCTTGTACTAAATTCTTATGGAATTATAGGAAGTGGTCAAAGATGAGTTAGCAAATGAGTAGATTGTTGGATGCAAGAAATAATTGGTGGAGGATAAGTGAATGTTTATCGGATTCTAGAATCAATATGACTTGGTCTAGTAGCAAGACATTCTAGGTGACAGTAGTTTTCAGAGCTTGTCACGCTCTGTTTGGATTATTCTTAGAAAGATCTTTATATTTGATTAAGAGATCAAGGCCCAAAGTGTCGAGATGAAATCTGAATTTGGTTAGAAAGTGGGTCAATTCTTGATGGATGATCACATGATTGTTGGATGCTTTATTTAGCTTTGATGATATGATCGTGGGAAGATGGCAACCTGAAGGAGTCAGATAATTTGAGATATGCCTATCTGGGGAATAAATTAATCAAGAAATAATTGGTGGACTACTATGATTTTTGTGATAGAATGTAATGGGAAGACTATGCCTAAAGGTTTGATGGGTTGATAGATTGAACTATATGATAAAGAGTTATGCCCGAAGAAGATGATGGTGGATTAATAACTTTAGCTTGGGCAAAGCCATGATTCAATTAACTAGTTGTAGTGGCCTTACCAGAGATGTTGGAATGGTATTTTGAAGACTCGAGAATTAGAGGCCTATGTAAAGTTGGTTGTTTTGGATCTTAGGTATAAAAAGTTTGATGTTCAGAGTATAGCACCCAATCCCTTGAAAACTAACTTAAGCCCCTCAACCAGAAAGTTTTCCCGGAAACCCTAACTATTCTGGTGCACTCTAACTTACTTGTGAAGACACCTGCGAAGCTTCGTGAAGACCCACCAAAGAAGTCTTTCAGGACCAGCCTTTTTCCGCCAAGCCGAAGGAAGAAAAGCGTGAAGAAGATCTACCGGAAGTCACTAAGAAGAATCAAACAACGGAAGCACCTGCTGTTGGCAACATCAACCACCAAGCAAGTAGACGCCTTAGAAGTTTATAACATCCCTCTACTAACTAGAACCGAGAGAGTCGAGTGCTCAGACTTGACGCATCCTGAGAACAACGCGTCCCCACCTGACCCTCGTAAGGAGACAATATCAGGAAGTGATATCTGCACCAACCCAAGCACCGAGGAATGACACCCAAGACGAAGATCGTCAAGCTACCTCAAGAACAATGCCTCCAAGTCAACTCCAGCTGCAACCTTCAGGATGACCTTCAAAACCCCTTTTTAAGGGGGGAAGACCTGCAATAGGTATACAGAACGTGTAATAATTAGATCCTTGCGCCTTAGCCTTGTAGTATCTGGAAGCAACCAACCAAGGCTATCCATCAGAGAACCCCATCATCAAGGATCTGAACTCAGCACAGAAGTTTATCGACAAAGAAAGCCTCGCAACATCAATTTGTCAAGATCTCACATGGTGACCTTACTAAAGAAGCAACGACCTCAGAAGTATAGCCAACCCAAAACCCGTGCCCTCGTACTCCCCTGTTACCACCGGGCAAATCTCGAGGACGAGATTTATTTTTAAGGGGGGAAGAGCTGTCACATCCCAAATTTGGAAACTAAGAAAAACTTAGTTTTACAAGACCAAAATTCAGAACCAACAAAAACTTTTTGAAATATTTTACTGATGATTGTGTTTTCCATCCCATTGCTATGTTGAACCTAGTGTGACTTGTTGTTTAAATTGTTTTGACTAGTAAATATAAGACCCAACCAATATAAAAATATATTTAACTTTGGTGATCATGTTATGACAAGAAAATATTCCATATATCTTTTCCATTCTTCTTTTGGCCAACTCCATTTCAAATGATACTTGGTTTGTCAACAACCAAAATCAATACCCATTATTTGAGAAAGTAAAAGTATTTCCAAAACTATGTGTTCCCAAAAATATGGAGATCTATATGCTATCTCCTACCTATCTTTTAGCCTTGATATTTTGCATTTGTATGCAACTCCCATTTTATAAACTTTGATTATCACTTCCTTTTAAAAAGAACACAAGTGGGAAATATATTACCCCACATAATTTGTCTTGCTCAAAACCCTTTTCAAAAATACCAAGGTGGAGTTGAGATAGTTCTAAACATCATCTTGTCATAATTAAGTGTGATCATTTTTATAAGATAGTATTGTTGACTATGGAAATGGTGGTGTGATTTATTCTTGTGGTTTGATTTGTGTGGTCTTGATTGTGTTGTTGATCTTTTGTGTATGCCACTGTTGATCTTGTTGTGTTTGTTGCTTGTGAGGGTAATTCCTCAGTTGTGCTTAATACTAGAATAAGACACACTTGACAACAAATTTGGTATGTGACTTGAATAAAAACAAACCCTCTAGAAGTATTCACACCTAATTGAAATCCTAAATTAAGGGAAATGATCTTATTTAATTTCCCTCTATCTCTATTCCTCTATTTTATGAAAACAATTATATTTCCTTATTCTAGGAATGAGATGAAATAATAATCATTTCAACCCCATCTCACTCCCTCCTCAAGTAAACATACTTTTCAATTTTAAACAAAACTCTCAAAGTATTTAACAAAAGGAAATTAAGATCATGATAAATAAATGATCTTAATAAATTATTCCTCCCTATTTCTCTGTTTCTTTCAAACCAATACTTTCTCCATAAAAATATAAAGTATTTGAAGTTGCCATATTTGTCAAGAAAGTTCCAAAAGTTCAAAACAATATTTTATCACTTGTTTTAAAATATTAAAGAAATGTTAATTTAGTTTTACCAAAAATGATTTATTCAAACCTATGAACCAATGTGGTTCAAAACATTTTATTTTCAAAAGCCAATTTTTGTGTAGCTTCTACATGTATATGGGAGGCTACATGAATTTTCTCAGATTTTTGTAAAATGTTTAAATACCCCAAACAATTCCATAAAACGCTACCGGTTTTAAAACAAAACAGAAAAGGACTTAAATGTAAAAGGAAAAAGAAGTCCAGGGGGTTATCGGCAAAAGCGTCGTCGTCTTCTGTAGCAGCCCGTGCGCGTCGCCGTTGTCGTCCTCCCGTGCTTCGCCCGCCCGGACCCCCCCCCCCCCTCTCCTGCGCCTCTCCTCTCCTCTGCGAAGAGGATAAGAAGAGCACCACCCCCGCTCCTCTGCTCTGCTCTCCAGCTCTCGCTCCCTCTCCTCTCTCTTTTCTCCCCACGAAGACGAACCCTAGCCGCAGGTTGCCGAGCTCGCCGTCGCGCCTCGCCGTCGATTGCAACCTCCCCGAGCAGATCGAAGCGTGCAGTCGTCTCCGCCTCGTCGTCCTCTGCGTCACTGCCCAAGGAATCGAGCCGGATCGTCGTCGTCGCGGAGATCGGCGCCGTCTTCTCCGCTTCTGGCCGCCAACTTCCGAGCAAGCTCGCCGCCGTTCTGGTCCTCCTCTTCTGCAGCCGTTTGGTCTCACGCGACGAGGGTGAGCATGCGCATCTCCTAGACGTCCTCGTTCATCCTAGCTCGCCGTAGTTCGTCGCTCCGCCGTTAGGCCGTAGACCGCCGCCGCCGTAGTGCATCGCCGGAGCTGTTGCCGGCAACCTTTTGGTCCATAGCACCGCCAGTGGGTAGCCCGTACTCGTGCGTGTCGACTGCGAGTGTCAGTAGGTCCCCGCGCGCCTCAGAGCGACGCATCCGTGCTCGACGCCGCCGGGGATCACCACCGCGCGCGCGCCGGTCGTAGCGTCGCCGTGGTCAAACTGGCCGTGGGCCTCCGCGCTTGCGTGGCAGCCTACGTGGCCCTGGGGCCCACCAGTCAGTGGCACTGGGTAGACCGCGCGGTGTGAGAAACGTTTCGGTTAGATTTCGGGAAAAGAAAAGAAAAGGATAGAAATTGGATAAAACTTATAAAATTCATAACTAAATAAATACTTATCCAAAAACTACAAACAAGATACCAAAATGTTCAGAAAAATAAAACCTGTCTTTTGGTGTAACTCACCTATCCAAATAAATTAGTTTATTTAATGTTTTATTAAAATAAATAAAATGGCAGAATATAAAACAAATTAGGAAAATTCATATCTTTAAAAATAAGGATCCAAAAATTAAGTTTGACCTCTTAAAATGTTCAGCAAATGATAACCTTTATGTTCCACCTTGTTTCCAAACATGGATAATTACTTTGTAATGTTGTTTAAAATAAACTAACAAAGGGGCATAATTAAAAAGGATTTTTATAAATTAATCCGTAATAATTTTGGAGCAAATCTAATTTTGCTAGGCTCCTAGTGTTTCACTTTATCATATCCTAACTTGGTGTAATATTTTGACTCACAGAAAATATATAGTGACCTAACTTTTGTCTGAAGTATTTCCTGTTCAACAGGAGGTGCTTGTTGTTAACCTTCGCCTCAGACAGTTTTGTGATCGATGTACCTAGCTTGCGTATAGGTGATGGACTACTGACTAGTATAAAACCCTCGTAAGTGTAGATCCTAGCTGTTGCCCGAACGATTAGCTCGAAGCTTACGGGTTGTTACTTGCCCGTATACCACTTGTGGTTTGATTTGCTTAGTGATTGTTGTGTTACCCTCCTGTTTGCGACGCTAGATATAAACACTACCGGAGTGGTCTCGGGAACGGAGTTATTGAGGAAGGGGAATTCGTTGAACCTGAAGATCAAGACCAAGTTCACTTTGCCGAGCAAGGCAAGCTACTCTCTGAGCTTGCATCTATATACATCTATTTTGGTTTACATGTTTTACTTATAAAGAGCATATGTTATTTATGTGGTGTTTGCCACTAAAGTTATGAATTTGAAAACCCTTTTGTTTTCAAAATACAAGTATACTATTTTGACACCCTCTACGGAAATATTAGCTGGAATTTCCTTTTTAAACTATAGGATGGGAAAAATATTGTTTATTCAAAACTCCTTTGAAAATACTCGTGTGGTTGTGGAATACCGAGATGTCGGTGTGGAAATGGAGAAATGGTGAATGGAGATGTTTATGAAAAATGCACATTGTGTCTTTGTACTATGACGACCAGCCAATAACCTGTGCGACCACATTTACCCACATATGGGAAAAGGGCGTAGTCATATAGTTTGCTCATATTAGTATGGGATGCCTCAACAACGAGGATGACCTCGTTCCATGAGGGCATGGTTTGGTGACCTACCCCCTGACCTGGGTCCTCTTAAGTGAAGTCTGCCAACAGAGTTGGTATGAGTGTATTGGAGAAAGAGGATTGAAGGTTCCACCATAAATCGCCGGGTAGAACTACGAGTCCTCACACTTAGATACCGACGGGCTGGGTTAAGTGTTGATGGAATGTTTCGTAGCGGTAGGGTCCTATACTAGCATGAGCAAAGGACAGGCTATGGTCGGTGACTCAACTTCGCATACACCTTGTATGGCGGGACGTGGCTGACACGATGAGTTACCAGATGGGTGTGGGAAAAGCGTGCTACCTCTGCAGAGGGTAAAACTATTCGAATAGCCGAGTCCTCGGATATGGACAGTTGGGAGACTGTCCTCTGACCATGTGCAAGTTTTGCAAAGTTTTGAGATTTGAAAATAAAATGGAGATGTGTGGTATCTGCAACTCTACCGACGGGCTGGTATGAGGTTGCTGGAGAATGATTGACCATGACAGGCTATGGTCGGGAAGTGAAGAGTTTTGGTGATTTGAAAGTGGAAAATGTTTTATGCAACTATGCCAACGGGCCGGCATGAGGTTGTTGGGATTGAATGACCATGAATGGTTATGGTCGGAAAAGGAGGAGTTTTGGAGAAATAAACAAATGGTAATGATTTTCGGGAAAATGTTTATAAAAGAGACTTCTTACCTTTCCAACAAAGATATATTTTCGGGAAAAAGTTTTAAAAGAGAATTCTTACAAAGATAGATTTATGGGAAAAAGTTCTCAAAGCCTTCTTTTCTTTTCAATAAAGATATAGAGATGTTTTAAAATAAATAAAAGTTTGAAAATTAAAAGGGTGCTGTTGCATGCTCATGTCGGGGGTAGTTTGCGAGTACTTAAATGTACTCATGGCTGTGTCCCTGGATATTCCCATGTCCAGAGTTCAAGAAGAAGTAGGCTGAAGACCGAGGGATCGATGACGTCAATGCAAACTAGGGCGCTTCCCAGTCAGCTGCCTGTAGGGTTGGCAAGTGACTTGGGCTCCACGTTGTTTGGTGATTTCCGCTGCAAGTACCTGTTGAAGTTATGGCTTCAATCAAGTAAGTAATTTTATTTGGTATTTATGGGTGTTCTGTGATACCAATTCGAGTTATGTGCAACAACAGACTGATCATGGGATTGTTGCAGGAAACATAACGGGTATCTCGGATACCTAATCCGGGGTCCCCACAATAACTATCGCTGAAACTTAATATTTTATCTAGTCATACAATCAAGAACCTTTCTCTTTCCTTGTTCTATTCTGAAACATTTCAGAATCCTGACCTAGAAAAATATTCCTGACCTAATGTTATTAAGCCCTATTGATCTATACAAATTACAGATCTAAAGCCTAATTCTCTAAACTTCATTCATAGAAAATTTAATCACTTAAATAATCATTCATACGTTACTAGAGGATCAGTATCATTCTCTATATGTTATTACATATAAAGTTTGGAATGACACCTAGCTCCCACTCAAATATGCATTCCGCATATAAGACAAGAGAATTTCCTTTTAGCTCCCACTCAAATATGCCATTCACATATAAGATCAAGAAAAGCTACTTAGCTCCCACTCACTTCTTTACAAATGCAGGTTTCTTCAATTATTTTGGACGACTGCAAAATCCTTTGATCACATTATCAAAGCGAAGATTCCAGCTCCGATATGCTTGCTTCAGCCCATGAATGGACAACTAAAGTTTGCATACATGTCTAGCATCCTTAGGATCAACCAAACCTACATGTTGTACCGATTACAACTCTTCCTTAATGTTTCTATTAGGGAACACGATTTCTTTATCCCCTTATCAATTTCTTAATTGAAAATAATTGCTAGAACAATCCTAAATAGACTAAGGCATCGCCACTTCAGACACAATCTCGTTGCGGTCAACTTTTGAATTTGTCGAAGCTGTTTTACGACAAATCGATCCTTATAGACGGTTGCCTTTCCGTCAGTGTCTATTTTGTCATAAAATTCCATTTACTCTCAACGGCCTGTAGCCCGTCAAGAAGGTTTACCTAAGTCATTACTTAGTCATTGTACATGAATTTTATCTCGGATTATATATGGCTCATAGCCATTTCTCGGACTTAGGTTCACCATTGCTTCTTTGTAGTTCATAGGTATTTTCATGTTCCATTAACATGACGTTTCATAACAAGATAGTCGTGACACATAGTGCCGTAACCATTCTCGTACGCCTACGATTTTAGTACGAGCTCAGAGCATCATGATCACTTATCATCATCTTCCTTCCAGTTGTGGAGGACAATATCAGAACGGTTTCCGTTGCGCCACTCCAATGTCTGGAGAAGAAGTTCATTAACTCCATCTTGCTCTACTTTCTTTCCCACTTATACCTTCGGGCAAGAAACTATTTCTTTAGTAAGATATATTCCAGCAACAATTTTGTCTTCTTGTCGTGAGACACGTACCCAACTAATTCTTTAGGTACACTACACAGGTTTATCCATTTTAGGTTTGATCGTATCGAAACACTAAAAATACCGAAACGACAATCTAGGCTAAAAGCCATGCCATAACTCAGATGGTATTGTCTCCATGGATTTATATGGTTTCCCTATTATCTAAAGTGAATGTTTTGTTCCTAACATACAACTCTAATGATCACAAAATTCGATAAGAGATTTTATTGATCACGCATAATCCAATATCGTGTGATTACGACGTCATAACACACCATAACATTGTGGCGTTCCATACGGCGTAATTTGTGAAACTCTTTTCACAAGTCTTTCAATGACATGCCAAACTCATAACTCAAATCCTTGTTTCCTCGATCTGTATCGTAGGAAATTGATTATCTTGTTGAGTTTATTTTCCTACTTTACTTCTGAACTTATTTGAATTCATCAAACTTTTCAGACCAGCATTTCATTAAGTGGATGCCCATGCATCTACTTAAATCAATCATTGGTAAAGTTCACTAAATAATGATTTCCACTACACGTTGAAATACTTCATTGATCCACACACATCAATTATGTATGATATTCAATAAGTTACATGCCCGTTTCCAGAAAACGTGTCTTAGTTATCTTTGCAAGTGTCTTAAGATCAAAATCTAAAGACTCGGCGATCCATCGGAATGGAGCTACTTTATGCTTATAGCTTTGACATGACTCAAACGTTAGTGCCACAATGATGTGGTGTCATTATTAAGTTTGTATCTTTGGCATTTATGTTATAAATGTGAGAGCTACTACCATCTAGATTAAAATAACAACATTCCATTCACGGTCGGTGTATGATCATTAAAGATATCGCTCATAAATGTAGGATAACGATTTATCACTAACAGATATGAATGATTGTCTCGCAAGAGGGAGACACACTTACAATGATCATGCTAACAAGCAATCAAATGGAATTTGTTCAAATCAAATTTGATCTAAATGGTAGATACAGAGAGAGTGTCTATGGCCATCACAACATATTCACAACATATTGCCTGCCATCATCAAAACACATTGTCTCTTCATCCTTCCAAGCCACTCAAGCAGAAAATCTTGTTTCACTAAACAGGACCAGCATCAACACTTAATCACTGCATAGAGTACTTGTTAAGGTAAAACATTCATAACATGTATATCATATATATACCATCATCATTGATGACATCCCGGTGATTCGTTTCATCTTCTTGATTCTTCAACGTAATCAAGAATTCATGAAGGTGAATGATTCCCCTTGCATGACATAGTCTATGACAAAACATTTGCATCAGGCAACATTTTCTGTCATCCAGTGATCAAGCTGAGCGAGGCATCTCAATGTCATCAAGTATGACCAATGTCATCAAGTATAACTAATGTCATCAAGTATGACCAACGTTATCAAGTATGACTGCCACGTGCTCTTTTAATGCGAGTGTTCTCTTCCATCTTAGTTGAGCGGAAAACCTGATTTACGGTGCATACAGATCATCAATTTCAGCGACCATTCGCGATCTGTCAACATGCACCCACAGTTCATTCTCAACGGCAGAGATCATAGCATACACTGGACTATGATGAAATTATCCGCACAAAACTTGATAATCTGAATTACCTTTTGTCAGCGGAATCTCCGGTTTTATCTCCTAGCGGGTTTTGTATCGTATATAGCTAAAAGGTTTGAAACAAGGAGTATCCTCAAGCTACGGTATAAAAATATGAAGTTTTGGACCCAACTCTTTTTAAGTTTCTCAATTGCAGGAAAGCACCTAAGTTTAAAAGGTCTATAGAAGAGGTTATCATCTACAAAGGTTTTGCAAAGCATGAAGACTTTTGTTCATAATAAAATATGGGTTCAAGTTTTAAAATAAAGCTAAGTTTTCAAAGTAAAACTAAGTTTTCAAAATAAAACTACTAGAACTCCCACTCAAGACGAGTATCCCTCGCATCGTCTTAGTAATTACACAATCCCCATCCATTATACTACCCCCATCGATCAGGCGGATAGCATAACTTCAAAGGTAGACATCGTATATCAATCACATCATCGTATGTGACTCGTGCTTAACATTTCGGTACTTGTGTTCCGAGGCCATGTACTGTACATGCTAGGCTCACCATAACACCCTTTGCCGTATTCGCGTGTGCAACGTGGCTTACACCCACCGTATGCGAACGAAGAGATGAGTGTAGCCACAAGTGGCGTACCCCGTAACGTAGAACTTTATTGGTGGTGCACGACAGAGGGAGAACACTATTATCGGAATTTTGGGAGGGATCATCTTATATTACTACCGCCGTGTAACTAATATATAGACATATATATATACACAATATAAGATGCACACAATCTACATAACATCTAAAATGAAATGTAGTGCGACATGATATGGTCTCCTCCGCGCCGATGGTCTCCTTCGCGCCAACAGTTTATAAACAATTTTAATAAACCTACCTTGACCATATCACATTGCCCCTGCAAAATAAAGGTAGACGCCTTCTACTTTATCTTTTGCATGTTTTACGTGGCTGCTAGGGCTTCCGCACAAGAACCGTTTCTTACCTACGAAAACAACCACAACAGCGAATGCTATATCAACTATTGTAGGAGAGACAGACACCCGCTAGCCACATATACGGAACCAGCCGTATGTCAGGTGTGAAACCAGTCTCGCGTAATAGTACGCGTAAAGTCGGTCTAGCCCGCTTCATCCGACAATACCGCGATATAAACAAGTACACGCGAGAGGGTAACAAATGTAGAATCGATGCCCACATTCAACATGTGTTCTAACCGTACAGATATATCTACGCATAGATCGGCTCGGATACCACGGTTGGGGATCGTATACAGTAAACAAAAAATTTCCTACCGACGATAACAATAAACTAGCCAGGATCTATACTATGCAGATATACTATACGGAGGAGAACGGAATACATACCCTTGTAGACCGTAAGCGTCGACGATCAAAAGATCTGTTTCGATGACGACGCGTGATGAAGACGACGTAGCCGACCTCAAGGCCGTGTAGAGGAAGTAGACAGCTCCCAGCACCAAACAATGGGGCCTCGCGGTTCCACACACGTACGGTGTGAATGACGACCTCCGGGCTCCAGATCCAGCAGAGCAGCAGAAGCGAAGACTTGGACCCAGCAGCACGGTGGTGTGCATATGGTGGAGAGACTTCTCTCCTCATACGCAGCTCCAGAAACGGAACCACGCTCAAGGTAGGAGAGAAGAAGAGGGAGAACTTGGTGTATCTTTAAAGGCAAGGGGGAATCTCTATATAAAGGGGAAGGAGGGAGGCCAACTCCCTTGGCTCCCCCATGTGGGACTAAACCCACATGGGGGTGCGGCTGGGCAAGGGGAAGCCGGGCCCCTGGTAGGCCCCATTCGGCCCACCTAGGGCTGCTGGCCCTCTTCCCTCCTTTTCTTTATTTGGGATTTTCCCCTAATGGGACTCTAAGTCCCATTTAGCTTTTAATGCCTTTTAAATTCGAATTTAATTAAATAAAAAATATATTTAATCATTAATAACACTTATCAATATTAAATACATATTATTTAATTCATTCGGACCCCGAAACATATTTCGTTGCCTCCGATCAATTATCGGATAAGTTCCGGAACACTTCCGGAGTCACAGAACACTTGCGGAGTTCCCGGTTTCATTTCTCTCTAAATCCAATCTAATCGTCAATCACCCTTAAGTGTGTTACCTCACGGTTCGGGATCACTCCAGACATGATCGAGACGCTCTCTCCGATCAATGACTAACAACGGGATTGTAACATCCCAAAATTATCAACAAGTATTATTAGTTCCAAAAATGAGAGCCAACAAAAACTTTTGTTAAAATTATATGTGTTGATCTCATATTCTTGATTGTGTTGTTTATTTCTTCTTGTTGGTGTGTTGCTTGCTCTAAAGACAAACATGAAGAAAAGGAGAGAAATAAAGTAGAAGCAAAACAAGAAAAATAAATGTGGCAAGTGCCACACAAATTCTCCAAGTGAGGATCTCAATTTGTTTCCAACAAAACTCAGTGCAGTGGTAGTGCAAACCCTCCCATTTCATCCTTACTACTTATCTCTCTCAAATAATATTTTCAAACTAGTTTTTAAAATTCAAAAGTAAACAAAGTAAAAATAAATTAAAATGCCATAATTGAAACACTATAAAAGAAAATGTTTCAAAACATTTTATTTTGCAAAGCCAATTTTTGTGGAGCTTCTGCACATTATGAGAAGGCCCCACAAATTTTGCCAAATTTTTCTAAATTGATTTAGTGCCTCAAATAAAATCAAGAAGTACTACTGCATATAACAGAAGGACTAAAAAGCAAATAGAAGAAAGAAGAAGGAAAAGAAGCAACGCACAGGAGCCAGGGGGGTGTTTGCAAAAACGTCGTCGTCTCCTACCTCCCCTAGCTCACTGTCGCCGTGCGTGTCGCCATGGCCGCAGCGCGCTCGTCGCCGTTCCCAGGCCCCCCAGGGCCCCCTTGCTCGCGTTCTCCCTCGCCCCCGTGCTCTGCACCCTCTGCTGGCAGAGGAGAGCCTCTCCCCTCGCCATTACTCCGCTGTCTCCCATTTCTCCGCCGTGGATGAACGGACGGCGCCGGCCAAAATTGGCCCAGCCCGCGGCACCTCGACACGCGATCCGCTACGCCGCCAACCCTAGCCCACTCCCGGACCCCCCAGACACCACGCGCCGGCCTCTCCCGCCCTCTGGACGCCGCTGGACCGCGACCACCGTGCGCCGCCGTCGCGCCTATTTAAACCACCCGAGCCCAGCACTCTCTCCACACCGCCCCACTATCTCTCTCACTCACCACCCTCTCCCGTGCACCGCCAGGAGGGCGGAGCCGCTGCCGCGAGCTCGCTGCTGCTCGTGCCCGTGCTCGACAGCCCGAGGTAGGCGACGACACGGCTGTGCCGTGCTGCTGCTTCCCTCTCACTTCTCAGGCCACTACCTGCATCCCTACGACCCCCGCACTCACCCACACCTTGTTCCCCTCTGTTTCGTGCACCAGAGCATCGCCAGGAGATCGCCGGAGCCCGTGCCCGTAGCCGAGGAAGTTCCGGAGCTCGCCGCCGACGAACCACTCCTTCCCGGGAAGCGTGACTCGGCCAGGAGCTTCCACGACGCCGCCGCCGTCGATCTGCACCCTCTCCGCCGTCCCTAGCCCTCTCAGGTGAGCGAATCGTGCACCTCGCCGTCGCCGGAGCCACGGCGCCGCCCAGAAATGGTCGTCGCCGATGGACTCGTCCCTGAGCCGTTGGATCTCGATCCAACGGACGCGTACCGCTTCGGTTAAAAGAAAGAGAGAGAGAGACTGACGGGCGGGCCCCGCTCGTCAGGGTTTTATTAATTTTCCAGCACACGTTGAGTCACTGACTGGTGGAGCCCACCTGTCAGGGTTTTCAATTTTATCCAGAACAGTTAGGTTTTCGAATTTCTAGTTCTATAGAATTCAGTACTGGACCCAAATTGTAAATTCAATATCTCGAGATTTAGGAATCCAAATAAATCAAACTCAATTGTTCTGAAAAGCTTATGAAATTGTCTAACCAACCCAATTGGTCTCATGTCATTTAAATAAATAAATAAAAAGTATTATTAAAAATACTACAGAAGGTTTAAAATCTAAACTTGTTTGTTTCTGATGCTCTGTTAGTCCAAATAATTTCAAAACAATTTTGTTAGCTTAGTACTGCCATGTATTAGCTTCACTAATTTTGGTAGAATTAATTAAGCAATATTAATTGTTGACTTTAAGATAAACCCTTCTAGACTGAAACAAATAAATATGTTTAATGGTTGACCCAAATGAGTTAGGACCAACTAGTCGTAGACCCGTGCATCCGCACGGGCTAGGATGTTATACATTTTCATCAAAAATATGTAGAATATTAATTATATTGCTTTAGTTGAATTCAACTTACGTATATTTATTAATCTATAAATGATTGTTTATTTCAAACTCAGATTAGGACATATATCACATTTCGTTTAGTTATACCCATATTAGGAATGAATATCTGAAAAGCTTTCACCAACACTCATGCATCATATATTGAAAACTGTAATTTCAGTACCAAACAAAAGTAAGATAATACTATGGAAACATTCAATGTTTTGTACGAACAATATATTGAAGGTGCGATCCATATACATTACGTAGCAGAGCTGCAGAGCAAACACATGGGTTCATCCTCAATCTGTGTATATAGCGGCATGCCGAAGGCGACAATAGCCGACACGATGAGGACGTCACATCATTATAATTAAGCATATGGCACCTACTTCACATAAACAAAAAGTAATGGTAGTGCTCAGTTACACCCCTCGATAACCAGCTAAGAATCACCTACAAATCTTAAAGCTCAATGCTGAGAAAAGTCATGGGAGTATAAAAGGTAAAAAAAAAGTAATATCCCAAGCATTTTTCATGGAAATGTGTGACTGCATACGAATTGTAGCCACACTGTTAGGCAATCTTCATAATGTGCTATTAATATTAAAAATAATTTAAAAATGTTTGAAGTACTCTTGATAAAGCAATTGGAGCAGTTGCTGCATATTTCGTTTGTGATGTTTAAGAAAAGTGCAGGCTCATAGAACTGAAAATAGTTCTTCAGTGCAATCATTTTGTCGGGTTCGTTTTTCTTCCTTGCATATAGATCAGGCGGTGCAGAAATGTTGCCTATCTTTTTAGGAGAAAGGTAACAGAAGAAGCATACATCATGACATCAATTTGAAAATAGTTGTGTGTAACATGTAGGATATGAAATCTCTTCCAAAACTATAAGTACAAAGAAAAAATATAACAAAAATTTAAATATCGATCCTATATGAAAATCTAAATGGTTTCCTTGCTTACTTTGGGTGCCATAGGATTGCTTTTATTTATCAAAGGTTATCTGATAATTAATGTGAACTTGCCATGAGAAAATAACTAAATATATATATACTAAAAGCCTAAATGGTTTCAGTCAAATAATGAGATGACTAATCTACATGAATTGGAAACTGAATCGCTTTCGATGGCTGCCTTGAAATAACGAATCATCTGTCTGCAAGACCAGACGATCTAAATGCATTTTCTCCACTGGAGCTGAGTATATAAACATGGAAACATACATTAAGTAAGTATTGTCGACATATGCTATGCCAGTTGTCTATGATTGTCCACATTGTAAATCATATGCATTATTCTGTTGAGGTAATAAAGTAATGGATGAAATCAAGATTAGTCAAGATCAATTTACTTCCACATAGAATGCACCGACAAAAAAAACTATCACGTAGGAAGGCTCAACGTTTTTGACTGCTATTGGAGATAAATTTGTAAAAGTAGAAATTATAAGGAGCGAGGAATCAAGGACGGAGTTACTTGCTCGCTGAATAGTGTGTCTATGCGTTGAACAGCTGAGCCACCAGTCCGCCTTAGTTTCTTCTCTCGGCAGCCTCACGGACAGCGTCGGCCGTTGAATCTGCATTTAACTGTCTCTGTTACAGTACACACCTCATCCTCCGATACAATAAGCAAACATGGGAGCGATTCATCCATTGGGTTGCAGCATGATCAGGTTTTGTAAGTGGAGGACGGAGGAGATTCAAAGATTAGAGGAAACAGAATTAGGGAGACTCGGAGATGCTTTGATTATATGATGATACGATATATAAGATGAGTTTCTCAACAACTACACTCGTGCATGACCTCTCCTCTCAAAATATGACAAAAATCCACATATCTGCTTTCGCAAGAAGAGATTATGAACTAAAAATAGTATATATGACTTAGTCGTACTAATTTAATTACATGAGAAAATTGGAGTTTTCTTGCCGATTGCTAACAGCAGACAAAAAATGTCAGCCCCATATCAGATCTTAAGGGCATACGTTGTATTTAGCAGGCTCCAAGATGTTCCATGCCACGGGAATTGACGACATAATGTTATTATGATTTTCTTTTACCTTTTGGATGCTTACCAGAATCAGCATGCTTCAAATATCGTGGCCCTGCTCAAAAGATACAGCTGCTTGGAGTCCTCGGGAAATAAGAGCTAGCTCTGATGAACAACACCTACGTACAAATACGTACCAACATATTCAGTTAGATCCTCAACGGTGATGCCAGTCACAAATCATCATGGGAGACTCAGGCCAATTGTGTGCCATTAATAAGCTAGACTAATTCCCTATCGATCAGATCTAAAGCTAGAACGTGCAGTCTAATGCTCCAGGGGTGCCAGGTTTGCACAAATATTGGCCTCTGTTACTGGGGACGCAGGATGAGAGGTGGCCTCGACGAAAAATTCTTCAATGATGAGAACCTTTTTTTTTATAGAACACCGGATATTGGTTACTGGTTCCATATTCCAGTAGATGTTGATTGTCGCTGTAATTTTACCAAGATTAAGGAAGATATTCGAATGACCGTCAAGATTAACTGTTGTCAGCAATAACCTGCAGTAACATTCAGATTTAGCAGAAAATAATTCATGTTTTGCCTAATAATCAATACAATTTATGGTCACGCCTGGATGCATGCCGGCAAATACCAAGATTAACTACGATTTTTACAATCAAAATACTTCTTGTAGAGAGTATAGCAGAATTACGAAATAAGGACTCAGGAGAAGTTATTCATGCTTTGTTTAGCTAATTTGATAACTTGTACTTGAAACAAAGACGGAACATTGAAATATACAATTAAGGGTTTCTGGCAAATTTGTGAGACATGGCATGTGCAATTAAGATTTTGCAATTGAGAGAAAGGACGACAGAAGATAAGATTGGAATTGAACCTGTCAATCCAAATATCCACAATTGTTTCACCGTCAACCAACACCAACTTATACACGGCAGTTTCAACTTCCGACTATGTCTAATGGGTGAATGAAGTAGGTGATATGATCAATCGGTGCTACTCTGAATGGAAAAATAACAGTGCATCGCATAGCACCTTAGATCAGAACTGGTACAGAAGCTGTAGAGCCTTGCGTAAATGGCAACATGACCAAAAGCTGCATCCTGCCCCATCCTTGGAGAACTCCGCGTCCGGCCGGAACATTCAAATTTTGGCTGCTGCAGCCGGGGATGTGAAACATCGTCTGCATGCGTAGAGGCCAAAGGCACAAATCCAGGGATAAACGCAGCGCCGCTCGATCTGGACCAGCTTCAGCACTCGCCAGCCCGAAGCGATCAAGGCGACAGCTCGAGAGGACGATTGCGGCCGTAGCTGCAAACGATCAAGGCGGCATCGCTGGGTGCTTTCTCCATTGTTGGAAGCGCGATGGAGTCGTTGAGGTGACGACCACCACAGGCGGCGGCGATGCATATATAGGAAGGCATTAAGGTCGAAAATATATTTTTTTCTATATTGACACGATCCGTATGCTTCAAGGACTTTTAGCATCCGCACAGAGTATCCTATCCGTATACTTTAGATCTGACGGTTAATTTAGATGTTTTCTCCAGGATTAACGTGGTGCCTCGTATGGTGCCTCCAATTAGTAAATATAAGATTTTGTTGGATCACATTTAGTCATGTTTAGTTACCCCTAAAAGGAATTATTTTTAGGAGTAACAGAACTTATATGGTAGCCAAAACTTCATTGTTAAGCTACTGGATTCAAACCTTTGTGTAGGGAGTTTAGTAACTCCAATGACTCCAAATCAAATGGGGTTGTCTTCTACACATCAGTAGCTTTCTATAGAAATTTAGTTTGTATTTTTGTGACCAACAGAACTCAAGTTGTGGAATTAAACATGTTTAACAAGTTTCTGCCATAATTTGGACATAAACAAATAATGTTTAATTCAATTATTTTGAAACCAAATGTATGGTTGGTGTGTGCAGTAGCTATTTGTGATGCTTATGATTGTGATGTTGTGATATTGTTTGAATAGTTTAGTGATTGCTTGTATTTGTTTGTTTATCGATTAGACGAGAACGTTGCTGGATTTATCGAGGAGGGGGAATTTGTTGAACCTGAAGATCAAGACCAAGTCCACTTTGCCGAGCAAGGCAAGCTACTCTCTGAGCTTGCACCTAAATATATATGCATCTACTTTGATCAAATGATTTACTCTTAAAACCAATGGTTTACAAAACCTTTTCAAAAAGTGTATGGAAATTATTTTGCCACCCTATGTAGTAGTTATATGAAACTTTAGGATGGAAAACAATGTTGTTTATTCAAAACTCCTTTGGAAATACTTGTGTGGTTATGGAATGCCGAGATGTCGGTATTGAAGTGGAGAAATGGAGGATGAGGATGTTTATGAAAAATGCACAGTGTCCTAGTACTATGACAACCAATCTTAATCTGTGCGACCACATTTACCCCCATATGGGAACGGGGCTTAGTCATATAATTTGCTCTTATTAGTATGGGATACCTCATCGACGGAGATGACTCCGTTATGCATGAGGGGATGGTTTGTGAACTCCCCTGACCTGGGTCCTCGCTCAAACTCTATGGAAAGATAAGGAGGAGGATTGAAGACTTCATAAATGTGGTCGCCGGGAAAAACATATGAGTCCTCACACTTAGGGTTGCCGACGGGGACCGGACTGAGTGTTGGTGGGAATTATCATATGGGTAGGATCCTATACTAGCATGAGCAAAGGAGAGGCTAGGGTCGGTGGCTCAACTTCGCATACACCTTGTATGGCGGGACGTGGCTGACACGATGAGTTACCGGATGGATGTGGGATAAAAAGCGTGCTACCTCTGCAGAGGGTCAAAACTATTCGAATAGCCGAGTCCTCGGATATGGACAATTGGGAGGCTGTCCTAAGATCATGTGCAAGTTTTTGGAAAAGCTTTTAAGTTTAAAAGAAAATGAAGTGGTGATGGTGTGACACAACTATACCAAATGGAGTGGTATGAGTTGTTGGAATAAATGGACCATGGTGAGCCTTGGTCAGGAAAAGAAAGGGTTTTGGAGAAACAAATGAGATGGTGATTTCTTTTAAAAATAGTTATAAAACTCTTCTTACCTTTTTCAATAAAGATATAGAGATGTTTTAAAACAAATAAAAGTTGTAAGTTAAAATAAAGCTAGTGCATACTCATGTTGGGGTAGTTTGCGAGTACATTCAAATGTACTCATATTGGTTTCGTCCCTGGCTATTGTCCTAGCCAGACTACGAGGAGGAGCACTACGCCGAGCAGGAGTATGGCGACTTCTACGCGAACTAAGGATCTCCACAAGTCAGCTGCCTGTCGGGTCGTCATCGTTAGAATGATGTCTACTACGCCGTAGCTTCCGCTGATATTTTGGTTTGGCCCATGAAGGCACCTATGTAAGAACTTGGTCTAAATGACCATTTATGTAAGACTTTTATTCGGTACTGTAATGGATGTAAACTTTGGTATCCAATTCGGATTATGTGCAACGACAGACTGATCACGGGATCGTTGTGTTAAGCATAATCGGGTATTTCGGACAGCTAGTCCGGGGTCCCCACAGACTTGGTATCAGAGCCATCCTGACTTTAGGAAACCTTAGTTAGCATGGTCGTCAGACAAATGTTATCAAAAAGTTAATTTCTAAAAGAAAGGAGTGAAGTATTTTCGAAAACTGCTTATCTCTAATCCTCTTACTTCTGCAAAAATTTACTCTCATTAAATATTACATATTCCTTTGTACCCTTAAAATTATGCACACTTCTCATTAAACTTAAATTTCACTCACTTGTTGCCTCACTACATTTAAAATTTTGATACACTCGTCAGCTACTAACTTAAAACTTGCTTAAAAATTTGTAGATGGCACTCCACTGGACCGAGTTCGTTCAGCTTGAGAAGGATAGCAAGCTGACGTTCGAGAGTGACTTGTTCGAGTTGAGCAAGCTGTTAGGTCGCCCCGCTCCAGAGTTTGAGGGAGCTCAGATTGATGTTCACGGTGTCGGAAGGCTGAGCTGGCTCATCAGGTCGTCAGTTCGCAGGAACATCAAGTCTCCCAGTTCCAGGACACTCGTCTTCACCACCAAGGAGGCCACCTGGGTTGACGGTCTCTGTACTGCTACACAGAGGATGCTAGCCCGACTTTGTGAGGAGCACAAGGCGGAGTTAGTAGACTCCCGTTTCCGGTTCTACGGGAGGCGCAACTGCGACGGACACCCTACTCCTTCCCCTTGCCACCCGATGTTTGGGAGCTACATCATGGACATGGAGCTCTTACTTCAGCACACTCAGGATGATCTGATGCGCACTAGGATTCAGCTTCGCTTTGACCGCGAGTCGCTCGTTGAGCTTCGCGAGAGTGAGGAGAAGCTACTGGAGGAGAAGGTCGCTCTTCTCGGAAGAGGGCCCAGCTGAGGAGGACCATCGTGAAGCTCCGCAAAAGGTGGCGGAGCAGGACCAGCTGATTGAGGATCTAGAGCACCATACTGACGAGATGGAGGAGGAGGGCGAGGATCTCCGCAAGGAGAACAACGCTTTCCTCAGTGACGATGATGACTTTGAGGAGGAGATGGACTGTGAGGAGGAGGATGATGAGGAGGAGTTAGTTGACGAGGAGGAGGAGCCACTCGAGGCAGTTCTCGAGGACGAGGAGGAGGATCCCGAGGAGCCACTCTACCAGTCAGATGCTGACGTGTTAGAGCTGGAGGTTCCACCTCAGTAGGCGAGTGACTTGATCACTACCGCAGGATTAGGTTGACCCCTATCGCTAGTCGAGTGAAGTAGTGGTTCTTTTGGAAACCAGATGCTATGTATCTTAGATGTAAGGTGATGTTGTAAGCTTGAGGTTGTAAGCTTGATGTTGTTGTGAACTCCTTGTTAGATCTGTGTGAAATATTTTCATATAATCCTTAAATTAATCAACCACTTGCGAAATCGTCTTTTCCCTTAGTCGAACTTTTCTTGCCTTGCCTCTTATACCCGGTGTGCTTCAGGATGCCGCCCCGTCGCGACAATACGGGAGGATCAGGATCAGCACCACCACCACCGGACCCAACCCCCGCCCAACTTCTCGCGCTTATCATGGAGGAACGTGAAAATGCCCGGCAGGAGCGCCAGGCTCATCTCACTGCCCTGCAACAACTCGCAGCCGCTTACAACAACAACAACAACACAACAACAACAATGGTGGTAATGGCAATGGCAATGAGAACCAGCGATCCACCTTAGGCGATTTCCAGAAAACCAACCCGCCTACCTTCTCCAAGGGACTTCACCCACTGGAAGCCGATGATTGGCTTCTCACCATTGGGAACAATCTGGAAGTTGCTGCTGTAGGAGACAATGAAAAGGTGCTGTATGCAACCCACTATCTTGCTGGACCTGCACGAGCTTGGTGGGAAGCTACCAAGGCTCTCCAGCAGGCTGACCACGTTATCAACTGGGCTGAGTTCAAGGAGAAGTTTCGCAAGAAGCACATTTCTGGTGGACTCATTGATAGGAAGAAGAGACTAACCTCCACCCCAATCCTGGTTATGCCAGACGTCACCCAGAGTTTCGACGTGTATTGCGATGCATCACGCCTCGGACTTGGTTGCGTTCTGATGCAAGAAGGCAAAGTTGTGTCGTATCTGTCCCGGCAGTTGCGACCACATGAAGAGAATTACCCAACCCATGACCTGGAATTAGCTGCTGTTGTCCTTGCTCTTAAAAAGTGGCGTCCCTATCTTGCGGGACATCGCTGTGAGGTCTATACGGATCATAAGAGCTTGAAGTATATTTTCACCCAGAAGGAGTTGAACCTGCGACAGAGGAGATGGATGGAATTAATCAAGGATTATGATATTGGAATCCACTATCACCCCGGAAAGGCTAATGTAGTTGCCGATGCCCTTAGTCGCAAACCCTGTACCCTGAATGCCTTGATCCAAGCCGAACAACCAGCCTTGTTCAAAGAGTTCGAAGATTTTGGACTAGAACTTGTTAGCCATGGATATCTCGCCAATTTAGAGTTAGCCCCAACCCTGTTGGATCAAATCAAAGAAGCCCAAAAGGGTCATGAAAGCATTGAAGGAATTAGGAAGAAGATCTCCCTTGTCAAAGCACCCGGTTTTACCAAAGATGCTGAAGGAGTGCTGAAATTCAATGATCGTATCTGTGTGCCCAATGTCACGGAACTTAAGGAGTTAATCCTGAAGGAAGCCCATGAGACCCCTTATTCAATCCACCCCGGCGGAACCAAGATGTACCAAGACCTTCGAGAAAGATTTTGGTGGCATGGAATGAAACGAGAGATTGGTTCTTTCGTAGCCAAGTGTGATATCTGTCAGCGAGTCAAGGCTGAACATCAGCGGCCCGCTGGATTGCTTCAACCTTTGAAAATTCCCGAGTGGAAGTGGGATGAGATTGGAATGGATTTTATTACCGGACTTCCAAGATCCAACCGAGGCCATGATTCAATCTGGGTCATCGTTGATCGATTGACCAAGGTTGCTCATTTTATACCTGTCAAGACCACCTATACCGGAGCTCAGTTAGCAGACTTGTATATTTCCAGAATAGTAAGCCTGCATGGTGTGCCTAAGAAGATTGTATCTGATAGAGGCACGCAATTCACCTCAAGATTCTGGAAATCCCTTCATGAAGCCCTCGGAACCAAGTTAGCATTTAGCACAGCTTATCATCCCCAGACCGATGGCCAAACTGAAAGAGTGAACCAGATTTTGGAGGACATGCTTCGTGCATGTGTTCTATCCTATGGTTCCAAGTGGGAGGATTGTCTTCCGTTTGCAGAGTTCTCATACAACAATAGTTATCAGTCCAGTCTGCAAATGGCCCCTTTTGAAGCCCTTTACGGCAAGAAGTGTCGTACACCCCTGAATTGGTCCGAAACCGGAGAAGGCAAATTGTTTGGACCAGATACCCTCCGAGAAGCTGAAGAGCAAGTTCAGCTTATTCGTGAACGCCTCAAAACTGCCCAATCCCGTCAGAAGAGTTACGCTGACACCAAGCGCCGTGACCTCACCTTCAACGTCGGAGATTATGTCTATCTCCGAGTGACACCCCTTAAAGGAATGCAGCGTTTCCATGTCAAAGGAAAATTAGCGCCAAGGTATATTGGACCCTTCAAGATCATCGCTCGTCGAGGAGAAGTATCCTATCAGCTGGAATTGCCACCGGAGTTAGGAGATTATCATGATGTCTTCCACATTTCCTTGCTCCGAAAGTGTCTTGAAGTTCCTGACCAGCCGGATGTTTTCAAAAACATCGACCACCTCTCCATCGACCTGAACCAAGACCTGACTTATCGCGAGAGACCCCTCAAGATTCTCGAAGAAGATGTTCGTGTTACCCGAAGACGTGCGATCAAATTTTATAAAGTCCAGTGGACTAACCACTCTGAAGAAGAAGCAACTTGGGAACGCGAAGATTATCTTCGAAGCGAATTCCCAGACCTCTTTAGTACCTAAGCCTAGCAAATCTCGGGACGAGATTTATTTTAAGGAGGGAAGGATTGTAACATCCCAAAATTATCAACAAGTATTATTAGTTCCAAAAATGAGAGCCAACAAAAACTTTTGTTAAAATTATATGTGTTGATCTCATATTCTTGCTTGTGTTGTTTATTTCTTCTTGTTGGTGTGTTGCTTGCTCTAAAGACAAACATGAAGAAAAGGAGAGAAATAAAGTAGAAGCAAAACAAGAAAAATAAATGTGGCAAGTGCCACACAAATTCTCCAAGTGAGGATCTCAATTTGTTTCCAACAAAACTCAGTGGAGTGGTAGTGCAAACCCTCCCATTTCATCCTTACTACTTATCTCTCTCAAATAATATTTTCAAACTAGTTTTTAAAATTCAAAAGTAAACAAAGTAAAAATAAATTAAAATGCCATAATTGAAACACTATAAAAGAAAATGTTTCAAAACATTTTATTTTGCAAAGCCAATTTTTGTGGAGCTTCTGCACATTATGAGAAGGCCCCACAAATTTTGCCAAATTTTTCTAAATTGATTTAGTGCCTCAAATAAAATCAAGAAGTACTACTGCATATAACAGAAGGACTAAAAAGCAAATAGAAGAAAGAAGAAGGAAAAGAAGCAACGCACAGGAGCCAGGGGGTTTTTGCAAAAACGTCGTCGTCTCCTACCTCCCCTAGCTCACTGTCGCCGTGCGTGTCGCCATGGCCGCAGCGCGCTCGTCGCCGTTCCCAGGCCCCCCAGGGCCCCCTTGCTCGCGTTCTCCCTCGCCCCCGTGCTCTGCACCCTCTGCTGGCAGAGGAGAGCCTCTCCCCTCGCCATTACGCCGCTGTCTCCCATTTCTCCGCCGTGGTTGAACGGACGGCGCCGGCCAAAATTGGCCCAGCCCGCGGCACCTCGACACGCGATCCGCTACGCCGCGAACCCTAGCCCACTCCCGGACCCCCCAGACACCACGCGCCGGCCTCTCCCGCCCTCTGGACGCCGCTGGACCGCGACCACCGTGCGCCGCCGTCGCGCCTATTTAAACCACCCGAGCCCAGCACTCTCTCCACACCGCCCCACTGTCTCTCTCACTCACCACCCTCTCCGTGCACCGCCAGGAGGGCGGAGCCGCTGCCGCGAGCTCGCTGCTGCTCGTGCCCGTGCTCGACAGCCCGAGGTAGGCGACGACACGGCTGTGCCGTGCTGCTTCCCTCTCACTTCTCTGGCCACTACCTGCATCCCTACAACCCCGCACTCACCCACACCTTGTTCCCCTCTGTTTCGTGCACCAGAGCATCGCCAGGAGATCGCCGGAGCCCGTGCCCGTAGCCGAGGAAGTTCCGGAGCTCGCCGCCGACGAACCACTCCTTCCCGGAAGCGTGACTCGGCCAGGAGCTTCCACACGCCGCCGCCGTCGATCTGCACCCTCTCCGCCGTCCCTAGCCCTCTCAGGTGAGCGAATCGTGCACCTCGCCGTCGCCGGAGCCACGGCGCCGCCCAGAAATGGTCGTCGCCGATGGACTCGTCCCTGAGCCGTTGGATCTCGATCCAACGGACGCGTACCGCTTCGGTTAAAAGAAAGAGAGAGAGAGACTGACGGCGGGCCCCGCTCGTCAGGGTTTTATTAATTTTCCAGCGCACGTTGAGTCACTGACTGGTGGAGCCCACCTGTCAGGGTTTTCAACTTTATCCAGAACAGTTAGGTTTTCGAATTTTAGTTTCTATAGAATTCAGTACTGGACCCAAATTGTAAATTCAATATCTCGAGATTTAGGAATCCAAATAAATCAAACTCAATTGTTCTGAAAAGCTTATGAAATTGTTTAACCAACCCAATTGGCTCATGTCATTTAAATAAATAAATAAAAAGTATTATTAAAAATACTACAGAAGGTTTAAAATCTAAACTTTTTTGTTTCTGATGGTCTGTTAGTCCAAATAATTCCAAACCAATTTTTTTAGCTTAGTACTGCCATGTATTAGCTTCACTAATTTTGGTAGAATTAATTAAGCAATATTAATTGTTGACTTTAAGATAAACCCTTCTGGACTAAAACAAATAAATATGTTTAATGGTTGACCCAAATGAGTTAGGACCAATTTTTTTGGATCACATTTAGTCATGTTTAGTTACCCCTAAAAGGAATTATTTTTAGGAGTAACAGAACTTATTTGGTAGCCAAAACTTGATTGTTAAGCTACTGGATTCAAACCTTTGTGTAGGGAGTTTAGTAACTCCAATGACTCCAAATCAAATGGGGTTGTCTTCTACACATCAGTAGCTTTCTATAGAAATTTAGTTTGTATTTTTGTGACCAACAGAACTCAAGTTGTGGAATTAAACATGTTTAACAAGTTTCTGCCATAATTTGGACATAAACAAATAATGTTTAATTCAATTATTTTGAAACCAAATGGTATGGTTGGTGTGTGCAGTAGCTATTTGTGATGCTTATGATTGTGATGTTGTGATGTTGTTTGAATAGTTTAGTGATTGCTTGTATTTGTTTGTTTATCGATTAGACGAGAACGTTGCTGGATTTATCGAGGAGGGGGAATTTGTTGAACCTGAAGATCAAGACCAAGTCCACTTTGCCGAGCAAGGCAAGCTACTCTCTGAGCTTGCACCTAAATATATATGCATCTACTTTGATCAAATGATTTACTCTTAAAACCATTGGTTTACAAAACCTTTTCAAAAAGTGTATGGAAAGTATTTTGCCACCCTATGTAGTAGTTATATGAAACTTTAGGATGGAAAACAATGTTGTTTATTCAAAACTCCTTTGGAAATACTTGTGTGGTTATGGAATGCCGAGATGTCGGTATTGAAGTGGAGAAATGGAGGATGAGGATGTTTATGAAAAATGCACAGTGTCCTAGTACTATGACAACCAATCTTAATCTGTGCGACCACATTTACCCCCATATGGGAACGGGGCTTAGTCATATAATTTGCTCTTATTAGTATGGGATACCTCATCGACGGAGATGACTCCGTTATGCATGAGGGGATGGTTTGTGAACTCCCCTGACCTGGGTCCTCGCTCAAACTCTATGGAAAGATAAGGAGGAGGATTGAAGACTTCATAAATGTGGTCGCCGGGAAAAACATATGAGTCCTCACACTTAGGGTTGCCGACGGGGACCGGACTGAGTGTTGGTGGGAATTATCATATGGGTAGGATCCTATACTAGCATGAGCAAAGGAGAGGCTAGGGTCGGTGGCTCAACTTCGCATACACCTTGTATGGCGGGACGTGGCTGACACGATGAGTTACCGGATGGATGTGGGATAAAAAGCGTGCTACCTCTGCAGAGGGTCAAAACTATTCGAATAGCCGAGTCCTCGGATATGGACAATTGGGAGGCTGTCCTAAGATCATGTGCAAGTTTTTGGAAAAGCTTTTAAGTTTAAAAGAAAATGAAGGTGATGGTGTGACACAACTATACCAAGGAGTGGTATGAGTTGTTGGAATAAATGGACCATGGTGAGCCTTGGTCAGGAAAAGAAAGGGTTTTGGAGAAACAAATGAGATGGTGATTTCTTTTAAAAATAGTTATAAAACTCTTCTTACCTTTTTCAATAAAGATATAGAGATGTTTTAAAACAAATAAAAGTTGTAAGTTAAAATAAAGCTAGTGCATACTCATGTTGGGGTAGTTTGCGAGTACATTCAAATGTACTCATATTGGTTTCGTCCCTGGCTATTGTCCTAGCCAGACTACGAGGAGGAGCACTACGCCGAGCAGGAGTATGGCGACTTCTACGCGAACTAAGGATCTCCACAAGTCAGCTGCCTGTCGGGTCGTCATCGTTAGGAGATGATGTCTACTACACCGTAGCTTCCGCTGATATTTTGGTTTGGCCCATGAAGGCACCTATGTAAGAACTTGGTCTAAATTACCATTTATGTAAGACTTTTAATTCGGTACTGTAATGGATGTAAACTTTGGTATCCAGTTCGGATTATGTGCAACGACAGACTGATCACGGGATCGTTGTGTTAAGCATAATCGGGTATTTCGGACAGCTAGTCCGGGGTCCCCACAGGGATCTGGATATCCATGATAGCCCCTGTGTGTCCACGAATGTCTCTTTTTTGTTTGAACCTTTAGACGTCCAGTCTCATCCTCTTGCCTGGCGATACTTAGATTGTCCGAGCGTCGTTCTCCGGTATCACGATTACCGAGATTGACCTCATCATAGACAAATCTATCTTTACTCGTCCGTGATATTACATCCCCGTGACTTTAGTCATCTGCTTGCAAGCTCATTGATGTAATCTCACCGAGTGGGCCCAGAGTATCTATCCTGCTATGTGGATTGGCAATTCCCGCTCTTGATCACTCGATTCTACTGCTTCCTTCCAATACCCAAAAGTGTCACCTTTATTGTCACGCTATATAAGTCATGCTGCTTGATGCTATCAGCCATATCTTTCAGAAGCTGAGATTTGATATGATCTCACGGTCCAAGGTATGAATACTACGTTTCTATATTTTGGGTATGTCCATCAAATCATTCACCTAATGATATGACTCCGTTGTTAACCGACGCCATTGTCCATGATCAGGAAACCTGGATCATCTGTTACCCAACGAACTAGTTAATTAGAGGCTACTAGGATCTGGTTGTTTACATACCACATGTGGATTATGTTTCCGCGTAATACAGTTATAGCATGGTATTAAAACGTATTATGAACAATTGAGATATGTCAATGAAATCACTTTATTAATTGCCTCTAGGGCATATCTCCAACACTCCTAACTATAATCTCTAGCAATGAGCAGTGTTTTAAAATTTCTGAAATAGAAAAAAGCACCACAAGCTCACCTTTTGCTCTTGGCTCGGGCTGGAGAAGCAGGCTGCGCATAGGAGGAGTATAGCTGGAGGGGAGAAGGGCTCGGGGTAGAGGTTGACGACAAGCACGGGAGGATGACCGGGTGGAGGGGAGATTGGGGCGGACGGCGGGCTGGGGAAGGATCGATGGGGGAGACGGCACCGGGGCACGGCCCGCGGCAGAGATGGGTCGAGCGGCGGCGAGGCTAGCTGGCATCTCACGCCATTGCTCCGGCCGAGAGAGAAGCAGGTCGAGCGGCGGCGGAATTTGAGCTAGGGTTTGGGGGCTTGGAGCGGCGACGGCGGCATGGAGGGGATCGGGATTGGGGCTGCGGGGCGGTGTAGAAGTGGATGGCGTCGGCGGCAAGACGGCGGCGTGGAGGGGAGCGGCGGCGGTGTGAGGATGGGCTCGAGGAGGATGACGGTGATGGGCGGGCGTGTGGGGATATTGGGGATAATTTGGTCGATTCGGACCAAATTTCCCTAAGTCCCCGCCATTTTTTTCGCCGAGTGACCCTCTCGGCAAACAAAATATATGAATTACTAAATAAAATATATGATCGAGTACCCGTCATAATTTAATAAAATATAATTATTAATAAAATTAATAAAATATATGAAGTACTAAATTCATAAAAGTGGTGGTAGCTCCGAAAACTTTTATCCTCTTCGCCAGGGCCCCCGGTTCCGTCGAATCCCCCCCACAGTTGATCGGAAGTCAACGGTGTCGTCTACCGCTTCCACATGCGTCGAAAGGGGATAGCTCCGAGGACTATTCTCCTTGGTTGTGTTAGGTTAGGCCATGTGAACATCAGGAACCCAGTTTGGCCCCATGTTTTCACATGATTCCATCCGTTGCACCCGAAATGGGAGTTTCCACTTAGATGAGCAGAACCTTCCTACGGGATAAGTGTGGTGTGTGAAGCCGGTCACACCTCGGAGTCTCATGTTGGCTCTTGAAACCTCCCACCACACTCTAACACATATCATATGACACCACCTAGGTTTTGGTGTGGTTCCGACGCTCCGGGCCCCCGCTTCCGTCGAACCCCCGCCCCCCCCCCCCACAGTTGACCAAAGTCAACCGTGTCGTCTACCCCTTCCACGGGCGTTGAAAGGGGGTAGCTCCGAGGACTTTTCTACTTGGTTGAGTTAGGTTAGGTCATATGTACATCAGGAACCCAGTTTGGGCCCATGTTTTCACATGATTCCATCCGTTGCACCCGAAATGGGAGTTTCCACTTAGATGAGCAGAACCTTCGTGCGGGATAAGTGTGGTGTGTGAAGCTGGTCACACCTCGGAGTCTCATGTTGGATCTTGAAACCTCCCACCACACTCTAACACATATCATATGACACCACCTAGAGTTTGGTGTGGTTCCGACGCTCCAGGGCCCCCGGTTCCGTCGAAACCCCCCACAGTTGACCGGAAGTCAACGGTGTCGTCTACCCCTTCCACGGGCGTCGAAAGGGGGTAGCTTGTAACAGCCCCACTTTTGGTACTGTAAAATTTGAACCAAATTTTCACTTTTCTTTTCCCTCATGCATCATGGCATCCATGCATTAATGTGTCCCCTTGAAACAAATCAACTTTACTAATGAACTTGTGGTTGAGTTGATAAACAAAAGTTAGTAAGTTAATATATTTGTCAAGGAAGTTCCAAGAGTTCACAAATAATATTTCTCACTTACTTTAAAATAACTAAAGGATTTATCAATTTGTAATTAACCAAAATACCATAAACCAACCTAATAAACAAATGTGGTTCAAAACATTTTATTTGGAACCACCAATTTTTGTGGAGGTTCTATATGATAAGGGGAGCATACCCAAATAATTTCATAATTTTTGGAATGATCTAAGTGCTTTAATTAAATCCCTAAAAAGCTACTGGTTTGGAAGAAAAATACAAGAAAGTGAAGAAAAGAGCAGGCAGGGGGTTTTCTGCAAAGTGGCCATTGTCTTCCTGTAGCGACCGCGCGACGAGCTGATCGAGCCACGCCAGCTCGCTGCCATGCCGTCCCCCGCCCGCCGCTGTGCATCGCGAAGAGGATAAGACCACAAAGCCGCTGTTCTCTCTCTCTCTCCCAGAAATATCTCGCTCTCCCTCTCCCTCTCTTTCTCTGCCATGGCCGAACCCTAGCCGAGCTCGCCGTCGCGCATCGCCACCGATTAGGGCCTCCCCAGCAAATCGAAGCACACCACCGTCCCTGCTTTGTCTTCCTCTACATCCTCGCCGCAGGAATCGAGTCGGGAAGCCGCGAATCGAGCGGGTCGTCCTCGTCTTCTTCCGCTCTGGCCGCCGTTCTACGAGCAAGCTTGCCGCCGTTCTCCAACTCCTCCATCCTCGCCTAGCCCGTGCACGCGTCGAGGTTGCGCTGAAGTTACTCCCCGTACTCTCCGTTCATCAATGCGCGTCCTGTAGCCGTAGTTCGCAGTAGCTCGCCGTCGGTAGCCGCCGGTCGCCGTAATGCTCGTCGCTCCGGCGACCATTAGGTAGCGGCGACGCCGTATTCGTGCTCGCCGTGTTCGTACGAGTCGAGAGCAGCCCGTAGCACGTCCCCTAGTGTCGTAGATCGACGGGTCCGTGTACTCGCCGCCGACGACCACCGCCATGCGCGCAGTCAGCGCCGCCGCGCTCCGGTCAAACAGATCGGTGGGCCGCGCACGCTTGCGTGACTGCCAGCGTGGTCGTCGGCCCCACACGTCAGTGGCGGTGTCTAGCCCAGCCTGTGTGCAAAACGTTTCGGTGAGATTTCTCGGAAATAAAAGAAAAGGCAGAAAATGTTTTAAACTTGTAAAATTCATAACTTTTTGAATACAGGTCCAAAAATTACAACTAAGATACCAAAATGTTCAGAAAAATAAAGTCAGTCTGTTGGTATAACTCACCTATCCAACTAAATTAGTTTATTTGCTGTTTATTTAAAATAATATAAATGGCAGAAAAGAAATGCTTTTGGGAAATTCATAACTTTATAAATAATGATTCAGAAATTAAGTTTGACCTATAAAAATGTTCAGCAATTATTATACTTCATGTTTCACCACTTTCCCAAATATGGTTAATTGGGTTTGAATTTGTTTAGAAGAATTTGACAAAAGGGCAGATTTAAAAAGGATTTTATAAATTCAACAACTTTTTATTGGTGTATCAGAAAAATGTGTTTAATATATCAAAATGCTCAGAAAAATGTGACCTATCCAGTAGCATCACCATCATGCATATTTGATCACAATTACAGTACTGCACTTTTTAGAAGTTAGGAAAATGATTAAGTTAAATGTGGGGTTATATTCTTCTCTAGTTGAAATAAATATAATAGCACCCCATTTAAATTGCTAGATAGTTTTATAGTAAGTTCAGTGCATTAAAATGTCATTGCCATCATGTGTTTGTGCATTGCACCTGTTATGCATGCGTGGTTATTGATTGTTACTTTCCGGTGTTTTTATGCATCGATAGATCAAGCAGTCGGGGTTCCACCGCAATACCCCGACGACCCATATTACCAGCCTGCTGATCAAGGCAAGCGTAATCCCCCCTCTGAGCATGTCTCCTCCTATGCTTTCCTCAAATATTTTTTCCACTATAATATTGCATGCGGTTCCAAATGTCAATTTGGTTGGATTAGAGTATCCTATAGTTGCATTATGTTTCCGATGTCATTACCTGTTTCCCTCCTAATATCCATAGGACTGTATTGTTGTCCTGAGTTACTTAACTATGTTATGTATATGCTTAGCCATGCATAGTTAAATGCTTAGTCGTCCGGTGGATATTTCATTGTTGGAACTGTTGATGGAATGTCCGGATGATGGTGGAGGAATGTGGATACCGATATATTAACATGCTTAAAGGCGGGGATGAGAGGCCACTGTGGTTGTGGTGCATTGTCTTGTTCTCGCCGCCTAGATGCGAGTTCTTTACCTCTTGAACCAAGACTGAGCGTGCAACCATGCGTGAGGCCTATGCAGTAGCAGGAACCCTCATCGATTAAATAACTTGTGAGGCGCTAGCCGAGGGTGCTCTAGTTCGGGCTTCCATTTGCGCGTGCGTGAAGATGGTGGCCAAGACTTTGATGAGGATGGTGGTGTTTAGTAAAATGAGTGGCCGCGGGGCAGGGTGTTGGAGGCACTGAACCTGTCCTACCGCCACTGATGATCCTGGGTTAGTCTCAAGCGAGGGAGAAGTCGTAACCGCTCCCACCCATTCGGCGTTCCCGGAAGAGAGCTAATAGCTAGGCAATGGGCCGGACGGTACGCATGGCAAACATTGTACACCCCTGCAGGGTTAAATCTTTTCGAAAAGTCGTGTCCACGGTTAAGGACGACTTGGGAAAGACGATAAGACCATAGAAAACATGAACCGAATGATTAAAACTTGACCTCAAGAATGCAAGGTTTACTTCCTCGAGGGTGATTCGGGGAGGTGCCTTTGTAGACAGATGCAGTGGTTGATGCTGGTTGTTGATGAAGATGATCAGAAGAAAAGAGTTTACTTCTTACCCCTTTGAAAATATTCTGATTAGTCGATACCTTGGAGTTATGTCTTTTCTAAAGAAAACCAGCTTTACGCAAAATAGCCATAAAACCTTTGAAAGCCAATCATCGAGCTAGTAGCTCTAGTAATCTTGCAGAGTTCGTCGAACTCAACCTTGTTTTGTTGATTCTTTCAGAGGAGGACTTCACCGACCTGGAAGGTGGGTTCTATGTGGACGTCGACGAGTAGTCCGGGGTTCCCAGGTGGCAGCTTGGGACATCTCGGAACAGCAGGCGCTGGGAATGTTTATCTGTAGGCCTCTTAGGCCATAATTTGGATCTTGTTGTTTAGAACAATTTAATTTGCTTCCGCATGATGTACTGTTGGGTCTGTGACCTATGGTTGTAATATTTGCTATCTTTCTCTATTATAAGAGTTGAACTATAATGATTTGAGTCGTAGAGTCTGTGATGTGCCAGTTGTTCCACAAGTCTTGATCTCTCTATTATGCATTGATAGTTGTGCCTGTGTTATGGCATCAATCGGGGTGTTGCGTTGCCGATGATCCATTCCGAGCACGCCTGCCAAAGGTTTTGGCCTGGGAGTGGTAACCCAGTAACCTCCGGTTGTATCACATGACCGGTGACACACAACATCTTAGTATAGTTCCGCGGTCGGGCGCTACAAGTTGGTATTAGAGTCGGACTGCCTGTAGGAAACCCTTCTACTGGTCGACGTTGAGTCTAGTGATTGTGAAAGTTATTTATAACCTAAAAATGAGTTGTGAAAACCTTCTTAGGAATTTTGTTTACTCCTTACCTAGTTACACTCTAATCTCGGAGCCATCTTACCCCTATTTGTTTTACTGAGTTTTCCGGGCCCTCGTTTAAAATAGGATCATGGGGTTGGGTTCCTATCTGTTCCGCGTTACTTCTTCAGTTGGTTTACCTTTGTAAATCTAACCTTTGAACTTCTCCTGTTACAAATGGTTCTTTCTGGTTTGGTTGTTTGTTTGACTCGCTGCGAGGGCACCCGCGGGTTTCTCGCCCTGCTAGGCGCCGCCTTGGTCGAACAGGGATGCCTTTGGTATCCCGAGTACGTGGTGTACGAGGAGTACCTTCCCTACAGCCAGGGTCAGTTCTTCTGCGTGTGCCGCCTCTTGAATGATGCGGGAGATGCAGTGCAGCACATTGCCGGAGGAGTGGGCCTCACAGTGACACAAGCTGTGCATGAGACTGCACACACCGCCCTTTCCACTTACCGTGGCGACTGCACTTACCTGGCTGGCGATGAGTCGGATTTTCGTCACTTCCTGCATCAGCACAGGGTGCAGAAGGTATCTATCACGCTGTGTACTCCGAGGGTGAGGGCGAGGAGGATAGCGTGCACCGAGCACTGATCGAGCTAGTTCGGGCCCTGGACCTCCATGCCCGTCAGTGGTACACGTACGCGATTGCTTCACGCGAGAGTCACCGGGGCACCATGAGGGATCTGGAGCCGTACTTCCAGAGCAAGGCGCTTCCTCGCGCAGCCCTTCGGCCTCGTCCGTTGGTGCTAACTGGCGATATGCGTAGCACCCGAGTTGGGGGTACCGTGCCGCCTCCTGGACCTCTTCATCAACCTCGGGGTAGTATCAACCTGCCGCCGTATGGCAATCAGCCTGGGAGTTCTCGCGTGTTCGACACACCACCCGTTCGTTTCCCGGCGAACTACTGGGGGTACTACTAGTTTACTCTAGCCGAGTACCGAGGAGAGTACCTTGCCTTCCTGGGAGATGTGCAAGATACTCAGTATCAGTATCTAGTTGTTGTTTTATTTCTAAGGGAAGATTTCGTCTTGTATCAGACTTGGTGACGGGTATTATCAGTGCTTCTATTCCGTGTAATAGATACTAAAGCTTGTATGCTGGTAACCTTAATTATCATGTATGGATTGTATCACAACTGGTGTATGTGGGATGCGTGTCTGTGTCCAAATATTCGATCGCTGGTGGTTGTATGATACGTGATTGTCATGGAATGTATGGCTGGTATTCCTAATGCCTTAATGCTCCTGTTTTAACCATTCGGAGGTAAATACTGACTGTGTCCTTGTCAATCCTCCAGAATGGCTCGAGCAGGCCGCGGTAGCCACAACGATGAACCGCTGCCACCTCCCACGATGGCTCAGGTCTTGATGGCCATCGAGGAAAACCGCGCGCGGAACGAGCGACTGCTCGAACAATTGGTGCAGCAGAATACACGGAGGAACAATGACTGCAACACTCTCACTGAGTTCCTACGCTCGCAGCCACCCACCTTCGCCAATGCTAAGGAGCCACTGGAAGCTGATGACTGGCTTCACGCTCTGGAGCGCAAGTTCGCCGCGCTGCATGTCCCAGCGGCTGAGCAAGTCAACTTCGCCACCTACCTCCTGACGGGTGCGGCCGGCTGTTGGTGGGAGAGTCATGTGGCGTTGTTCGCAGCAGGCCATGCTTTCACTTGGGCGAATTTCCGCACTGCCTTCCGTGCGGCTTACATCCCTCAGCCAATAATGGACTTGAAGAGGAGGGAGCTCCTGGATCTGCATCAGGGTCATATGGACCTCCGAACTTATGGGTGTGAATTCAACCATCTCTCTCGTTACGCCCCCCGGACGTGACCAATGATGCAGACAAGCAAGAGTTGTTCCGCAAGGGGCTTGCGCCGCGGCTCCGCTATGAGTTGTTGCCTTTCAAGTTTCAGAACTACTAGGAGCTGTTCAACCAGGCTCTTACCCTTGAACAGGGAAGGAAGGAACTTGAGGCTTCCAAGAGGCCAGCACAAGAGGACCACCCGAGTTCCTCGGTTTCTGAGAGCAAGAAGCGCAGGGTTTTCGTTCCCCATAGCGCTGTGCCGCGTGCTCCATTCATGCCGAGGGCCGCGGGATACAGGCCACCACCGCGGCGCCCCACTACTTCGACACTTGGGGCGAGCGGAAGTGGGTATCATCCTCAGCTACCTACCCCACCTGGGCTCACCTGCTACACCTGTGGCCAGGCCGGCCACTACTCCAGAGAGTGCCCCCAAAAGGCACCTATTTCGGGAACACCTGCACGAGCCCCCGCCACTCCAGCTGGCAAGGCTGGTCCTGTCGTACGTGGTCGCCTGAACCACGTCTCTGCTGAAGAAGCTGAAGAGGACCCCGGTGTCCTCATGGGTGAGCTACGAATCAACGACAATCTCGCTACAATTTTGTTTGACTCTGGAGCATCGCATTCATTCATATCAATAGCATTTGCAAAAGACCACAACATACCATTCGAGAAGATGAGTCGTCCCTTGGTGATCTCCACGCCTGGCTCCAAATGGCAAACCGATGGGGTTACTCCGGAGGTCCCGATTACTATAGGTTATCTGTCCTTCCCTTTCGCGTTGGTAGCTTTGAAGGCCAACGGCATTGATGTCATACTGGGCATGAACTGGCTAGTAAAATACCGGGCTAATCTCGACTGCGCTGCCAAGACCATTACCGTGACCACTTCTTCCGGCGACACTATAGAGTATTGGTCTGCACTATCAAGACCTCCATCGTCCATCATTCCCCTCTCCTCGGAGATCAGCCTATGCTTTATGGAAGGCGAATTCCCTCCTGAGATACATGAAATACATGTGGTGTGTGACTTCCCGGATGTGTTCCCGGAAGAGTTGCCTGGCATGCCACCTGATCGAAGTGTGGAGTTTGTCTTAGATCTGATTCCAGGTACTGCTCCAATTTCCAAGAAACCCTACCGTATGCCGGTGGAAGAGTTGGCTCTATTGAAGGAGCAAATCGATGAGCTGTTAGCGAAGGATTTTATTCGGCCTAGCAGTTCACCTTGGGGTTGTCCGGTACTCTTCGTCAAAAAGAGGGATTCTACCGTGCCTCGTTTGGTCTCTGACTATAGGTCGCTGAATACAGTGACAATCAAGAACAAGTATCCTATTCCCCGGATCAATGATCTGTTAGATCAGTTAGCTGGTGCAACGGTATTCTCCAAGATGGATATGAGGTCAGGGTACCATCAAATAAAGATCAGAAATGAGGATATTCCAAAGACGGCATTCATTACTTGTTACGGCCTATATGAGTATACTGTCATGTACTTCGTTCTAACCAATGCTCTAGCTACCTTCATGAGGCTCATGAACTCTATCTTCATGGATTATCTCGACAAGTTCGTCGTCATCTACATCGATGACATCCTTGTCTATTCTAAGACCAACGAAGAACATGATGAGCATCTTCGATTGGTTCTGACACGACTCCGAGAACACCGTCTCTATGCCAAGTTCTCCAAGTGTGAGTTCTGGTTGGATAAACTTGTCTTCCTTGGTCTTGTGGTGTCTGCAAATGGTGTGGCAGTCATTCCCGACAAGATTCAATGTATTTTGGATTGGAAAACTCCAAAGTCAGTCAAGGACATTCGTAGTTTTCTCGGATTGGCAGGTTACTACCGCCGATTCATCGAAGGTTTCTCTAAGATAGCTAAGCCATGACTGACTTTCTCAAGAAGGATAGAAAGTTCGCGTGGACGGACAAAGGTGACGAGAGCTTCAAAACACTGAAAGCCAAACTCACATCTGCTCTTGTGCTCGTCCTGCCGGACACCAGCAAGGATTTCGTCGTCTTCTGTGACGCCTCTCTACAAGGCTTGGGCTGTGTGCTAATGCAAGAGGGCCATATGGTGGCGTATACTTCCCGCCAAGTTAAGCCGCATGAGCACAATTACCCTACTCATGATCTAGAACTTGCCGCTGTTGTTCATGCTCTGAAGCAGTGGAGACCATACCTGTTTGGTAACCGTTGCGAGATTTTCTCGGATCATAAGAGTCTGAAGTATCTTTCACCCAACCAGACTTAAATCTTAGGCAGAGGCATTGGTTGTAGTTAATCGCGGACTATAATGTGAGTCTGAACTATCAACCCGGCAAGGCAAACATGTGGCGGATGCACTGAGTCAGAAGTCTTATTGCAACAACCTGATGGTTGAGAAGGCTCAACCTGCTCTTCTTAAAGAGTTCTCCCGTTTGAATCTAGAAATTGTTCCTACTGGCTACCTTGCAAATCTGGAGATCAAGTCTACTCTTGAAGACCAGATTAAGGATGCTCAAAAGCGGGATGAGGGTATTCTTCATATCAAGAAGAACATCGCTAGCGGGAAGGCCAAATATTTCTCGGAAGATGAATTAGGAGTTGTTCACTTTGGTGACCGTCTAGTAGTGCCAAAGAACCGGAAATTGAGGGAGCTGATCCTCCAAGAAGCTCATGACTCACCTCTCTCTATTCATCCCGGTAGTACCAAAATGTACCAAGACCTTCGACAACAATTCTGGTGGACTCGGATGAAACAAGAAGTCGCCAAGTATGTTGCTGAATGCGACACCTGTCGTAGGGTAAAGGCTGAACATCAAAGGCTTGCTGGCACCCTTCGCCCTATTGCAGTCCCGGAGTGGAAATGGGACGAAATTGGTATGGACTTCATCACCGGGTTTCCCAGGTCTCCTAAGGGCAGCAATGTTATCTGGGTAGTCATTGATCGTCTGTCCAACGTCGCTCACTTCCTACCAGTCCGCGACGAGATACGTGCGAGTCAACTGGCTGACTTGTATGTGGCTCGTATTGTTCCATTGCATGGGGTTCCTCTGAGGATCATATCGGACTGTGGAAGTATCTTCGTATCCAAATTCTGGCAGAGTTTCCAAACTGCTATGGGAACCCGTCTCAATCTCAGTACCGCTTACCATCCTCAGACAGATGGACAGACTGAAAGGGTGAATCAAGTTCTGGAGGACATGCTTAGGGCATGTGTAATCTCCTTTGGCAAAGGGTGGGAGAAGTACCTTCCCTTCGCGGAGTTCTCCTACAACAATAGCTATCAAGCTAGTCTGTGTATGGCCCCATTCGAGGTTCTGTATGGAAGAAAATGCCGAACTCCGCTAAATTGGTTCGAGACCGGAGAGAGGGCACTCTTTGGTCCAGATGTTATCAATGAAGCTGAGGAGTAGGTTAGGATCATACGAGAGAATCTGAAGATTGCCCAGTCTAGGCAAAAGAGTTACTACGACAAGCACCACCAGGAGATCCACTACGAAATTGGGGATAAGGCATAAATCCGCGTCTATCCACTTCGTGGCGTTCGCCGCTTCGGGATCAAGGGAAAATTGGCCCCTCACTATGTTGGCCCTTTCACCATTCTGGCCAAGCGAGGAGATCTTTCTTATCAATTGGAGTTACCGGCCATCTTCCCAAATGTGCATGATGTGTTTCATGTCTCCCAACTTCGCCGTTGTTTCAAGGATCCTATACATGGAGTTAATCATGAGGACCTGGATATCCAGGAAGACCTCACGTATCGCGAGCACCCTATTCGTGTCCTGGATGAGGCAGAAAGGAAGACTCGTAACAAGTCCACCAAGTTCCTCAAAATTCAGTGGTCTAACCATTCCGAAGAGCAAGCAACCTGGGAAAGGGAGTCTAGTCTTCGTGAGGAGTATCCCGACTTCGTTCCGCAATCTTAGAATCTCGGGTCAAGATTCCTATAAGGGGGGTAGAATTGTAACAGCCCCACTTTTGGTACTGTAAAATTTGAACCAAATTTACACTTTTCTTTTTCCCTCATGCATCATGGCATCCATGCATTAATGTGTCCCCTTGAAACAAATCAACTTTACTAATGAACTTGTGGTTGAGTTGATAAACAGAAGTTAGTAAGTTAATATATTTGTCAAGGAAGTTCCAAGAGTTCACAAATAATATTTCTCACTTACTTTAAAATAACTAAAGGATTTATCAATTTGTAAATAACCAAAATACCATAAACCAACCTAATAAACAAATGTGGTTCAAAACATTTTATTTGGAACCACCAATTTTTGTGGAGCTTCTACATGATAAGGGGAGCATACCCAAATATTTTCATAATTTTTGGAATGATCTAAGTGCTTTAATTAAATCCCTAAATGGCTACTGGTTTTGGAAGAAAAATACAAGAAAGAGAAGAAAAGAGCAGGCAGGGGGTTTTCTGCAAAGTGGCCATTGTCTTCCTGTAGCGACCGCGCGACGAGCTGTTCGAGCCGCGCTAGCTCGCTGCCATGCCGTCCCCCACCCGCCGCTGTGCATCGCGAAGAGGATAAGACCACGAAGCCGATGTTCTCTCTCTCCCCCAGAAATATCTCGCTCTCCCTCTCCCTCTCTTTCTCTGCCATGGCCGAACCCTAGCCGAGCTCGCCGTCACGCATCGCCACCGATTAGGGCCTCCCCCAGCAAATCGAAGCACACCACCGTCCCCGCCTCATCTTCCTCTACATCCTCGCCGTAGGAATTGAGCCGGGAAGCCGCGAATCAAGCGGGTCGATGTAACATCCCAAATCTATAATAAGAGTAAATAAGACCCAAAATTCAGAACCAACAAAAACTTTTTGAATTATTTCACAAATGATTGTGTTTCCTTTTAAAATTGTTCTGTTTGACCTTGTGTGACTTGAATGCTTGTGATTGTTTGACTAGTAAATGTCAACCTAAGAACTCAACCTAAGTAAAAATATATTTTCAACACTGGTGACCATGTTATGACAAGAAAATATTCCATATGTCTTTCCCATTCTTATGTTGGCCAAAAGTTTATTTCAAAAATGACTTGGTTCTAGCAACAAATAAAATGCCCTTTATTTTGAGACAGTAAAAGTATTTTCAACACTTTCATATTTATAAAATATGGAGAACTCTCTGTGATCTCCTATCCTTTCCTCAACCTTGACATTTCAAAATTCCAATCTTTATGAACCCCAAGGTTTCAACTCTGTTTAAAAGAAATTCTAGTGGGAAATATATTACCCACATATTTTCTCCCTTTTCAACCCATCTTTGAAAACCACTAAGTTATGGGATGGTATATCCCTTAAACAACCTCTTGTCATAATTGGGTGTGGCCACTATTACAAACTAGCATTGCTAGTTATGGAAAAAGGTGTGTGACTTATTCCTGTAGTTTGAAGTGTGTGGCTTGTTTGAATTGCGGAAATTGTTGTGTTGATTGGTATTTTGGTGCTGTTGCTATTGCTGTGATTTTGCTGTGTGTGTGATCTTCTTGTGAGGATGATTCCTCAGTGGAGTTGTTACCACTTTAGGACACCTTGGCCACCAAACTTGGAGGGTGACTTGAAGAGGAATAAATCCTCTACAATTAGGCACCCCAAGTTAAAATCCTAAAATTTAGGGAGGTGGTCTCAATAAAACTTCCTCTTTTATCTATTCCTCCATTTTCTAAAAACATAAATATACTTTCTTTATCAAAATTCTAGGGAAGGAGATGAAATGCTAATTCTCTCCATCTCATATCACTCTCTCCTCTAGTAAGCCTACTTGTTGATTTAAAACAAACCCCTCCTTTATTTTATTAAAAAGAAATGAAGGTCATGGGTTAAAATGATCTTCATAAATAATTTTCCCTCCCAATTTCTCTATTTCCTCAAACAAATGTTTTCTCTATGAAAACAAAACTTATTTGAAGTATCTTATTTTTCAAGAAAGCTCCAAAGGTTCTACAAACTATTTTATCTCTGGTTTTAAAAATTAAAGGAGTATCAAATTATTAATTTCCAAAAATGATTTATTTAGAACCCTATGAACAAAATGGAGCAAAACTTTTTATTTTGCAAAACCAAATTTTGTGGAGTTTCCCCATGTATATGGGAGACTCCATGATTTTTCTCAGAATATTTGAAAATGTTTAAATGCCCCAAATAAAATCCCTAAAACCTACTGGTTTTAAAAAGGGAATAAAAGAAAAGAAGAAAAGGACTAATCTGTAATAGGAAAAAGAACTCCAGGGGGTTCTTTGCAAGAGCTTCGTTGACCTCCTGTAGCTTCATGGCAGCACGGCACGGTGGCGTGCCCCTGCGCTCGCCGTGCTCCCCTTTGCCTCGCCTCTGGCGCACGCCTCGCCCTGGAGGAGATGACGCCTCCACGCCACTCACCTCTGCTCTCCCCTGTCCCCCATCACCCCTGTGGCAGCGATGCTGCACGGCACGAGCGCCGTGTTCCAAACCCGTCGTCGCCGTGTCTCCCCGCACAATGTCGACACCGTCTGGACCCCGCTCCTCTCTGCTGCCCTGCGAGACGATAAGAAGCACCACGCCGCCCCCCCCCTTGCTCCTCTGTTCCCCCATTTGCTCCCTCACTCCCTCTCTTCCATTTCTTCCGCGGAACCGAAACAAAGACCGAGTTGCCGTCGCGCATCGCCGGCCATAGAGAACTCCCCATCCAAACCCCAAACCACCAGCAGCTCCGCCGTGCCCTACTCTCCCTCCCTGCGCGAAGAATCGAAGAATGGAGCAAGAAATCGTCGTCATCAAGCTTTTCCCTTTCTCCTCCGGCCGCGGACATGCGAGCAAGCTCGCGGTGGGCACAGGCCACCATTCCTCGCCATTGTTGTACCTCTGTGCTCCCCTTGCCGTTCTCTCTCTCATGGACAACAACGATTCCTTTCTAGGTCGCCGGAGCCGTCGATGCCGTCGCCGCCGTGCTCCTGCCGTGTTTCGCCGCCTCGGCGTGTCGAGGAAGAAGGAGAGGCCCCGTACCCCTTCGCTCGCGCTCGTGGGCCGCAAGATGGGCCACTCCCTGCACTGCACAGCCCTGATCCAGCAGATCCAGTCCGCTAATCTTTTTTTTTAGGTGGTTTATTCTATTTCCTTATAGATCTATTTCTGGCCCTTCAGTTTAAATCGATTTAAAATAGCTCACATGCATTTTTGGCCAAACCAAAAATCATGGAGGTACCTCAACATGTTTTTAACCAGATCCAAGTGGTAGATCCACTTTTGGACGAATACTTCTAGATAAATAAAATGGAAGGCAAAAACACTGGTTTTCACCAAAAACTCAATAACTATTTTTCTAGGATAGCCAAAAATGCAAACTCAACTGTTTTGAAAAGCCCTGAGTGTTACCTAGCAGTAGCATTTGGCCTCTTGTGCAAATGATGTTCCTAAACAAAATGGCATCCACTTTGGTTTGTGACCAGTGCGCTCTTCTAGGATTTTTGTAAATTAATTGGTGATAGATTTTGATGTGAATCCAATTGTGTAGCCTTCTGTATGACTAGGAGTACCTAATCCTAGATTGGTATGATTTTTAGAGCTATATTTTATTTTTGGTGTGCATAGCTAGTTTTAATGCTTTCCTGTGAAATCTTGGATTTAGTTTTATTTAAGTTTGTGGAATGTGTTAATGTTTTATTTGTGATTACTAGCATGCATAGGTTCTGTACTCTTTGTTATGAGTGTGTTATCCCTTATAATTAGCATGTTAGGAAAAGTTTAGTGTTGCATGTGTTCGTTAGGAAATAATATCACTAGTGTGAATATTTCCTAGAATATCCCTAGTGTTTAGGAATTGTCTGTGGATGAAATTCTTGAGTGGTTTGGTTTTTGGAAACATTGCTTCAACATCAGTAGCATTTCATGGCTACTGATATTGTAGCATGTCACCCCTTGTTACCTATTGTTTGATCCTTAGCAAAGCATGTTTAGTTGGGGGAATAGTTATAATTATTTAGGACTCACTAGCACGAGTAGCCTTATGTTGTGTTGTTGTTTTAGTAAGCTTCCTATTGTAGCCAGAAGATATTTAACCTCTTAATGCCTTGTTATGGTAGTGGAACACCCACTGATTCCATTGCATATTGATTGAAGAATAAGTTTCTCAATCATAAGCATAGTTCCGATAGCCTTTTATCTACTGGGTGTGAGTGGTGGTTTTCTCTGTTAAAAATTGAGTGGTTGTGTTGTAGTGAAGTATTTCCTGTTTAGATAAAATGCTTGCTGTTCACCCTTGCTTGAGATAGCTTTGTGATCTAGGCACCTAGCATGCACTAGTCTAAGGCCCTTATAAGCTTAGATCCTAGTTTGTTGCTTGAATAATTGGTTTGATGCTTGTGGTTGTTATCTGTCTGTGCACCACTTGTGATTCTGTTTGGTGTATTGATTATTGTTTATTTCCCTGTTTGCGACGCTAGATAATAACGCTACCGGAGTGGTTTTCGGAGAGATTTGATCGAGGAAGGATTGGATTTTTTATTATATTGATCAACGAAGAGAAGTCCAGGGACATTTTGCTGAAACCAGGCAAGCTACTTCACTGAGCTTGCATCTATATACATCTATTTTGATTTACCTGTTTTACTTATAAAGAGCATAAATGATTTCTGTGGTGTCTGCCACGAAAGCGATGATTTTGAAAACCCTTTTTCCAAAATTACAAGTATATTGTTGAGGCACCCGATATAGAGGTGTTAGCGGTATACAATGATTTCTAAATGAACTTGTTTTACTCCAAAGCCTTCTATGAAAATCTTTTGGTGGGATTACAAACCACCCAAGTTTGGATTAAAAGTATTTTTGCTCTGAAAAATTAGAAATGATTGTGAAAACCTTTTTAAAAGGGTTTATGAAAAACTATTTTGCCACCTTATATAGAAGTATAAGGTAGTTATTTAAAACTATAGGATGGGAAAAACAATGTTTTCTCGAAACTCTCTTTTAAAAATACTTGGATAGACCTGCCGGAAGGTCGGTGCTCAGTTGAAGAAGGTTGGTGTTGTTTTTGAGAAAAATGCACATTGTGTCCTAGTACTATGACGACCAACCATTATCCTGTGCGACCACACTTACCCACATATGGGCAAGGGCGTAGTCATATAATTTGCTCGTGTTAGTACTGGATGCCTCAACAACGAGGATAACCTCGTTCCATGAGGGGATGGTCTGAGGACCTACCCCCTGACCTGGGTCCTCTTCAGTGTTGGTCTACCGGAAGCCGGTATGGACGTGTTTGGAGGAAGAGGATTGAAGGGCTCCCTTGGGTCCGCCGGGCAGAACTACGAGTCCTCACACTTAGTTCCTGAGGGTTTGAGTGTCGATGGAATGTGTCGTAGCGGCAGGGTCCTATACTAGCATGAGCAAAGGACAGGCTATGGCCGGGAACTCAACTTCGCATACCTCTGGTATGGCGGGACGTGGCTGACACGATGAGTGACCGGATGGGTGTGGGAAAAGCGTACTACCTCTGCAGAGTGTAAAACTATTCGAATAGCCGAGTCCACGGATGTGGACAGTTGGAAGGCTGTCCTAAGACCATGTGCAAGTTTTGAGAAAGGTGTTGAGTTTTGGAAGGAAGTTGGCTGGAAAGGTTATTTCGTACCTGTACCAATGAGTTGGTTCGAGGTAGCGACGGGCTTGGAATCAGGGCAAGAAGTTGTTTTTCGAGGAAAAAGTTTTAAAAGAGATTTCTTACCCTTTTAAAAGAAGGTGTATTTTCGGGAAAAGATTTAAAAAGACTTCTTACCTTTTTAACCAAGATAGTGAGAAAACTACTTTCCAAAATGTCTTGTCTTCAACAGGATTTAAAAATCTATTCTTCTCCTTTTTAAATCATGATTTAGTGTGGTTTTTCTCCTAAAAATAAAAGTCTTTGAAAATGAAAAAAAAAACTAGTGCATGTTCCTGTTGGGGTAGTTTGCGAGTACAATCAAATGTACTCATATTGGTTTCGTCCCTGGCTATTGTCTTAGCCAGATCCCAGAGAAGAGCAGTTCGACGAAGAGGAGTTCACTGACGTCTTGGCGAACTAGGGCGCTTCCCAGTCAGCTGCCTGTAGGGTAAAGGCGAATGACTTGGGCTCCACGTTGATTTGGTGATTCCGCTGCAAGTACCTTATTGAAGCTGATCACTTCAAGCACGTAAGTATAATTATTCGGTATTTGTGGGTGTTCTGTGATACCAACTCAAGTTATGTGCAACAGCACACTGATCATGGGACTGTTGCAGGAAACATAACGAGTATCTCGGATAATTAATCCGGGGTCCCCACAGACTTGGTATCAGAGCCATCCTGACTGTAACAGACCTTAGTTAGCATGGACGTTAGTTAGGGAGAGAATATTTTGTTAAAAAAATGTTAGTACCAAAAATATATCTTTATCTAGGGAAGTCCAAAAATGACTTCCACTCTTCTCATCTTCTAAAAATAATTTCTGAGTCTTACCTTTCTATTTTGAAATTTACCGAGGATTTCGCTACTCCCTCTTACCCGTTCAAAATACTTGACGATGAACCCAAGTGAGACCTAATTAGCTAGCACCTACAAGAAGAAGCTTCCATCGCAAATACTCCACATTCAACATCAAGGTCATTGGTCTACAAATACCAAGATTATCGATATCAACAAATCAAGAGATCTCCGAAGACCTCAGCTCAACCTCAGCAATTCTACTCAAGTTGCTACTTCGACAATCTCAGTTTCTCCAGTTGAAGACTAAGGCGACGAAATGAAGATCTCAGCACCCCTGTTTAACCAAGACCCCTAGGAACAACATATGATAGGAACCTTGGTTGTTTCACCCCGATTACCACGCGTAGACATCCGTTGGTACTAGACGTACCTTGTGTGCACCTTGCTTGTGTGTACTCTGCTTGTGTGCTGTTTGTGAGATGGAAAGAGGAATTTTACAAAAAGAAAGGTTTAGTTTCCTTTTGCCACCTAAGTGCACCTTGTTACGGATGTAAACCCGCCAAGGAAAAGTCTTCTAAAATATTTTTCCCTCCTATCTAAACCATCTCCCGAACAGAACTGACAGTTCCGCAAGATACAAAAGACCCCTGATCTTTAACCAAATAGCCTGAGATTTTTGTGTCCTTTCAAAAGTCCGACCTAGAAAATCCTCCAGAAACTTTGGTCCTAGCAAGAGGAACAAGATATCGAATACTCTCTACTTCAACCCTGAGGCCCAAGACTCTACGACCTTCTGCAAGACGGATAGCGGCCTTCATACGTCATGGGGTACAACCAACCAATAGGAGGCCTCGCAACATCGAGTTGTTAAGATCTCACTTAGCGACCTTATTGAAAGAAGAACGACCTCGGAAGAATCTTCAGCCCAAAACCCGTGCCCTCGTACTCCCCTGTACCCCCGGGCAAATCTCGAGGACGAGATTTATTTTAAGGGGGGAAGGATCTGTAACATCCCAAATCTATAATAAGAGTAAATAAGACCCAAAATTCAGAACCAACAAAAACTTTTTGAATTATTTCACAAATGATTGTGTTTCCTTTTAAAATTGTTCTGTTTGACCTTGTGTGACTTGAATGCTTGTGATTGTTTGACTAGTAAATGTCAACCTAAGAACTCAACCTAAGTAAAAATATATTTTCAACACTGGTGACCATGTTATGACAAGAAAATATTCCATATGTCTTTCCCATTCTTATGTTGGCCAAAAGTTTATTTCAAAAATGACTTGGTTCTAGCAACAAATAAAATGCCCTTTATTTTGAGACAGTAAAAGTATTTTCAACACTTTCATATTTATAAAATATGGAGAACTCTCTGTGATCTCCTATCCTTTCCTCAACCTTGACATTTCAAAATTCCAATCTTTATGAACCCCAAGGTTTCAACTCTGTTTAAAAGAAATTCTAGTGGGAAATATATTACCCACATATTTTCTCCCTTTTCAACCCATCTTTGAAAACCACTAAGTTATGGGATGGTATATCCCTTAAACAACCTCTTGTCATAATTGGGTGTGGCCACTATTACAAACTAGCATTGCTAGTTATGGAAAAAGGTGTGTGACTTATTCCTGTAGTTTGAAGTGTGTGGCTTGTTTGAATTGCGGAAATTGTTGTGTTGATTGGTATTTTGGTGCTGTTGCTATTGCTGTGATTTTGCTGTGTGTGTGATCTTCTTGTGAGGATGATTCCTCAGTGGAGTTGTTACCACTTTAGGACACCTTGGCCACCAAACTTGGAGGGTGACTTGAAGAGGAATAAATCCTCTACAATTAGGCACCCCAAGTTAAAATCCTAAAATTTAGGGAGGTGGTCTCAATAAAACTTCCTCTTTTATCTATTCCTCCATTTTCTAAAAACATAAATATACTTTCTTTATCAAAATTCTAGGGAAGGAGATGAAATGCTAATTCTCTCCATCTCATATCACTCTCTCCTCTAGTAAGCCTACTTGTTGATTTAAAACAAACCCCTCCTTTATTTTATTAAAAAGAAATGAAGGTCATGGGTTAAAATGATCTTCATAAATAATTTTCCCTCCCAATTTCTCTATTTCCTCAAACAAATGTTTTCTCTATGAAAACAAAACTTATTTGAAGTATCTTATTTTTCAAGAAAGCTCCAAAGGTTCTACAAACTATTTTATCTCTGGTTTTAAAAATTAAAGGAGTATCAAATTATTAATTTCCAAAAATGATTTATTTAGAACCCTATGAACAAAATGGAGCAAAACTTTTTATTTTGCAAAACCAAATTTTGTGGAGTTTCCCCATGTATATGGGAGACTCCATGATTTTTCTCAGAATATTTGAAAATGTTTAAATGCCCCAAATAAAATCCCTAAAACCTACTGGTTTTAAAAAGGGAATAAAAGAAAAGAAGAAAAGGACTAATCTGTAATAGGAAAAAGAACTCCAGGGGGTTCTTTGCAAGAGCTTCGTTGACCTCCTGTAGCTTCATGGCAGCACGGCACGGTGGCGTGCCCCTGCGCTCGCCGTGCTCCCCTTTGCCTCGCCTCTGGCGCACGCCTCGCCCTGGAGGAGATGACGCCTCCACGCCACTCACCTCTGCTCTCCCCTGTCCCCCATCACCCCTGTGGCAGCGATGCTGCACGGCACGAGCGCCGTGTTCCAAACCCGTCGTCGCCGTGTCTCCCCGCACAATGTCGACACCGTCTGGACCCCGCTCCTCTCTGCTGCCCTGCGAGACGATAAGAAGCACCACGCCGCCCCCCCCCTTGCTCCTCTGTTCCCCCATTTGCTCCCTCACTCCCTCTCTTCCATTTCTTCCGCGGAACCGAAACAAAGACCGAGTTGCCGTCGCGCATCGCCGGCCATAGAGAACTCCCCATCCAAACCCCAAACCACCAGCAGCTCCGCCGTGCCCTACTCTCCCTCCCTGCGCGAAGAATCGAAGAATGGAGCAAGAAATCGTCGTCATCAAGCTTTTCCCTTTCTCCTCCGGCCGCGGACATGCGAGCAAGCTCGCGGTGGGCACAGGCCACCATTCCTCGCCATTGTTGTACCTCTGTGCTCCCCTTGCCGTTCTCTCTCTCATGGACAACAACGATTCCTTTCTAGGTCGCCGGAGCCGTCGATGCCGTCGCCGCCGTGCTCCTGCCGTGTTTCGCCGCCTCGGCGTGTCGAGGAAGAAGGAGAGGCCCCGTACCCCTTCGCTCGCGCTCGTGGGCCGCAAGATGGGCCACTCCCTGCACTGCACAGCCCTGATCCAGCAGATCCAGTCCGCTAATCTTTTTTTTTAGGTGGTTTATTCTATTTCCTTATAGATCTATTTCTGGCCCTTCAGTTTAAATCGATTTAAAATAGCTCACATGCATTTTTGGCCAAACCAAAAATCATGGAGGTACCTCAACATGTTTTTAACCAGATCCAAGTGGTAGATCCACTTTTGGACGAATACTTCTAGATAAATAAAATGGAAGGCAAAAACACTGGTTTTCACCAAAAACTCAATAACTATTTTTCTAGGATAGCCAAAAATGCAAACTCAACTGTTTTGAAAAGCCCTGAGTGTTACCTAGCAGTAGCATTTGGCCTCTTGTGCAAATGATGTTCCTAAACAAAATGGCATCCACTTTGGTTTGTGACCAGTGCGCTCTTCTAGGATTTTTGTAAATTAATTGGTGATAGATTTTGATGTGAATCCAATTGTGTAGCCTTCTGTATGACTAGGAGTACCTAATCCTAGATTGGTATGATTTTTAGAGCTATATTTTATTTTTGGTGTGCATAGCTAGTTTTAATGCTTTCCTGTGAAATCTTGGATTTAGTTTTATTTAAGTTTGTGGAATGTGTTAATGTTTTATTTGTGATTACTAGCATGCATAGGTTCTGTACTCTTTGTTATGAGTGTGTTATCCCTTATAATTAGCATGTTAGGAAAAGTTTAGTGTTGCATGTGTTCGTTAGGAAATAATATCACTAGTGTGAATATTTCCTAGAATATCCCTAGTGTTTAGGAATTGTCTGTGGATGAAATTCTTGAGTGGTTTGGTTTTTGGAAACATTGCTTCAACATCAGTAGCATTTCATGGCTACTGATATTGTAGCATGTCACCCCTTGTTACCTATTGTTTGATCCTTAGCAAAGCATGTTTAGTTGGGGGAATAGTTATAATTATTTAGGACTCACTAGCACGAGTAGCCTTATGTTGTGTTGTTGTTTTAGTAAGCTTCCTATTGTAGCCAGAAGATATTTAACCTCTTAATGCCTTGTTATGGTAGTGGAACACCCACTGATTCCATTGCATATTGATTGAAGAATAAGTTTCTCAATCATAAGCATAGTTCCGATAGCCTTTTATCTACTGGGTGTGAGTGGTGGTTTTCTCTGTTAAAAATTGAGTGGTTGTGTTGTAGTGAAGTATTTCCTGTTTAGATAAAATGCTTGCTGTTCACCCTTGCTTGAGATAGCTTTGTGATCTAGGCACCTAGCATGCACTAGTCTAAGGCCCTTATAAGCTTAGATCCTAGTTTGTTGCTTGAATAATTGGTTTGATGCTTGTGGTTGTTATCTGTCTGTGCACCACTTGTGATTCTGTTTGGTGTATTGATTATTGTTTATTTCCCTGTTTGCGACGCTAGATAATAACGCTACCGGAGTGGTTTTCGGAGAGATTTGATCGAGGAAGGATTGGATTTTTATTATATTGATCAACGAAGAGAAGTCCAGGGACATTTTGCTGAAACCAGGCAAGCTACTTCACTGAGCTTGCATCTATATACATCTATTTTGATTTACCTGTTTTACTTATAAAGAGCATAAATGATTTCTGTGGTGTCTGCCACGAAAGCGATGATTTTGAAAACCCTTTTTCCAAAATTACAAGTATATTGTTGAGGCACCCGATATAGAGGTGTTAGCGGTATACAATGATTTCTAAATGAACTTGTTTTACTCCAAAGCCTTCTATGAAAATCTTTTGGTGGGATTACAAACCACCCAAGTTTGATTAAAAGTATTTTTGCTCTGAAAAATTAGAAATGATTGTGAAAACCTTTTTAAAAGGGTTTATGAAAAACTATTTTGCCACCTTATATAGAAGTATAAGGTAGTTATTTAAAACTATAGGATGGGAAAAACAATGTTTTCTCGAAACTCTCTTTTAAAAATACTTGGATAGACCTGCCGGAAGGTCGGTGCTCAGTTGAAGAAGGTTGGTGTTGTTTTTGAGAAAAATGCACATTGTGTCCTAGTACTATGACGACCAACCATTATCCTGTGCGACCACACTTACCCACATATGGGCAAGGGCGTAGTCATATAATTTGCTCGTGTTAGTACTGGATGCCTCAACAACGAGGATAACCTCGTTCCATGAGGGGATGGTCTGAGGACCTACCCCCTGACCTGGGTCCTCTTCAGTGTTGGTCTACCGGAAGCCGGTATGGACGTGTTTGGAGGAAGAGGATTGAAGGGCTCCCTTGGGTCCGCCGGGCAGAACTACGAGTCCTCACACTTAGTTCCTGAGGGTTTGAGTGTCGATGGAATGTGTCGTAGCGGCAGGGTCCTATACTAGCATGAGCAAAGGACAGGCTATGGCCGGGAACTCAACTTCGCATACCTCTGGTATGGCGGGACGTGGCTGACACGATGAGTGACCGGATGGGTGTGGGAAAAGCGTACTACCTCTGCAGAGTGTAAAACTATTCGAATAGCCGAGTCCACGGATGTGGACAGTTGGAAGGCTGTCCTAAGACCATGTGCAAGTTTTGAGAAAGGTGTTGAGTTTTGGAAGGAAGTTGGCTGGAAAGGTTATTTCGTACCTGTACCAATGAGTTGGTTCGAGGTAGCGACGGGCTTGGAATCAGGGCAAGAAGTTGTTTTTCGAGGAAAAAGTTTTAAAAGAGATTTCTTACCCTTTTAAAAGAAGGTGTATTTTCGGGAAAAGATTTAAAAAGACTTCTTACCTTTTTAACCAAGATAGTGAGAAAACTACTTTCCAAAATGTCTTGTCTTCAACAGGATTTAAAAATCTATTCTTCTCCTTTTTAAATCATGATTTAGTGTGGTTTTTCTCCTAAAAATAAAAGTCTTTGAAAATGAAAAAAAAACTAGTGCATGTTCCTGTTGGGGTAGTTTGCGAGTACAATCAAATGTACTCATATTGGTTTCGTCCCTGGCTATTGTCTTAGCCAGATCCAGAGAAGAGCAGTTCGACGAAGAGGAGTTCACTGACGTCTTGGCGAACTAGGGCGCTTCCCAGTCAGCTGCCTGTAGGGTAAAGGCGAATGACTTGGGCTCCACGTTGATTTGGTGATTCCGCTGCAAGTACCTTATTGAAGCTGATCACTTCAAGCACGTAAGTATAATTATTCGGTATTTGTGGGTGTTCTGTGATACCAACTCAAGTTATGTGCAACAGCACACTGATCATGGGACTGTTGCAGGAAACATAACGAGTATCTCGGATAATTAATCCGGGGTCCCCACAGTCGACCTCGTCTTCTTCCGCTCCGGCCGCCGCGCTCCGAGCAAGCTTGCCGCCGTTCTCGAACTCCTCCGTCCTCGCCGAGCCCGTGCACGCATCGAGGGTGAGCTGAAGTTTCTCCCCGTACTCTCCGTTTCATCAATGCGCGTCCTGTAGCCGTAGTTCGCAGTAGCTCGCCGTCGGTAGCCGCCGGTCGCCGTAATGCTCGTCGCTCCGGCGACCATTAGGTAGCGGCGACGCCGTATTCGTGCTCGCCGTGTTCTTACGAGTCGATAGCAGCCCGTAGCGCATCCCCAAGTGTCGTAGATCGACGGGTCCGTGTACTCGCTGCCGGCGACCACCGCCGTGCGCGCAGTCAGCGCCGCCGCGCTCCGGTCAAACAGATCGGTGGCCCGCGCGCTCTAGCGTGACTGCCAGCGTGGCCGTCGGCCCCACACGTCAGTGGCGGTGGCTAGCCCAGCCTGTGTGCAAAACGTTTCGGTGAGATTTCTGGGAAATAAAAGAAAATGCAGAAAATGATTTAAACTTGTAAAATTCATAACTTTTTGAATACTGGTCCAAAAATTACAAATAAGATACCAAATTGTTCAGAAAAATAAAGTCTGTCTGTTGGTATAACTCACCTATCCAACTAAATTAGTTTATTTGCTGTTTATTTAAAATAATGTAAATGGCAGAAAAAAAATGCTTTTGGGAAATTCATAACTTTATAAATAATGATTCAGAAATTAAGTTTGACCTATAAAAATGTTCAGCAATTATTATACTTCATGTTTCACCACTTTCCCAAATATGGTTAATTGGTTTTAAATTTGTTTAGAAGAATTTGACAAAAGGGCAGATTTAAAAAGGATTTTATAAATTCAACAACTTTTTATTGGTGTATCAGAAAAATGTGTTTAATATATCAAAATGCTCAGAAAAATGTGACCTATCCAGTAGCATCACCATCATGCATATTTGATCACAATTACAGTACTGCACTTTTTAGAAGTTAGGAAAATCATTAAGTTAAATGTGGGGTTATATTCTTCTCTAGTTGAAATAAATATAATAGCACCCCATTTCAATTGCTAGATAGTTTTATAGTAAGTTCCGTGCATTAAAATGGCATTGCCATCATGTGTTTGTGCATTGCACCTGTTATGCATGCGTGGTTATTGAATGTTACTTTCCGGTGTTTTTATGCATCGATAGATCAAGCAGTCGGGGTTCCACCACAATACCCCGACGACCCGTATTACCAGCCTGCTGATCAAGGAAAGCGTAATCCCCCTCTGAGCATGTCTCCTCCTATGTTTTCCGCAAATATTTTCTCCACTATAATATTGCATGCGGTTCCAAATGTCAATTTGGTAGGATTAGAGTATCCTATAGTTGCATTATGTTTCCGATGCCATTACCTGTTTCCCTCCTAATATCCATAGGAATGTATTGTTGTCCTGAGTTACTTAACTATGTTATGTATATGCTTAGCCATGCTTAGTTAAATGCTTAGTCGTCCGGTGGATATTTCATTGTTGGAACTGTTGATGGAATGTCCGGATGATCGTGGAGGAATGTTGATACCGATATATAAACATGCTTAAAGGCGGGGATGAGAGGCCACTATGGTTGTGGTGCCTTGTCTTGTTCTCGCCACCTAGGTGCGAGTTCTTTACCTCTTGAACCAAGACTGAGCGTGCAACCATGCGTGAGGCCTATGCAGTAGCAGGAACCCTCATCGACTAAATAACTTCTGAGGGGCTAGCCGAGGGTCCTCTAGTTCGGGCTTCCATTTGCGCGTGCGCGAAGATGGTGGCCAAGACAGGGATGAGGATGGTGGTGTTTAGGAAAATGAGTGGCCGCGGGGCTGGGTGTTGGAGGCACTGAACCTGTCCTACCGCCACCCTAGTTGGAGGGGCTAGCCGAGCGTCCTCTAGTTGGAGGCACTGAACCTGTCAAGCGAGGGAGAAGTTGTAACCGCTCCCACCCAGCCGGCTTTCCCCGGAAGAGAGCTAATAGCTAGGCAATGGGTCGGACGGTACGCGTGGCAAACATTGTACACCCCTGCAGGGTTACATCTTTTCGAAAAGCCGTGTCCACGGTTAAGGACGACTTGGGAAATGACGATAAGACCATAGAAAACATGAACCGAATGATTAAAACTTGACCTCAAGAATGCAAGGTTTACTTCCTTGACCTTTATAGACAAATGCAGTGGTTGATGGTGGTTGTTGATGAAGATGATCAGAAGAAAGAGTTTACTTCTTACCCCTTTGAAAATATTCTGATTAGTCGATGCCTTGGAGTTATGTCTTTTCTAAAGAAAACCAACTTTACGCAAAACAGCCATAAAACCTTTGAAAGCCAATCATCGAGCTAGTAGCTCTAGTAATCTTGTATAGTTCATCGAACTCAACCTTGTTTTGTTGATTCTTTCAGAGGAGGACTTCACCGACCTGGAAGGTGGGTTCTATGTGGACGTCGACGAGTAGTCTGGGGTTCCTAGGTGGCAGCTTGGGACATCTCGGAATAGCTGGCGCTGGGAATGTTTATCTGTAGGCCTCTTAGGCCATAATTTGGATCTTGTTGATTAGAACAACTTAATTCGCTTCCGCATGATGTACTGTTGGGTCTGTGACCTCTGGTTGTAATATTTGCTATCTTTCTCTATTATAAGAGTTGAACTATAATGATTTGAGTCGTAGAGTCTGTGATGTGTCAGTTGTTCCACAAGTCTTGATCTCTCTATTATGCATTGATAGTTGTGCCTGTTTTATGGCATCAATCGGAGTGTCGCGTTGCCGATGATCCATTCTGAGCACGCATGCCAAAGGTTTTGGCCTGGGAGTGGTAACCCAGTAACCTCCGGTTGTATCACATGACCGGTGACACACAATATCTTTGTATAGTTCCACGGTCGGGGAGGTACATAGCTCCGAGGACTTTTATACTTGGTTGTGTTAGGTTAGGCCATGTGAACATCAGGAACCCAGTTTGGACCCATTTTTCACATGATTCCATCTGTTGCACCCGAAATGGGAGTTTCCACTTAGTGAGCAGAACCTTCGTGCGGGATAAGTGTGGTTTCCTTCGCCGGTCACACATCGGAGTCTCATGTTGGGTCTTGAAACCTCCACCACATTATAACACATATATATGACACCACCTAGGTTTTGGTGTGATTCCAACGCTCTGGGGCCCCCGGTTCCGTCGAATCCCCCCATAGTTGACCAGAAGTCAACGGTATCGTCTACCACTTCCACAGGCGTTGAAAGGGGGTAGCTCCAAGGACTATTCTCCTTTGTTGTGTTAGGTTAGGCCATGTGAACATCAGGAACCCAGTTTGGCCCCATGTTTTCACATGATTCCATCCGTTGCACCCGAAATGGGAGTTTCCACTTAGATGAGCAGAACCTTCGTGCGGGATAAGTGTGGTGCGTGAAGCCGGTCACACCTCGGAGTCTCATGTTGGCTCTTGAATCCTCCCACCACACTCTAACACATATCATATGACACCACCTAGGTTTTGGTGTGGTTCCGACGCTCCGGGGCCCCCGCTTCCGTCGAAACCCCCCACAGTTGACCGGAAGTCAACCGTGTCGTCTACCCCTTCCACGGCGTAGAAAGGGGGTAGCTCCGAGGACTTTTCTACTTGGTTGAGTTAGGTTAGGTCATATGAACATCAGGAATCCAGTTTGGGCCCATGTTTTCACATGATTCCATCCGTTGCACCCGAAATGTGAGTTTTCACTTAGTGAGTAGAACCTTCGTGCGGGATAAGTGTGGTTTCCTTTGCCGGTCACACATCGCAGTCTCATGTTGGGTCTTGAAACCGCCCACCACACTCTAACACATATAATATGACACCACCTAGATTTTGGTGTGGTTCCGATGCTCCGGGGCCCCCGGTTACGTCAAAACCCCCAGAGTTGACCGGAAGTCAACGGTGTCGTCTACCCCTTCCACGGACGTTGAAAGGGGTAGCTCCGAGGACTTTTCTACTTTGTTGTGTTAGGTTAGGCCATGTGAACATCAGGAACCCAGTTTGGCCCCATGTTTTCACATGATTCCATCCGTTGCACCCGAAATGGTAGTTTCCACTTAGTGAGCAGAACCTTCGTGCGGGATAAGTGTGGTTTCCTTCGCCGGTCACACATCGGAGTCTCATGTTGGGTCTTGAAACCTACCACCACACTCTAACACATATAATATGACACCACCTAGGTTTTGGTGTGATTCCAACGCTCCGGGGCCCCCGGTTCCGTCGAACCCCCCCTCCCACAGTTGACCGAAAGTCAACGTTGTCGTCTACCCCTTCCACGGGCGTTGAAAGGGGGTAGATCCGAGGACTTTTCTCCTTGGTTGTGTTAGGTTAGGACATGTGAACATCAAAAACCTAGTTTGGCCCCATGTTTTCACATGATTCCATCCGTTGCACCCGAAATGGGAGTTTCCGCTTAGATGAGGAGAACCTTCGTGCGGGATAAGTGTGGTGTGTGAAGCCGGTCACACCTCGGAGTCTCATGTTGGCTCTTGAAACCTCCCACCACACTCTAACACATATCATATGACACCACCTAGGTTTTGGTGTGGTTCCAATGCTCCGGGGCCCCCGGTTCCGTCGAAACCCCCCCATAGTTGACTGGAAGTCAACCGTGTCGTCTACCCCTTCCACGGGCGTCGAAAGGGGTAGCTCCGAGGACTATTCTCCTTGGTTGTGTTTGGATAGGCCATGTGAACATCAGGAACCCAGTTTGGCCCCATGTTTTCACATGATTCCATCCGTTGCACCGAAATGGGAGTTTCCACTTAGATGAGCAGAACCTTCGTGCGGGATAAGTGTGGTGTGTGAAGCCGGTCACACCTCCGAGTCTCATGTTGGCTCTTGAAACCACCCACCACACTCTAACACATATCATATGACACCACCTAGGTTTTGGTGTGGTTCCGACGCTCCGGGGCCCCCGCTTCGTCGAAACCCCCCCACAGTTGACCGGAAGTTAACCGTGTCGTCTACCCCATTCACGGGCGTCGAAAGGGGGTAGCTCCGAGGACTTTTATACTTTTTTGAGTTAGGTTAGGTCATATGAACATCAGGAATCTAGTTTGGCCCCATGTTTTCACATGATTCCATCCGTTGCACCCGAAATGGGAGTTTCCACTTAGATGAGCAGAACCTTCGTGCGGGATAAGTGTGGTGTGTGAAGCCGGTCACACCTCCGAGTCTCATGTTGGCTCTTGAAACCACCCACCACACTCTAACACATATCATATGACACCACCTAGGTTTTGGTGTGGTTCCGACGCTCCGGGGCCCCCGCTTCCGTCGAAACCCCCCACAGTTGACCGGAAGTTAACCGTGTCGTCTACCCCATTCACGGGCGTCGAAAGGGGGTAGCTCCGAGGACTTTTATACTTTTTTGAGTTAGGTTAGGTCATATGAACATCAGGAATCTAGTTTGGGCCCATGTTTTCACATGATTCCCTCCGTTGCACCCGAAATGTTAGTTTCCACTTAGATGAGCAGAACCTTCGTGCGGGATAAGTGTGGTGTGTGAAGCCGGTCACACCTCGGAGTCTCATGTTGGGTCTTGAAACCTCCCACCACACTCTAACACATATCATATGACACCACCTAGATTTTGGTGTGGTTCCGATGCTCTGGGCCCCGGTTCCGTCGAAACCCCACACGGTTGATCGGAAGTCAACGATGTCGTCTACCCCTTCCACGGGCGTCGAAAGGGGGTAGCTCAGAGGACTTTTCTATTTGGTTGTGTTAGGTTAGGATATGTGAACATCAGGAACCCAGTTTGGCCCCATGTTTTCACATGATTCCATCCGTTGCACCCGAAATGGGACTTTCCACTTAGATGAGCAGAACCTTCATGCGGGATAAGTGTGGTGTGTGAAGCCGGTCACACCTCGGAGTCTCATGTCGGATCTTGAAACCTCCCACCACACTATAACACATATCATATGACACACCTAGGTTTTGGTGTGGTTCCGACGCTCCGGGGGCCCCGGTTCTGTCGAAACCCCCCACAGTTGACTAGAAGTCAACCATGTCGTCTACCCCTTCCACGAGCGTCGAAAGGGGGTAGCTCCGAGGAATTTTCTACTTGTTTGTGTTAGGGTGGGCCATATGAACATCAGGAAGCCAATTTGGGCCCATTTTTCACATGATTCCATCCGTTGCACCTGAAATGGGAGTTTCCACTTAGATGAGCAGAACCTTCGTGCGGGATAAGTGTGGTGTGCGAAGCCGGTCACACATCGGAGTCTCATGTTGGGTCTTGAAACCTACCACCACACTCTAACACATATAATATGACACCACCTAGGTTTTGGTATGATTCCAACGCTCCGGGGCCCCCGGTTCCGTCGAACCCCCCCTCCCACAGTTGACCGAAAGTCAACGTTGTCGTCTACCCTTCCACGGGCGTTGAAAGGGGGTAGATCCGAGGACTTTTCTCCTTGGTTATGTTAGGTTAGGACATGTGAACATCAAAAACCTAGTTTGGCCCCATGTTTTCACATGATTCCATCCGTTGCACCCGAAATGGGAGTTTCCGATTAGATGAGGAGAACCTTCGTGCGGGATAAGTGTGGTGTGTGAAGCCGGTCACACCTCGGAGTCTCATGTTGGCTCTTGAAACCTCCCACCACACTCTAACACATATCATATGACACCACCTAGGTTTTGGTGTGGTTCCAATGCTCCGGGGCCCCGGTTCCGTCTAAACCCCCCATAGTTGACTGGAAGTCAACCGTGTCGTCTACCCCTTCCACGGGCGTCGAAAGGGGTAGCTCCGAGGACTATTCTCCTTGGTTGTGTTTAGATAGGCCATGTGAACATCAGGAACCCAGTTTGGCCCCATGTTTTCACATGATTCCATCCGTTGCACCCGAAATGGGAGTTTCCACTTAGATGAGCAGAACCTTCATGCGGGATAAGTGTGGTGTGTGAAGCCGGTCACACCTCGGAGTCTCATGTCGGATCTTGAAACCTCCCACCACACTATAACACATATCATATGACACCACCTAGGTTTTGGTGTGGTTCCGACGCTCCGGGGGCCCCGGTTCTGTCGAAACCCCCCACAGTTGACTAGAAGTCAACCATGTCGTCTACCCCTTCCACGAGCGTCGAAAGGGGGTAGCTCCGAGGAATTTTGTACTTGTTTGTGTTAGGGTGGGCCATATGAACATCAGGAACCCAATTTGGGCCCATTTTTCACATGATTCCATCCGTTGCACCTGAAATGGGAGTTTCCACTTAGATGAGCAGAACCTTCGTGCGGGATAAGTGTGGTGTGTGAAGCCGGTCACACATCGGAGTCTCATGTTGGGTCTTGAAACCTACCACCACACTCTAACACATATCATATGACACAACCTAGGTTTTGGTTTGATTCCGACGCTCTGGGGCCCCCGGTTCCGTCGAAACCCCCCTAAGTTGACCGGAAGTCAACCGTGTCGTCTACCCCTTCCACGGCCGTCGAAAGGGGGTAGCTCTGAGGTCTTCTCTACTTGTTTATGTTAGGGTGGGCCATATGAACATCAGGAACCCAATTTGGGCCCATTTTTCACATGATTCCATCTGTTGCACCCGAAATGGGAGTTTCCACTTAGATGAGCAGAACCTTCGTGCGGGATAAGTGTGGTGTCTGAAGCCGGTCACACATCGGAGTCTCATGTTGGGTCTTGAAAACACCACCACACTCTAACACATATCATATGACACCACCTAGGTTTTGGTGTGATTCCGACGCTCCGGGGCCCCCGGTTTCGTCGAAACCGCCCCCCCCCCTAAGTTGACCGGAAGTCAACCGTGTCGTCTACCCCTTCCACGGGCGTCGAAAGGGGGTAGCTCTGAGGTCTTCTCTACTTGTTTGTGTTAGGGTGGGCCATATGAACATCAGGAACCCAATTTGGGCCCATTTTTTACATGATTCCATCCGTTGCACCTGAAATGGGAGTTTCCAGTTAGAAGAAATGGGTTATATCACATGTGAGTATTTTCTGTTAGTTGCCTGACCGCCGGTGAAACACGCGTGGTAGGTGGCTGTCGGTGGAGTGGATAAGAACACAGGGTATGTGTTGACGAGAATAAATTTAATTATAAAACACATATATTTAACCTCAAAGACATATTTTATTTAACATTAACACATAACTAGTATATTTGGAACAAACGAACATAATTGACTGACAAACAAAGAAACATGTAGAAAAAAATACAACAGTCACGAACAACAAATTAATTAACACCTACGATCTTCTCATCAGTTTTCTTCTCGTCCAGCCGATCCCATGCCTGGTGGCCCTCCGAAGCAGTGGCCTCCTATCCTGAAGAATGGACCCAGGTTGACTACCTGCTCCACATGGATTCGGATAGTATGAACCAGTGACGGCTTCGTCGTGGTTGAGTAGGGGTCGTCAAACTTAGACGGTGGAAGCTTAGGCTCAGGCACCTCCCACTACTAGGGAAAAGGTCATTAGTGGCGCACCACTTTTAGTCTTCTGTGGCGCATGGTGGGTGCCCCACAGATACGTCGCCACTAAATTGCAATTCTGTGGCGCACGCCCATATGCGCCACAGAAAGACCAAGATTTTGTGCCGCACCCACCACCATGCGCCATAGAAATATTTCAGTGGCGCTTCCCGCAGACATGCGCCATAGAATTGTTTTTTTGAATTTAAAAAGGCGGCCAGATCTATATCTGGATCTAGCGCCGCCGGAATTTTTCCGAAATTTTGTCGGAGCTCGTCGGAGCCCGTGGTGCCCGTGGCCATGGCCGTAGGTGGCTTGGTCGGAGGTGGGTGGAGGAGGGGGTCGCCGGAGGTGGGTGGGTGGAGGATGGGGGTCGCCGGAGATGGTGGAGGAGGAGGTTGTCACCGGAGGTGGTGGTGGAGGAGGATGTCGCCGGAGGTGGTGGAGGAGGTGGAGGATGTCACCGGAGGTGGTGGAGGAGGAGGAGGAGGGGGTCACCGGAGGTGGTGGAGGAGGAGGATGTCGCCGGAGGTGGTGGAGGAGGTCGTCGGGGTTGAGTTGAGAAGGAGGAGGGGGGAGAAGGGGAGAGGAGAAGTGGAGGAGAAGGGGTGAGGAGAAGTGGAGGAGAGGAGGAGGAGTAAATGAGAGGAGAGAAGGAGAAAAGAGAGGGAGAAGGGGGGCGCCGGCGAGATTCAAAATTTGAATCCCGTCTGTCGGGGATGTAACCCGGGTACCCCAGAGTTGGTGGTTTGGTCGGCTTGATGGAGGAAGAAACAGCAAATAAATAGCAGAAAAGATAAAGGAAACGGAGAAGTGGTGCGTACTGGGCCGAGGTCCGAGCAAACTCGGCTCGGTCGAGTTTCCTCCTAACTTCGGCTGGACCGGCCTGTTACCTCGGTTGGCCCAAGGCCTGCATACTCCGGCTGGGACACGCTCACCTTACCGCGGGTCGGGCCGCGCCCAGGCCGAGAGCTCTAGTTTCTGGTGGGCCGAGGCCTGTTAGCCCGGCAGGGCCGAAGAGAACTTCACCGTAGCTCTGCCCCGGTCTTCTTCCTATGTCAACACCTTCCCGCGTCCCCGACCTGACCTCCTCGTCCCCGACTTCCCCAGCCACGGACGGGCCAGGCCGAAGTTCCTTCAGGCAGGCCGAGCTGCTCCTGGGTGGCCGAACCGAGGTCCTCTCCTCGGACGGGCCGAGGCCGCATGCTTCGGCCGGGACTCCACCTCGGAGCGAAGCAGGCCAGCATCGCCAGCACCTCGGAGTGGGCCGACCTCTCCCGCGCCCCAGTATGGGCCGGCATCGGTTAAACTCGGCTGGGCCGAGGTATGTTCACCCCGGGCAGGCCGTGATCTCAGAATCAACAGCAGGCCGGGGTTTCTTCCCTCCGCCAAGACATTCCTTGTTCGACCGAGGTTGCTGCATCGATCGGCATGCACCACTTCTGCCGACGTCTCCACCAGCGCTGCCTCAACCAGGATACCTCTGCCATGGTCCCGAAGATCCGGAAGACAGACGCTAGTGGACAAGAGGATGGCACACAGGCATGGCTACAGTGCTCCTGATGTGACTAGAGTACACCTCCATGACGCAGCTACAGTGTGATTAGACCCCGTTGGTCACATCATCTACAGTGTACCTGGAATAGTGTTTCTTGTCCCCTGCTTGTCCCCTTGTCCCCTTGTTGTCCCCTGGGCTCTCTCTATATAAAGAGCACCAGGGGGAGAGGCAAAGGGACGGGCACACGAGGCCCCTGGGCTCATTTCCCCCCGCGGGAGCTCTCCTCTCTGGGGTTTAGCAGTGGTTAGCAGCTTAATTAGCAGTGGTTAGAGGCACACTTAGAGGCACTGAGAGGTATCCAGCTCGAGGAGCATTTGTACACACTGCATATACAGAGGGAAATACACCAAAGTAGGATAGATGCTGCAGTAGGGGTTTTACCTCCTCGCGAGGGCCCCGAAGCAGGGTAGATCTTTGTGTTTGCAGTGTTCTTCGTGTGCGACTCCATCGCGCAATCCCTCCCTGTCGGCCCAGTGAAAACCAGGGTATCATGGGCCGGCCTGCCACAGCCCTCGAACGCTCCGCAGAAATTTCTGCTAAGGACCAGACGTTCAGCCTGGAGGCCTCAAGGGGGACCTCTGCCTCGAGAAGGCCTCTCCTAGAAGATCTTCAGGCCCTGGCGCGTCTCCACGCCACCCTCGGGAGGTTTTCCCTCGCGAGAAGTCAACGGTAACAGAACCTCGGCAAGGTTTCAGGCCTCGCGGGGTTCCTTCAAGTGGAAGCAAGCTCCTGCGCCGCTGCAGAGCGCACATGGGCTCTGCGCCCGCCGCAGAGTGACGCGCGCGCCTGCGCGTGATGACGAAGACACCGCAGTTGCCATTCTCGTGTATAAAGTGGTCAAGGGAGCTGCGGCAAGCAAAGCGGACTCCAAGACTTGCCAAATTGGTGATAAAGCGGCCGGCCGCCGCTACGCTCCAACTGCGACGTCACCGTGGGACGCGCCCCAAAGCTCTGCGGTGCCAGCCCACCGTCCTGGTTGGACGGTGGCTTTTTCTGCCAAGACGACGTGCTCCCTGCCATGGACCGTGTCCATGGACGCCCCCGACGCTGTGCGCTGTGCTCCAATTCGGCGGCATTGTGGTATCCCTTCCCGCCGGAGGTTTTCGGGGAAGAGGACCAAGCCCAGTATATAAGGAGCCAGTGTACGACCTAGGAGGGGGATCCCGGCATTCAGCAACGCATTCCACAACCAAGGAGCTATGTCTGAGAAGAAGACAGAGCTCATTTCCACCATAGTCCACCATAGCCACAGCAGTGCCCTCGGCAAGCACACTTGTACTGTGAACCTCTCCAAGCAGTGCAATACATCTTAGCAGGCCGTAGGGCTTCTACACCTCACGGTGGGCCTGAACCTGGGTAGCCGCTCGTGTTACCTCTCTGTCGTGATGTTCCTCACCGAGCTCGACGAGCACCGTCGCCGAGGTTGTTGAGGATTTGTTTGACGTTGTGTTCAGCCCCTTACTCGTTTCCTGGCACTTGAGAGACACCCCTAGTTCCTGGGACTAGTCTCCGACATCTGGCGCGCCAGGTAGGGGGCTCAGGCGCGTCTTCAACTTCTTCAACCTCTCCGCGCCATGACTGACACGCGAGCTGCGCGTCTCGCGCGACGGACGTCCGGCAGGGCCAACACCGAGCCCGCCGCCAACCACAACCCGCGTGGTCGCCCACGCGCCAACCGCGCTTCAGAGCGCAACGCCGAGCCGCGCGTCGAGCACCCTAAGGATGATGGCGGCAACGACAGCGGCATCAACGGCGAGGACGAGGGAGCTTCCTCCTTGCACCCATCCAGGCGCGAGAGCGCCTCCACGATGGGCCGAGCAGCGCCCTGTCCAGCCACCGCGCTGCTGATGGCGCAGGAGTTGCTGCGCTACCGTCCCACGCAGGCGGGCCATGACAACTGGCTGGGGCGTCTTGAGGAGCTCATCAACGCCGCCGCCGTTCCTGCCGCCACCACTGCAGCACCAGCACCCTCCCGCTCGCTGGTGCGCCACTGCGGACGCGAGGGGAACATAGCGCACGGCGCTCCTCCTCCCCCTCCACCTCCGCCACCTCCTCCAGCTGCAGCTCCGGCAGCAAATCACCGCGCCGCGTCGCACGCATCCTCGCCGCACGACTGCCAGATCGTGCAGCGAACTCAGGCGGACGCCCGCGTGGAGATCGAGCGCCAGAGGGACCGCCACAACCGCGTCGTGCAGGAGATCGCCGCTGCAGGTCGCCAGAACCGCGGCGTACTTGCTGGTGGGGCCGTGACGTACGCCACGGGCTGCACCGCCTTCACCCGCAACCTGCGCCGTGTCGTCTGGCCTGTGAAGTTCAAGCCAGACCTCCCTCCACGCTACGACGGCAGGACCAACCCTCTGGAGTTCCTGCAGCTCTACACCGTCTCCATCCAAGCTGCAGGAGGCGACGACAAGGTGATGGACAACTGGCTCTCCATGGCGCTCAAGGACTCCGCGCTCTCGTGGCTCATGAACCTCCCCGAGAACACCATTGACACGTGGGAGGACCTCTGCAAGGTCTTCGTCGCCAACTTCAAGGGCACCTACGAACGCGCATTCACCTACAGCGACCTTCGCGCGGTGCGCCAGAAGCCTGACGAGACCCTCCGCAGATACATCCAGCGCTTCAGCCAGGTCCGCAACAAGATTCCAAACATCCCGGACTCGCACGTCATCTCCGCCTTCAGGGAGGGCGTCACGAACCACAGGATGCTCGAGAAGCTCGGTATCCACGACACTCTCTCCTCTATGGTGAAGCTCTTTGATCTGGCTGACAAGTGCGCCAAGGCTGAAGAGGGCCTCCTCTTCGTCAAGAAGGAAGTGGAGGAGGACCCTCCAGAGGGGTCCAGGAGCAAGAAGAAGCCCGCAGAAAAGCGCAAGACCACCGCCATCCTCGCGGCAGAGCCTGACGCGAAACAGCCTCGCGAGGCCTCTCCGGCGGCTGAAGAGAAAAAGGCGGACAATCGCCCATACTGCATCTACCACAACAGGCACAACCACGCCACTGAAGACTGCTGGGAGCTCAAGCAGCTCAGCAAGGAGCGGGAGAAGAACCAGGGCCGCGGCGGCCGCGGCGGAGGCCGTGGTGGCCGCGGAGGCGGACGCCACAACTTCCAGCACAGGCCTCGAGGGAATAACGCTGGGCAGAACGGCAACCTCCCCGGCGAGAACCCTGGGGGCTACCAGGCCCCTCAGGGGGCAATAGCCTGCATCCTCGGCGGGTCCCAAGCGCCCAAGTCCAACAACCACTTCAAGCAGTTCTCTCGCGAGGTCGGCGCAGCGCTTCCAGGGCTTGAGGCTTCCCAGCCCCTCAAGTGGTCACAGTACACCATCGCCTTTGACTCCAAGGACCACCCCAAGTCGACCAAGGCAGTAGGCACCATCCCGCTGGTGTGCACCCCCATCATCAACAACATCGCCGTCGCCAAGACGCTTATAGATGGGGGTGCGGGCTTGAACGTCATCTCTGTCGAGACCTTTGAGCAGCTTCAAGTGCCCTACGAGTGGCTCATGCCCTCTAGGCCCTTCACGGGAGTGACAAGTGGCTCTACCATGCCTCTGGGGCAGGTGAGGCTTGCGGTCACCTTCGGCACGCCGCAGAACTACCGCACCGAGCAGATCGACTTCGACGTCGCACACATTGGCCTGCCCTACAACGCCATCCTCGGCTACCCCGCCCTCGCGAAGTTCATGGCTGTCACTCACCATGCCTACAACATCGTCAAGCTTCCAGGCAGCGGCGGCACCATCGCCATCCACGGCCAATGTAACACCCCGGCCACCCCCGGGCCGGGCCTGTCACCCCTGGCAGCTCGCTAGGATCTCCAGACTGGCCCCACAGATCAATACTAGTCTTTTCTGCGCACTTTGTCCTCACTCGTGCGCACCCGGGAACGAGTTCCCGGTCGGTCACCCATCCTTGGACTACTCCGGGCCAAGCACGCTTAACCTCGGAGTTCCTTCCAGATGAGCTTCCGGAAAAGAAGTTGCAACTTATTGATATGAGTATTCTATCAATCCTGTTAAGCTCTGAGCCAGGATCTCACATCCTTCCCCCCTTAGATGACCGACGCCCTCGTCGGTCAGCCCCCAGTCCAAGAACTTCCCCTCTTGGCACCCGTCTGTGCGCCCAGTGCCGGCACATGCTCCAACATGTCCGCCCACTGACCCGCACACGCCCGAGTTACCACGAGGGTCGGCTCTGATACCAAAATTGTAACACCCCGGCCACCCCCGGGCCGGGCCTGTCACCCCTGGCAGCTCGCTAGGATCTCCAAACTGGCCCCACAGATCAATACTAGTCTTTTCTGCGCACTTTGTCCTCACTCGTGCGCACCCGGGAACGAGTTCCCGGTCGGTCACCCATCCTTGGACTACTCCGGGCCAAGCACGCTTAACCTCGGAGTTCCTTCCAGATGAGCTTCCGGAAAAGAAGTTGCAACTTATTGATATGAGTATTCTATCAATCCTGTTAAGCTCTGAGCCAGGATCTCACAGCCAAGTCCAGGACGCAATGCGCTCTGTCGAGACCGCCTACAAGGCCGCTGCCGTGGCATTCCCGCTGATGAGGACATGGAGCCCCTCGAGAGGCCCGCGAAGAAGAAGCAGCTGTTCTCACAGGAGCAGGCAGCCACGAAGAAGGTGTCACTGGACGCCAGCGGCTCGGGGGCTAGCGTCACCATAGGCGCTGGCTTGCCTCCCAAATAGGAAAGCGCGCTCGTCGCCTTCCTCAGGGCAAACTCTGACATGTTCGCATGGACACCGTCAGAGATGTCCGGAGTACCGAGGGAGGTGATCGAGCACCACTTAGCCGTGTGTCCAAACGCACGCCCCGTGAAGCAGAAAGCACGGCGCCAGGCGCCAGAGAAGCAAGAGTTCATCATCAAGGAAGTAGAGAAGTTAAAAGAAGCGCACATCATCAGAGAAGTTCCACACCCCACATGGCTCTCCAACACGGTGGTCGTTCCCAAGCACACCGGGGGCGGCAGGCTCTGCATCGACTACACCGACCTCAACAAGGCCTGCCCCAAGGACCCGTACCCCATGCCTCGGATAGACCAGATCGTGGACTCCACCGCCGGCTGCGACCTCCTCTGTTTTCTGGATGCCTTCTCAGGCTACCACCAGATCAAGATGGCGAAGGAGGATGAGGAGAAGACAGCATTCCTCACCCCTTGTGGTGTGTATTGCTACGTCTGCATGCCCTTTGGCCTGAAGAACGCCGGCGCCACCTTCCAGAGGCTCATGAGGAAGGCCTTGGGGGCTCAGATGGGAAGAAATGCAGAAGCCTACGTCGACGACATCGTGGTCAAGACTCGCGAGAGCACACCCTCATGGAGGACCTCGAGGAGACCTTTGCCAGCCTGCGCAAAGTAAGCATCAAGCTGAACCCCGCCAAGTGCGTCTTCGGGGTACCGTCAGGCAAACTCCTCGGGTTCCTAGTGTCTCACCGCGGCATAGAAGCGAATCCTGACAAGATCAAAGCCATAGAAGAGATGCAGCCACCTCGTCGCCTTAAGGACATGCAGCGCCTCGCGGGATGCATGGCCAGCCTCGGCCGTTTCATCTCCAAGTTCGGCGAGAGGGCGCTGCCATTTTTCAAGCTCATGAAGCGGTCTGGCACGTTCAAGTGGACGCCTGAGGCGGACAAGGCATTTGAAGACCTGAAGAAGTACTTGGCTAGCCCACCTGTCATGGTTGCCCCAAGGCCGGCGAGCATCTGAAGCTGTACCTATCAGCCACTCCACAAACAGTGAGCGCAGCCTTGGTGGCAGAAAGGGAAGAGCCAGTCCTCGCCAAGAAGGACACCGCCACGCCAAGCCCAGATCCCCCCGACAAGGAAACATCCTCTTCAGGCCCTGAGCCCCATGCCGAGCCCGCACAACCAGAAGGCACCCTCGAGGGTCCACCTCTCGAGAGGCTCGACAAGGCTCCCGAGGAACCCAGCGCTGCGTCACCATCGACAGCCCTCGTCGAGCATCCCGTCTACTTCGTCAGCACTGTGCTGCGAGATGCTCGCGAGCGGTACACTATGCAGCAGAAGCTCCTCCTCGCGCTCCTCATCGCTTCCAGGAAGCTGCGCCACTACTTCCAGGGCCACCCCATCACGGTGGTCACATCATTCCCTCTGGAGCAGATCCTGCGCAATCCAAACGCCACTGACCGCGTCGCAGGGTGGAACATTGAGCTGCAACCTTTTGGCCTGCGCTTCGACACCACCAGGGTCATCAAGGGGAGAGCATTGGCTGACTTCGTCGCCGAGTGGACAGACACGCAGCAAGAAGAGCCTCATGAGGCAGAATCCACGCCAGCAGGAGACACGGCGCCAAGCCACTGGACCATGCACTTCGACGGAGCATTCGCATGCCAGAACGCTGGGGCTGGCGTCGTCCTGACCTCACCCAAGGGCGACAAGCTCTACTACGCCGTCCAGCTGTGCTTCACGACAGACAAGGTCTCCAACAACATCGCCGAGTACGAGGGCCTCCTCGCCGGGCTCAGAGCCGCAATCGCCCTCGGCATCAAGCGCTTACTCATCAAGGGCGACTCCCAGCTCCTCGTCAACTTCTCCAACAAGAGCTACACGCCTAAGGACGGCCATATGGCCGCTTACCTCGAGGAGGTCCGCAAGCTCGAGAAACACTTCAAGGGGATGGAGCTCAGGCACATCCCACGAAGGGAGAACCAGGAGGCCGACGACATCGCCAGGCGAGCATCACGCAGAGAAGCCCAGCAGGCGGGCGTGTTCGAGGAGAGGCTCACCAGGGCATCGGTGAAACAGCCAAAAGAAGCCGTTGAAATGAACATGGACGAAGAGCTCCCACCACCACCAACATCTGGAGCACCAGGCTGCGGTCCACCCACAGGGGAACGCCTGCTGCTGGCCATGACACACCAAGAGACGGGCTGGATCGATGAGCTCAAGGAGTACCTCAGGGACGGAGTCCTCCCTGAAGAGGACGCAGAAGCAGAGAGAGTTGCTCGCCAGGCCAAGTCATACTGCCTTCACGAGGGAGACCTGTACCGCAAGCGTCCAAATGGAGTTGCACTAAAATGCGTCCCCCCTGAAGAAGGCCGCCAGCTGATCAAGGACATACACAGTGGAGAATGTGGCCACCACTCATCATCACGCACCCTCGCAGGGAAAGTCTTCAGGAGTGGTTTCTATTGGCCCTCAGTACTTCAAGATGCCCGTTGTCCAGGCTTGCGAGGCGTGCCAGTTCCACGCCAAGCAAGTCCACCAGCCCGCACTGGGGCTCCAGACCATCCCTCTCTCCTGGCCCTTCGCGGTCTGGGGGCTGGACATCCTGGGACCTTTCCCACGCTCCAGCGGGGGCTACCGCTACCTCTACGTCGCCATCGACAAGTTCACCAAATGGGCGGAGGTTGAAGCGGTGCGCACCATCCCGGCGAGATCAGCGGTGAAATTCATCAGAGGCCTGGCCTGTCGCTTCGGCGTGCCAAATCGCATCATCACCGACAACGGCTCGCAGTTCACCAGCGGCATCTTCAGGGCCTACTGCGAGAGTCTCGGCACACGGCTCTGCTTCGCCTCGGTGGCTCATCCACGAAGCAACGGGCAGGCTGAGCGGGCGAACGCAGAAGTGCTCAAGGCCTCAAGACAAGAAGCTTCAATCGCCTCAAGGCCCACGGCAAGAACTGGATTGAAGAGCTCCCCTCCGTGCTCTGGTCCATCCGCACCACCGCCACGAAGCCCACTGGAGAAACGCCGTTCGCTCTCGTCTATGGCGCTGAAGCAGTCCTCCCCACCGAGATCAAGCATGGGTCCCCACGGATCCTTGCTTTCAACGAGGACAACCAAGAGGAGCTCCACAACGACGACTTGCTGCTGCTCGATGGACTACGTCGCCGTGCCGCCCTCCGAGCGGCAAAGTACCAGCAAGACCTGCGCCGCTACCACAGCCGCCACATACGGCCGCGCACCCTCGAGACAGGCGATCTCGTCCTCAGGAGGATCCTCTCCAGAGAAGGCCTCCACAAGCTCTCACCCATGTGGGAAGGCCCCTACAGGGTCGCGCACATCGCCAGGCCTGGCGCGGTGCGGCTCGAGACGGAAGACGGCGATCCGATCAAAAATCCATGGAACATCGAGCACCTACGCAAGTTCTACCCGTGATCACGTCGCGGCAGGCATTTTTTGTCTCAAGAGGGAAGCACGCGTCTTCACCTCCCAGCTTCACCAAGCTTTCCCTTCACGAGGGCCATCTCCACTGAGAGTTTCCTACAACGCGTTGCCACGGGCCGCGGGAAGCCTCAGCCACTCCATGTGGAACCCCATGCCCAGACATGGCGGACTTTGTCTTGGCCTCGCCAAGTGTAATGAACAATTTCAGGTCATCATGAACCTATTGCGCTTCGGCGCCGTTATGTAATATTGCTTGGTGAGTTTGCTTTCTTACATTTCATTCGCGCTCACATTTTTCCCCATGCGCACCTCGCGAGCGGGGGCTGAGCACGGTGCCTGTGTCTCGGGAGCATCCCAGCAGCATCGTAAAATCCAAAGGATCCGAGCTCTAACTCGTGGCTCTCCGCCCACGACCGTTATCTCACCAAAGAGCTCTGACTCGTGGGTTAGCTCCCATGCACGTCACCTCACCAAGGACCTTGGTGCTTTTCTCCTCGTGAGATACCCATGAGGAAATCTATGAGCGCGCATGAGTTGTACAACTATGCTTTGCTTGTGGGTTCGCTCTCTCTCTCTCCAACACAGGGAACAAGACGCCTTGCAGGGCTCCAAAAGCTCCAAGCCAGCCTCAGGCAGCCTCGAGAGGGAGAACACCTCACCAGGAACACAACACCCTCTACAAAGCAGGCGTCTCGCCAGAGCTAAGTCCAGAACTTACGCCTCATGAGCTCTTTTCCCTCTCGCTGGTTTTGTCGCCCCTCGAGCCTCTCTTTTCTCTCTTACGCCTCATGGGCTGCTTGCACGTCAAAGGGGAGCCCCTGAGCATCGCGCCTCGAGGGCTCTTACCTCTCTAAGCCTTACGCACCCCCCGGCCTTGTCGAGCCCTGACTCCGGCATACCGAAGCGGCGGTGCTATTTGCGCTAAGAGCAGGGTCCTAACGACGTAGAGCGAAAAAGACATGAGGGAACAGATAAAAGGCCTCCCGAGGGGCACCACACTTGCACAAAGTTAAAGTGTCTTTACAAACCAGCACGAAATAAAAGCGACAAGTCTTAAGATAACTAGTGCCCTTGGCACATCTCTCTACAGGGGCAACCTAAGCAGCGGGGTTGTCGTCGTCGCCGTCGACGTCCTCGTCATCCACCTCCTCAGCACCAGCCTCGTCGTCGCTCTCCTCGACCTCGACCCTCTTGAAGCGTTGAGTGTACTTCTCCACGTCGTCCCACACCGAGGCGTCCAGCTTCTCGGCGAGCTCCTTCTCCAGAGGCTCCATCACAGACGCGAAATCGAAGCCGGGGTGGAGGTGTGCAAGGTTGGCGAAGACTTGGCCGATCGCGACGCCAAGGAGCTCGCGGCTCTCGGTGTCGACCAAGTCGTCGAGGTTCGTCACGACCTCTTCAAACTTGGTGAGGAGCTGCTCGAAGAAGCCAAGGTAGACGGCGACGTCCTGGTTCCCCTCGACAGAGAGCCTGGGGGCTTCGGTCCCCAGGCGGCCGCGACAGCACGCGCACGCCTCACCAAGGAAGCAAACATGCGCTCCCGCTGGCGCGACAAGACCTGCGCAGTCAGAGCGCTCCGCCGAGCTTCCTCGACGAGTTCCACAACAGGCCCCACCTGCTGCTGCATCTCGTTCATGTCCTGCGTCAAGGAGGCAAGGTCCTGCTCCGCGTGCTTCCGAGCCTCCACAGCGTCATGAAGGCGGGAGTCGAATCGCTGCTTCTGAGCCTCAAGCTCCCTGATGCGGGCCTCGAGCTCGTTGCGTCTCTTCGTGAAGCGCGCCTCCTGCTTCTTGGCCTTGTCCGCGAAGTCCTTCCTGCAATTGTCGCGGAAGAGCTGCTCCTTGGTCGCGGACTCCGCCGCCAGCTGCTCCTCCTTCTTGCGGAGGTTCTCGTTGGTCAGCGCGAGGCGCTTCTGGTAGAACGCCTCGTCTTGAGTGACTTTGCTCTCGCGAGACTCCAGGTGCTCCCGCTGCGCGGACTGATCCTTCTCGATCTGTTCGACCTGTTCCTCGCGCTTGCGCAGCTCGGTCTCGCGGGCATCAAGTTCTGCCCCGCGCTGCACCATCTGGTTCTCACGGACGCGCAGGTCCTCGCGGAGCTTCTCCAGGCCTTGCCGCACGGTCTCCGACTCGGCAATGATTCCCGCCTCGCGGTCTAGGAGCTCCTTGTGCTTGGTGGAGACCGCCGCCTCGCGCGCCGCCAGCTCCTGATGCTTGGCCTCCGTCTCCGCCTCGAGAGCCTCGCGCTTAGCGCTCAGGACCGCAAGGGTCTCCTCGACCTCGCGGACCACGCTGAGGCGGATCTCTTCAGCAGAGCGCAGCGCCGCCTCGCGTTGCGCCTGGGCTGCCTCGTCCTTCCGGCGGCAGCGCTCCACGGTCTCCTGGAGGCAAGCCCAGCCCCGCGCAAGCTCGGCGACCTCCTCCGCCCTGGTGCGGTCTTCCTCAGCGAGCTGGGCCTCGAGCCCATCGAGCACCTCCCTCGCCGAGCGAAGGACGGCCTCTCGGCGAGCTGCGACAGGGCGCCGACCCAGCAAGGCTAGGGCCCACGATTCTCCAGAGGGCCTGGAAGCGCCAGCGCCTGCTGAGGACTCCGGGGCATCGCGCCTTGGGCTCTGGGTGACCTCGAGGCGCGCCTGGGGGCTCTGCTGGGAGCCTCCCTCTTCCGTGCAAGGGGCCTTCTGGGGGCTCTGGCGAGAGCCCCCCTCGCCTTCTGCGCTGGGAGCCTTCTGGGGGCTCGAGGCGCCCCCACCGTCAGCTCCGCCATTTCCCTGCCCCTGGGGAGCACTCTCCTCCTCCTCAGGAGCAGGGTTGGCCTTCTCTGCTGAGGCCGTCCCCGCGGCAGCCTCAGCGCCCACCGTAGGCCCTCCAAGGCCCGAGCTCGGTGGAGGCGACGGCACCGTGGTGTCCTCCATGTCGACGTCAGCGTGCGTCTCTGCAGACGCAGCTGTTCCCGCCGTCCCTCCTTCGCCGGCGGCGTGGTCCTTGCCGCGTCCACCTCCGGCGTCTTCTCTTGCTGCGCGGGAGAGGCATCAGGCCGCGAAGGCGGCGGCGTCGTCACTTCAGCCTCCTCCTCCCTCTCCTCGTGGCGCTCCTCCGCCCCAGGAGGTGGCGTCGCAGCCTCGGGAGAGGAAGCGGTGGCCTCGTGGTGCACCTCTTCAGTTGTGGGCGTCACGGACGCCGCGGCAGAGCCAGAGATCTCTCCAAGTCTCCGGAGCCTCCGCCTCTTTGGCTCCTCGGTGCGTCTGGAGAGGAAAAGACTCAGAAACCCCTCGAGAGGTACACACCAAGAACAACATCAAACAGGAAAGGAGTACAAAAACTTACGCCGCGGTGTCGACCCACTTCCTCTTCTTCCGCTTCGCGGGCGGAGCACTGGGCCCCGCGCTCGTCCGTGCCTCTGTCTCCTCCTGGGCCCCGGCGTTCCTGTCGTGGATCGCCTTGGAGCGAGGCTCGCAGTGGCCCGACGAAGCATCGTCATCGTCGCTATCCTCCTCCCCCTCAACACGCCGCGAGGGGGCAACCACAAACTCGTCGCCGCTGCCTGAGGAGACTTCGTGGACCTCCGCTTCAGGCGCCGCACTCTTCGAGGCGCTCGAATTCCCCGCCGAGGAAGCAGCGTCTCCCGAGGCGCCGGTCGCGCCCGCATCGGACTCTGCGGGCGTCTCCGTCGTCTCCTCGTCGCCCTCAACTGGCGCCCCCTGCGCCGCAGACTCCGGGTCCTCGCGAGGCCCAACGTGCCCCTTAGGCACCAGGCCCCACTGATCGAACTTCGGCATCGCCTGCACATGCGAGACGCGGCGCCCGAGATCGATCCGATGAAGCGGCACGGTCTGGTCAGTGGGCACGGGGATGTCGGAGACGTGAAGAGAGTCTCCATGAGGGCGTGCAATTCCTCCTTCGTGTAGAGGGTAGCGCTCAGGCGCATCTTGTCCCTCTGGTTGGAGTACAGCCACATCGCGTCCGCGTGCCTCTGGAGCGGAGCGATGCGGCGCCTCACGAAGTCCTTGGCCACCATCTGCCCGGTGAGGCCGGCCTCGCGGAGGTCCCTCAAGCGCCTCACCACAGGGCCAAGCGTCGCGCCCTTGACCCCTTTGGAGGCCCAGCTCGCCCTCTTCGTCGGAGGCGCTTCAGGCAGCTCGAAGAAGGCGCTCTGGCTCCCGAACTGCATGAGGAACCAGCGCTTGCGGAAGTCCTCCACCTTCTTCGTCACGCTGGTCACGATGTCCTCGCCGTTCCGCGCGATGGGGATGTAGACGCCCTTCATGCCATCGGTGATGCGGAAGGACACGCACCCTGACCGCTCCTTGTTCGCCGTGAACCGGAATGCCGATGTACGCCTCGCAGAGGTAGGCGAAGATGGCGAGGACGAGGATGGAGTTGGGGTGAAGATGGAGAACCTGGATCTGGTAGCGCTCCCGGACCGCCAGGAAGAATTCGGAGAAGGGGGGAACGAGGCCGGCGAAGAAAGAGTGCATGAAGATGGGGTAGAAGCTGCCGTGGGGGTTGCCCGCGCGCTTGAGCACGGTGGCGCCGTGCTCGTTGGTCTTCGAGGCCGCCATGTGGCGCACCTTATCCAGCTGCGCCTCCGTCTCGAAGCGGGAGCCGCTCAGAGCCGGCTCGAAGTCGCCGTCCCGCTGCGCTTCAGCGGACCGCCGCCCTGCGCCACTGCCTTGCCCTTCGAAGCAGCGGTGGACTTCTTGGGCGCCATTGCAGCAAGGTCGCGAAGGAGAAGATTGGGGATTGAGCGCAGGGAGGAAGGAGATGAAAGGGGAACGAATGGAGTGATGGCCGCCTGCGCCGAGCTCTCCACCTTATATCGGCTCATCGAGCCGTTACAGGGGCGTGGCGGGACCCACCACCACGCCCGTTACTTCGGAGGAGATCGTGGGATCGTGCCCGGCCGTAGCGCTCCACGTGTCTCGGGCTTCGCAGGCTTCTTTGGGCCCACGACGATTCGCCTCCGCCTGAGGAGCTCCAACGTGCCCATCGCGGGCCCGGGGGCTACTGTCGGCCCAGTGAAAACCAGGGTATCATGGGCCGGCCTGCCACAACCCTCGAACGCTCCGCAGAAATTTCTGCTAAGGACCAGACGTTCAGCCTGGAGGCCTCAAGGGGGACCTCTGCCTCGAGAAGGCCTCTCCTAGAAGATCTTCAGGCCCTGGCGCGTCTCCACGCCACCCTCGGGAGGTTTTCCCTCGCGAGAAGTCAACGGTAACAGAACCTCGGCAAGGTTTCAGGCCTCGCGGGGTTCCTTCAAGTGGAAGCAAGCTCCTGCGCCGCTGCAGAGCGCACATGGGCTCTGCGCCCGCCGCAGAGTGACGCGCGCGCCTGCGCGTGATGACGAAGACACCGCAGTTGCCATTCTCGTGTATAAAGTGGTCAAGGGAGCTGCGGCAAGCAAAGCGGACTCCAAGACTTGCCAAATTGGTGATAAAGCGGCCGGCCGCCGCTACGCTCCAACTGCGACGTCACCGTGGGACACGCCCCAAAGCTCTGCGGTGCCAGCCCACCGTCCTGGTTGGACGGTGGCTTTTTCTGCCAAGACGACGTGCTCCCTGCCATGGACCGTGTCCATGGACGCCCCCGACGCTGTGCGCTGTGCTCCAATTCGGCGGCATTGTGGTATCCCTTCCCGTCGGAGGTTTTCGGGGAAGAGGACCAAGCCCAGTATATAAGGAGCCAGTGTACGACCTAGGAGGGGGATCCCGGCATTCAGCAACGCATTCCACAACCAAGGAGCTACGTCTGAGAAGAAGGCAGAGCTCATTTCCACCATAGTCCACCATAGCCACAGCAGTGCCCTCGGCAAGCACACTTGTACTGTGAACCTCTCCAAGCAGTGCAATACATCTTAGCAGGACGTAGGGCTTCTACACCTCACGGTGGGCCTGAACCTGGGTAGCGGCTCGTGTTACCTCTCTGTCGTGATGTTCCTCACCGAGCTCGACGAGCACCGTCGCCGAGGTTGTTGAGGATTTGTTTGACGTTGTGTTCAGCCCCTTACTCGTTTCCTGGCACTTGAGAGACACCCCTAGTTCCTGGGACTAGTCTCCGACACTCCCCGAATCCACAAGCACCCGTTCGGCCCCAGACTAAGCCTATCCCTAGGCATCTGCGTGTTCCCACCACGACAGTTGGCGCCCACCGTGGGGCTTATAGTGGCGCTTGCTGGATTAATTCGGATGGGACCTTCGTCATCAACGCGGGGACTCAACTTTGACATCATCCCCGTGTGTTGACTCATTGTCGAGTTGGCTACAGTGCGAATCCGAGCTGTTCTGGAATCCGAGTTGTTCTGGAATCCGAGGTGTTCTGGAATCCGAGCTGTTCTGGAATCCGAGCTGTTCTGGAATCCGAGGTGTTCTGAAATCCGAATTAAGACTTGGAAATCTGAGTTAAGACTTCTCCAACAGCCTGACCGTGTAAGTATCATTTATATGTCTGCCCATGCTTCTAGATAGTCTCAAACAGTACTCGGGGACTGGCCCCTCGTTTCTACCTTGCTTTGGTTAGTTGTTCTACCCGGGACAAGATGTCTTGACCCGGGGACTGGATAGCCAGTCTGTTTTACACCTCCTCCTAGATAAGAAAAGTGACTCGGGGACTCGGTTGAAACCCAGTCTAGTTTTTTGTGCATAGTATATGTTGTTAGATTAGTTTTCTATTAAGTGCTATAGCTGGTTTGCCTCGGTTAGTATAATTGTTTTTCCCGTCAAGTGTTCTTCATGATATGTATGTTGAACTAACGTTGAAAGGTGACATCGGTTTTGTTGAGAATGTTCGTTACTGAGGTATCCTGGAAATCCGAGGTATTCCAGGAATCTGAGGTGTAATGGAAATCCGGGTTATAATGGAATTCCGAAGTATGGTGGAATTCCGAAGTATGGTGGAAATCCGAGGTATAATGGAAATCCAAGGTATCAAGGTTATGTTGGTTATCTCAAATTATCCAAGGTACCCTAGCATTATCGGTATTCTCTGGATCGCCGTTTATTTCGGCTTGCCACAGTATCACGGTATCATTCCACATCCCGGATCGCTGTTTATTTTGGTTTGCCACAGTATCACGGCATCATTCCACATCCCGGATCGCTGTTCATTTCGGCTTGCCACAGTATCACGGCATCATTCCATATCCCAAATCATCGTTTATTCTGTTTGCCAATGTATCATGGCATTACCTGTGTACCAGATCAGTGTCTATGTTGGTTAATCAGAGGCAACCTTTGAGATATGTTTTTGCAGGTTATATGTCAAACCAGCAGTGGCTGGAGACATCTATGTCGGTATACGCCCGAAGTGGCTAAAACCGTCATTCGAGATATGCTTATGTCAAACCAGCAGTGGCTGGAGACATCTATGTCGGTATACGCCCGAAGTGGCTAAAACCGGCATTCGAGATATGCTTATGTCAAACCAGCAGTGGCTGGAGACATCTATGTCGGTATACGCCCGAAGTGGCTAAAACCGGCATTCGAGATATGCTTGTGTCAAACCAGCAGTGGCTGGAGACATCTATGTCGGTAAGCGCCAGAGTGGCTACCAGACATCCGAGGTACCGAGATAGGTGATATGCCCAGAAGGGCCGAGATACCGAGACATGCGTGATATGCCTAGAGACGCCGAGATACCGAGACTTATGAGATACGTACTTGCAGGTTTATGTCGGTCTAGTTTAAGCTGGCGGCATCCGAATTCGGTAAAAGCCAGGAGGGCTAACCGACGCTGGCGGCATCTCAATTCGGTAAAAGCCAGGAGGGCTAACCGACGCTGGTGGCATCCGAGTTCGGTAAAAGCCAGGAGGGCTAACCAACGCTGGCGGCATCTCAATTCGGTAAAAGCCAGGAGGGCTAACCGACGCTGGCGGCATGTCAATTCGGTAAAAGCCAGGAGGGCTAACCAACGCTGGTGGCATTCGAATTCAGTAAAAGCCAGGAGGGCTAACCGACGCTGGTGGCATCCGAATTCGGTAAAAGCCAGGAGGGCTAACCGACGCTGGCGGCATCTCAAATCGGTAAAAGCCAGGAGGGCTAACCGACGCTGGCGGCATCTCAATTCGGTAAAAGCCAGGAGGGCTAACCGACGCTGGTGGCATCCGAGTTCGGTAAAAGCTAGGAGGGCTAAGAACCGGCATATAATGGTGACCATTCAGGCAACATATTTCCAGTACAAATTGTCCATCTCGTTGTTGATTCGGGTGAGCTCGGTCAACCGGATGTCGCATTTGGCCTGGAAGGCTTGGCTGTACAGTGCAGGAGGTTTTTTGGTACGGTTATTTGTTTTTGTAAGTCTGTGCGCGACTCTGTGAGTCCCCACAGCCTCGGGGACTACTGTCGGGGATGTAACCCCGGGTACCCCAGAGTTGGTGGTTTGGTCGGCTTGATGGAGGAAGAAACAGCAAATAAATAGCAGAAAAGATAAAGGAAACGGAGAAGTGGTGCGTACTGGGCCGAGGTCCGAGCAAACTCGGCTCGGTCGAGTTTCCTCCTAACTTCGGCTGGACCGGCCTGTTACCTCGGTTGGCCCAAGGCCTGCATACTCCGGCTGGGACACGCTCACCTTACCGCGGGTCGGGCCGCGCCCAGGCCGAGAGCTCTAGTTTCTAGTGGGCCGAGGCCTGTTATCCCGGCAGGGCCGAAGAGAACTTCACCGTAGCCCTGCCCGGTCTTCTTCCTACGTCAACACCTTCCCGCGTCCCCGACCTCACCTCCTCGTCCCCGACTTCCCCAGCCACGGACGGGCCAGGCCGAAGTTCCTTCAGGCAGGCCGAGCTGCTCCTGGGTGGCCGAACCGAGGTCCTCTCCTCGGACGGGCCGAGGCCGCATGCTTCGGCCGGGACTCCACCTCGGAGCGAAGCAGGCCAGCATCGCCAGCACCTCGGAGTGGGCCGACCTCTCCCACGCCCAAGTATGGGCCGGCATCGGTTAAACTCGGCTGGGCCGAGGTATGTTCACCCCGGGCAGGCCGTTATCTCAGAATCAACAGCAGGCCGAGGTTTCTTCCCTCCGCCAAGACATTCCTTGTTCGACCGAGGTTGCTGCATCGATCGGCATGCACCACTTCTGCCGACGTCTCCACCAGCGCTGCCTCAACCAGGATACCTCCGCCATGGTCCCGAAGATCCGGAAGACAGACGCTAGTGGACAAGAGGATGGCACACAGGCATGGCTACAGTGCTCCTGATGTGACTAGAGTACACCTCCATGACGCAGCTACAGTGTGATTAGACCCCGTTGGTCACATCATCTACAGTGTACCTGGAATAGTGTTTCTTGTCCCCTGCTTGTCCCCTTGTCCCCATGTTGTCCCCTGGGCTCTCTCTATATAAAGAGCACCAGGGGGAGAGGCAAAGGGACGGGCACACGAGGCCCCTGGGCTCATTTCCCCCCGCGGGAGCTCTCCTCACTGGGGTTTGGCAGTGGTTAGCAGCTTAATTAGCAGTGGTTAGAGGCACTAAGCCTACCCCTAGGCATCTGCGTGTTCCCACCACGACACCGCCCAACAATTATGTGGTGCATATGTCGATATGCGCCTATGCGGCACAGAATTTCTTCCCCAATTTTTCTGCAGGAAAAAATCTTATTTTGGTCATAACTTTTTACTCTTTTGGAATTTCGAGGATCTGAGAAAAGTTCACCGGGTAAACCCAGGTCAAATCGACCTCCATTTTTTGTCTAGTTTTTTTATATATTAAACGCATTTTTTCGACGTCGTATGCAAAAGTTATGGCCGTTCTAATTTTTTTCTGTTTTTTTCAAAAAAAGTCAAAATTCATATTTTAAAATTTCTATACCAACTAGACACTAAAACCTAACTATATCTCAAAGGATTTTATTTATTGAAGATTTTATCATTTTCTTTTCTTTTTTGCAAAACTGAAAAGGCGATCCACGGGGGGGGGGGGGGGGGGTGGGTGGGTGGGTGGGTGGGATCTGATTTCAAAAATTTATGTGGCGCATCTGCCCATATGCGGCACAGAAAGTTAATTTTTGTGGCGCATGTGGGAAGGGGGTGGGATCAAACTTCTCTCCTCGTACGAAGCTCCAGAAACGGAAGCACGCTCAAGGTAGGAGAGAAGAAGAGGGAGAACTTGTGTGTTTTCAAAGGCAAGGGGGGGTCCCCTATTTAAAGGAGATATAGGGAGGCCAACCTCCTTGGCTCCCCCATGTGGGACTAAACCCCCACTACTGGGAAAACCCTTATAGGTAGGATACATTATGTGGCGCACCCTTAATTGGTGCGCCACTGAAAGTCCTGATGCGCCACAGAAAGTCACATTTCTGTGGCGCACATGGCCAGGAGCGCCACAGAAAGTTATCCGGGGGCGGGTTAAAATTTGAAAAAAATAATTTTGTGGCGCACCTGGCACGTGCGCCACAGAAAATTTTGACCTTTTCTGCAACAAATGAAAAAGAAATCTTGTAACGGCCATAACTTTTGCTCCACATGGATTCGGATAGTATGAACCAGTGACGGCTTCGTCGTGGTTGAGTAGGGGTCGTCAAACTCAGACGGTGGAAGCTCAGGCTCAGGCACCTCCCACTACTAGGGAAAAGGTCATTAGTGGCGCACCACTTTTAGTCTTCTGTGGCGCATGGTGGGTGCGCCACAGATACGTTGCCACTAAATTGCAATTCTGTGGCGCACGCCCATATGCGCCACAGAAAGACCAAGATTTTGTGCCGCACCCACCACCATGCGCCAGAGAAATATTTCAGTGGCGCATCCTGCAGACATGCGCCACAGAATTGTTTTTTTGAATTTAAAAAAAGGCGGCCAGATCTATATCTGGATCTAGCGCCGCCGGAATTTTGCCGGAATTTTGTCGGAGCTCGTCGGAGCCCGTGGTGCCGTGGCCATGGCCGTAGGTGGCTTGGTCGGAGGTGGGTGGAGGAGGGGGTCGCCGGAGGTGGGTGGGTGGAGGATGGGGGTCGCCGGAGATGGTGGAGGAGGACCTTGTCACTGGAGGTGGTGGTGGAGGAGGATGTCGCCGGATGTGGTGGAGGAGGTGGAGGATGTCACCGGAGGTGGTGGAGGAGGAGGAGGAGGAGGGGGTCACCGGAGGTGGTGGAGGAGGAGGATGTCGCCGGAGGTGGTGGAGGAGGAGGAGGTCGTCGGGGTTGAGTTGAGAAGGAGGAGGGGGGAGAAGGGGAGAGGAGAAGTGGAGGAGAAGGGGAGAGGAGAAGTGGAGGAGAGGAGGAGGAGGAGTAAATGAGAGGAGAGAAGGAGAGAAGGAGAAAAGAGAGGGAGAAGGGGGGCGCCGGCGAGATTCAAAATTTGAATCCCGCCCAACAATTATGTGGTGCATATGTCGATATGCGCCTATGCGGCACAGAATTTCTTCCCCAATTTTTTTTGCAGGAAAAAATCTTATTTTGGGCATAACTTTTTACTCTTTTGGAATTTCGAGGATCTGAGAAAAGTTCACCGGGTAAACCCAGGTCAAATCGACCTCCATTTTTTGTCTAGTTTTTTTATATATTAAACGCATTTTTTCGACGTCGTATGCAAAAGTTATGGCCGTTCTAAATTTTTTCTGTTTTTTTCAAAAGAGGTCAAAATTCATATTTCAAAATTTCTATACCAACTAGACACTAAAACCTAACTATATCTGAAAGGATTTTATTTATTGAAGATTTTATCATTTTCTTTTCTTTTTTGCAAAACTGAAAAGGCGATCCACAGGGGGGGGGTGGGGGTGGGTGGGATCTGATTTCAAAAATTTATGTGGCGCATCTGCCCATATGCGGCACAGAAAGCTAATTTTTGTGGCGCATGTGGGAAGGGGGGTGGGATCAGACTTCTCTCCTCGTACGAAGCTCCAGAAACGGAACCACGCTCAAAGTAGGAGAGAAGAAGAGAGAGAACTTGTGTGTTTTCAAAGGCAAGGGGGGGTCCCCTATTTAAAGGAGATATAGGGAGGCCAACCTCCTTGGCTCCCCCATGTGGGACTAAACCCCCCACATGGGGGGTGCGCCGGCCAAGGGGGGCAGCCAGCCCCCAGGTGGGCGCATTCGGCCCACCTAGGGCGGCTGGCCCTCTTCTCTCCTTTTTTTTCCTTTTTCCCTTTTGGGATTTTCTCCTAATGGGCCTCTAAGGCCAATTTAACTTTAATGCCTTTTAAAACTCGAATTTAATTAAAAAATAATAATCATTAATAACACTTATTAATATTAAATACATATTATTTAATTCATTCGGACCCCGAAACATATTTCGTTGCCTCCGATCAACATCGGATAAGTCCCGGAACACTTCCGGAGTTCCCGGTTTCTTTTCTCTCTAAATCCAATCTAATCGTCACCCACCCTTAAGTGTGTTACTCCACGGTTCGGGATCACTCCAGACATGATTGAAACTCACTCTCCGATCAATGACTAACAGCGGGATCTGGATACCCATGATAGCCCCTGTGCGTCCACGAATGTCTCTTATCGTTTGAACCTTTAGACGTCCAGTCTCATCCTCTTGCCTAGCGATACTTAGATTGTCTAAGCGTCGTTCTCCGGTATAACGATTACCGAGCATGACCTCGCCATAGACAAATCTATCTTTACTCGTCTGTGATATTACATCCCCGTGACCTAGTCACATGCTTGCAAGCTCATTGATGTAATCTCACTGAGTGGGCCCAGAGTATCTATCCTGCTATGTGGATTGGCAATTCCTGCTCTTGATCACTCGCTTCTACTGCTTCCTTCTGATACCCGAAAGTGTCACCTTTATTGTCACGCTATATAAGTCATGCCGTTTGATGCGATCAGCCATATCTTTCAGAAGCAGAGATTTGATATGATCTCACAGTCGAAGGTATGAACACTACGTTTCTATATTTTGGGTATGTCCATCAAATCATTCACCTAATGATATGACTCCGTTGTTAACCGATGCTATTGTCCATGATTAGGAAACCTTGATCATCTGTTACCCAACAAACTAGTTAATTAGAGGCTACTAGGGACCTGGTTGTTTACATACCACACGTGTATTTATGTTTCCGTGTAATACAGTTATAGCATGGTATTAAAACATATTATGGACAAAAAGAGATATGACAAATAAAATCACTTTATTAATTGCCTCTAGGGCATATCTCCAACACTGGTTCACGGCTTGGGGCTCCCACACCTCCCGTGGGAACCTCTCAAACCTCAGCTTCGTTAGGTACGGCAGTTCCGATGCCCGCCCTCCGTGCCCACGATGTCAACGGCTCATCGCGAGCGTCTCGCCCTTGACAACGAGGCCAGGGGAGGCATGGAGGACGCGAGTGCAGTCCTCGCTCAAGCGGAAGCGCACGAAGAAGTCGAATGGCAGCGCGTAAACCTCCACCTTGACGTTGCGGCGGTTCACACTGCACTGCAACACCACCGCCCCCACGACCGTCTCCGGCGACACCGGTGGCCGGTTACTTCCCGCCATCAGTGCGTGCCCGCTCCACTTCTCCTCCAGCTTGACCATGCCTGGAGTGCGAGACAACAAGCAGTGCCCGCGCTCGGGGTGTTCAGGCTCGCCGGAACTCCACATCTCCTCCAGAGACGCGGTATGATGACTATCTACGTCGACGGGGTAAATATTGAAATGGGCGAATTTGTGTGTACAAGAGTGGCCGGATGGGGCCTTTTATAGCCGTTCCACCAGCTACCCCGCCCAAAATTTGCCGCAAAAAACAACCGCCAAAATTTCCCGCCAAAAAATTTACCACCCAAAGTTTACCATGCCGTGCAATAAACAAGACAAAATAGCGTGCCACTAAACACATCGATGAACAAAACATACGGTTTCCCCGAGCTACAGTCCCACACTGGCTGCGATATCACATGCAGTGTGGGACTGAGCTCGGAAATCCGGATGATTTGGTTTGGGCGACATGAAGTAACTGAGAACAAGTTCTATTGAATACCTATATACAGCTGAAACAAAGCACCCGGTTTCCCCTAGCTACAGCCCCACAGTGATTCGCAGTCGAATGCCTTAGCCTTCACTGTGGGACGTAGCTAGGGAACCCGGATGTTTTGTGTTTGAGCAAAATAATGAGTGAGTAACCTGGCTGAGATGTGGCCTATTTATAGGCGTCATTAGGATGAGAAACTAGCGCCAAAACGAAACAACACATAGTCGAAAGAGTGGGAAAAACGCTTTCTTTGCCCGAGTGTGACACTCGGCGAACCACACCACTCGGCGAAGAATTGGCGCGTACCGAAAATATTTTTCCCGCCCACGTCTTCGCCGAGTGCCTCCCACCGACACACTCGGCGAAGAGGTTGTAAAATGCACGCCCACCCAAAAAAAATCGCGCACATTCTTTGCCGAGTGCCTCCCACCGACACACTCGGCGAAGAGGTGACGGAAAAGGCGGCAAACCCTAAAACTTACCCGCGCAATCGTTGCCGAGTGCGGCCCTCTGCGAAGAAAACGAGGCAACCTCTTTTTTCTGTGCCATCTTTGCCAAGTGAGGCACTCGGCGAAGATCCCGCGCCATCTCCGCGCCGTGGGGCCCACTGGCAGGCGCCACGTGGTCAGCAGTTTCGCCAAGTCGTCCCGTTCGCCGAGTGCTTTTTTGCGTCTTCGCCGACAATTGTGTCTTCGCCGAGTGCTCAATTATTGGTCACTCGGCGAAGATAGTGTTTGCCGAGTTGTCTGCCCTTCGCCGAGTGCTTTTTGGCTTGGCTCGGCGTAGGACCTCTTTGCCGAGTGGCCCCACGTTTTTGCACTCGGCGAAGCCAAGACCACTCGGTGTCGTTCGATTTTCCCGTAGTGAAGACAAACTTGCCATGGCATTTTAATTTGGCCTGTCTTAGTAGGCTGCCTTGGTTAATAAATTACATGCTCCAATTCTTACTGGCTACAAAGAGAGAGTTTTGATTGCATAGACACTATTCTTTTTTTAACCGAGGCAAAAGACTTGCCATTTTCATTAATTAAGAAGAAGTGGGAATTGGCCGGTTAATTAACGGGAAACCGGGCTAAAACCGAAACAAACACCCTCGCGACCATCATGGAACACGACCGTCGCGAGGGCAAACCCAGCCACCCTGGCTACCAGAAAGGAGCTACACACACCGCCGAAGACAAGGGTCGCCACTAGGTTGGCCATCAGCGTCGTCGTACATCACTTCACAGCGACTTCGATTTCGCTGACTACGGCCATCTAGCAAGATCTTGTCGTAGCGGCCTCGTGAAGCTCACATCGGCCTATGCCAAACTGGTGACTCATCACACAGAAGCTGGCAGCTCCGACTTTGAAGAACTCCGGAGAGGAGATGGGCAGAACCCACGCCGACGAAGGTCTTCACAAACTGGATCACCCCAAGCAGGTCATCGTACACCACCCGCAGGAGCTTCGACTCCACCGCCGAAGAAGACCAACCAGAAGACGAGTCGAACACGCCGGAGCGAAGCCGACGACCAAGGTCATGCCCCGACCAAACCATCACTCATATCCATTGTCGTTGCCACGCAAGACACCACACGGAACCCTGCATCCACCACCGTAGCTCTCCACTGGTCCCTCGACTGGTGCACACCTCCAAGAAAGATGCCCCCAAGGGGGAGACGACGCAGAAGCGCCGACATATTCCGATCCACGGATCAAGGGTTTCCCCCGGAGATAGCAGAAGGACTTGCACGCTTCGCCTCGGTGATTCCTTCAGGAAGGGGACGACGCACGAGGAGTCGCCATCACCTGCTCCGACCACCAAACGGAGACGAGTTTTCACTCGGGTCAGCCAAGCACCTCCAATCGCTGCGGGAAAACCAGCATAACCACCCTCAGCATCTTGTCGTTGTAGATCGAGACCACTCCACACCCAGGACCCGGCTGGGCACGGAGGCAAATCTGGCAGCTCGAGAGAGGCCGGAGCATCGTCGGCCGAGCCCAGCGCCGGAGGAGCCCATGGGGCGCCGCCTGCACCGCCTCCACCAGATCTGGGGGCGCCACCCGCCCGAGCCGCAATGCCATGCCCCATCGCCTGGATCCACTGGCCAGAAAAACAGTCGGGAAGACGAAGATGCAGCCGCCCTCCACGCCGCCCGGATTCTCCATGTACGAAGTCGCCCCACAGCCCGCACGGCCGGAACCACCGCCGCCTCCAGCTCGACGCCGAGCTGGTTGCCGGGGCCGCCGCCCCGGCGTGCCCGCGCCGAGAAACGCGAGCTCCTCCGCTCAGGAGCCCAGCGCGCCGCTCGCTCCCTTTCGGAAGATGAGTGCCGCCGCCACCACGTGGAGAACAGCAGCGACGGCGGCAGGGGATGGTCAGCGGAGTCTCTGGCGGCTAGGGTTTGGGGAGTCGCCCGCTCGGGAGCGATACGGGGGTGTGGTTTTTTTTTAACGGCGCTGCTGTAGCATTGCATAGACACTATTCAATATTATTACTGAAATTCCACTGCTATATAGCTGATCTGTGGTCAGGATACGCTGAGACAGGCGGGTAGCTCACCCATTTCACCTTCGCCCATCCATTCTGCCAACCTCCTGCTCCTGGTGGTCTAATTCAGCAGTGAAGACTGAAAGGTGTGAGGGACGAATTTGGTTGTGGCAAAGAACCTGCAAAATTTGCAAAATAATAGTGCATCAATTAGCAATACACAACAGCTAGTAATCTCTCGTGGCTAACAACAGCGGTGGCTACACACAGCCCACCTAAAACTACAAACACTGAACAACTACTCTTGGCCATCCTATTTTGCATCGCACACAGCAACCGCGTGAGATGGAGGCCTCCTGCGCCAGCGCCCAGGCGAGCCACTCCTTTTGGAAGCGGAGCAGCTAGAGCAGAACCTCCGGGGCCGACTCCGCCGTCGGCAGCAGCGCGGGCGGCCGCGTCGCGCACGTCGAGCCACTTAGCATTCGCGTCCTCCCACTCCTTCAACGGCTGGGATGGACTGCCCTCTTCGGCCTGCTTCCCCTTGTGCTTCTTCTTCCTCCTCCCCTTCGCCTTGCGCGGCCGCGGTGGTGGCAACACCACCGGACGGCGTGGCGCCACCATCACGGGCACCAACACGGGGGCGGCCGCAGCGTCTTCGTACGAGGCGAAATCCTCGTCGTCATCCCCTGCCGCCTCGTCTTCCGTATCGGCGACGAAGTCGGAGTCAGAGGTGGTATCGGAGGGGACGCTCTCGTCGTCGTCGTCCTCGTCGCGCCGGCGGCGACGACTGCTGCCGGCACCTGTGGTGGGAGGATGGGAGTTTAGGGTTTTGGGGCGTCGATGCATTCCCCTTTCGGCGAGGCATCGCGTGGCGGCGACCGCCGCCTTGGCGCTCGGGCTCTCTCGGGGGAAGAACAGTTTGGGCGAGCCAGGCAGAAAAGGTCAAGTGGATTCATGAGGTGCTAAAGCGGGCCAAAATGGCTGGCCCAGGTTTAGCGATAGATCGCGGAGCGTTCGGTTCGGGGAAGAGATGGTTTGCCAGGTTACGCGAACCACCAACTCCCATTTAATAGTATTACGGTATATCTGCATAGTAATAGATTCTGGCTAGTATTAAGGTTATCGTTGTTAGGAAATTTTTTGTTTTCTGCCTACAATCCCTTCAGTGGTATCAGAGCCGATCTATGCATAGATATAGCTGTACGGTTTTAGAACTCATGTTGAACATGAGGGCATCGTTCTTTTAGTTGCTACCCTCTAGCGTGCACTTGTATTAGCCGGCGGCATTGTGTTAATGAAGCGGCCCGGACCGACTTTACGCGTACGATTATGCGAGACTGGTTCCACAACTGACATACGGCTTGCTCCGTATATGTGGCTGGCGGGGTGTCTGTCTCTCTCTCAATAGTTGGCTTTGCATTTTCAATGGAGGGCCCGAAAGGGATACAAAATAGTCGACTATTTGATCGTTGTTGTGGTTATAGGTTCGTAGGTAAGAAATGGTTCTATTTACGAAAGCCCCAAGCCACGTAAAATATGCAAAAGATAAAGTATAAAGCGTCTAACTTTATTTTGCAAGGGCAATGTGATATGGTCAAGGTAAGTTTAGTAAATTGTTTGCAAACTGTGGACGCGAAGGAGGCCATCGGCGCAAGACCATATCATGTTGCATTACATTTTGATGTTATTGTGTACATCTTATATTGTGTATATATATATATCGACGCGGATTTTATAACAAGGGTGATAGCTGCGCATAGGCTGAGAACCCTTAGATACGGAGAGCATGTGATCCACCATTTTTTATCTTCCACCGGGTGAGGTTAGCACTGGTAACGGTGTTGCTTCCTGCCGTCCCTGGCATGTAGCCAGCCGTGGTTGTTTTGGTTATGAGAAAATTTGAATTGCATGGGACCGTGGGTGGCAGGCCAATAGCCAGCCGTGGTTGTTTTTTTCAGAACTTTTTGAATTCCATGGGTGGCTAGCTAATAATGAGGAGATAGTCCATACCCATGCAGGTTTTCAAACCGCAACTGTGGATGAATTTCACATTCTTTGGAGATCACCTTTTTTTAGTGCCATGGCGGTGGTGCCAATGTTTTCTTGCACCATGCATGCATGCATTGCCTCTCCATGATTTCTCCCCTCCCACGGTTTGCATGCATGGATGAATTTCACATTCTTTGGAGATCACCTTTTTTTAGTGCCATGGCGGTGCTGCCAATGTTTTCTTGCACCATGCATGATGCATGGTAATAGCTGCCATGAGTTTTTTTGTCACGGTGGTCCATTGTTTATTTGTGCCATGTGATATGGTGTGATATGGTGAGTTTTTTTGTCACGGTGGTCCATTGTTTATTTGTGCCATGTGATACGGTGGTGGGCATTTTTATTTGTGGTCCATTGTTTATTTGTGCCATGTGATACGGTGGTGGGCATTTTCTTGCACCATGCATGCATGCATGCATTGCCTAGTGAGGGAAATGCATATCCACGGTTTCTCCCCTCCCACGGTGTTTTCTGCTGCGGTGTTTTCTTGCTGCGGTGTTTTCTTGCACCATGCATGCATGCATGCATTGCCTCTCCATGATTTCTTGCACCGTAGCCTTGCCGTCCGTAGCCTGTACAACGAATTTTCTGCCTGTACACCGTAGTGAGGGAAATGCATATCCACGGTGCTAGATAAAAGAAAAAAGCCAGTGTTGCTTCGGAATTCCATGGACGCCGTTCCGTTAGGAAATCTGCTCCTAGTTAGCATAATCTATGCTCCCTATAAGGATCCAACGGATGGATTTGGGGTGGGTAGCTATCACTCATGTTAGCCCACTATTTCCCATATATATATACGATGCGGATTTTCTACCCGGGGTGGTAGCTACGCATACCCTGAGAGCCGTTAGATATAGATAGTATGGGATCCCATTGGTATATATATATATATATATATATATATATATATATATATATATACGATGCGGATTTTCTACCCGGGGTGGTAGCTACGCATACCCTGAGAGCCGTTAGATATAGATAGTATGGGATCCCATTGGTTTGGGCTGCATTAGATAGTGCTTGCATGCGTTGACGCCGTCCGTGCCTTCCGTTACATGCATGCCTGCAGGTTTTGCTGTGTAAATTTTTGAAGGTCTGAGCAATCTTTTGCATCCATGTTTTGATTGCAGAAGGACGAGGGTAGCCGTTGTGTCCCACCGTGCTACATAGCTGTGTGATTTTCTTCCTGGACCAAGATTTGGGTGGCGAGTATTCTCCAGCTTTCGTGCGGCCCGTCCTTCCTAGACCATGATTTGGCTGTGCTCTATGGTTAATGAAAGTTTCCGTTACCAGGTTTAAAAAAAGATTTTCCTGCCGGCCGGTGGTCTCATATTAGCAGTACACGCCCACTATGTGTGCTTTTTTTTTTGATGAAAAGCTACGGAATATCTCGCTTAAACTGGTGGTGTTATTGGTAAGTTTTTTGGAGTGTTATTAGTATGTCTTAATAATCCAATTAGCAAACTAAAAAAATAAATTTTCAAGACAGAAAGCATCTCAGATTCTGACGCCGACAAGTGCCATTTAGAAATGAGCATCCAATTTCGAAATTTTCTGTACATCCAATTTTCAAAAAAATTACATTTACAGATCTGAGCATCCAAAATAATCAGATCCGAGGAACCATGAGCATTTTTTTTACATCCAAGATCAGAACTGTGCAAATCGCATACAAAAACAGAACAGTTTTTTATACACAACATTTTTTTGTTACTTTTAAGGATGAAGAAAAGTTAATCAAGAACAGAATAGAAATTATGATTTTCTGCACCGAGGCACAAACATAAACAGAAAATTTGTTTGTCAGGAAAAAAGGCCACAGTACATTGATACTTTGTTAACAGACCACCATTGCATGGACTTCATTTAGCCTCGATGGGCACGAAAAGTACAGACCAACATTGCATGGGGACGAAATTTATTTCCGACGATTTCATCTCTACTTTCGCCACCCACGGATGAAATAACAAACGAATGAATAAGATCCAGATCCGGGCTTCGCAGATCCAAATTCGAGACCCAAAAAGAATAAGAAAATAGAAGAGCTCAGATCCAAAATCGAGCTTCTTAGATCCAAATTCGAGAGAACAAAAAGAAAAAGAAATTAGAAGATCTAAGATCCGGGTCTAGGGAGACGGCATCTGGGTCACACCACCGTGCCCATGCGCGTCCATGGATCGGAGCTCAGATCCGTAGATAGAAAACATCCAGAGCGGACAACTTTTTAACAGAAAAACTATAAGGATCATACAGTACATGGAATTGGTTGTATTAACAGCAAAACTATAAGGATTAACAAAAACATTCGGACAACTTTTTTTGATTTTTTCATACAGTAACAAGGTTTTCCATATGCTTTAACAAGTGGCCCATGTGCATTAACAAATTTGTGCAGCAAATCTAGAAGCAAAATTTTCCAGAAAACAGGAAGAAAATTAAAGATCTGGAGAGAGAAAATTACAGAAATATTAAAAGCATGCAATCTTGTTACCATAAAATGCATGAATTATTTTTTACCTGAATCATGCATATAAACAGAAAAATTCCAATGCATTAATTTTTTTTTTCATATCAGATATTTATAACGCATCAAGAAATACATGTAAGAGCATGCATTTTCTTCCCATAAATAATGCATTAACAAAAAAAAAATACCATGGTTCATGCATATATTTGTTTCTACCATGGATCATGCATTAATAAATTTTCATATTAGAAAACGGAATTATATTACAATAATTTTTTGATTTAGAAAATTGGATCATGCATTAACAAGCATTTTGCATCACAAAACGTACATGTCCATGCAGCAACAACCAAATTTCCATTATGCACAACGAAATATATTATATCAACATTACAGATCAAAAAAAGGAATTATATTTACAATAATATCTCACAACAGCATCCACCGTGGAAAATTTCAGCCACCAAAAAACAATTTTTTTCCTTGGATCCACTTTTTCTAATCATTTAGGCAGCACGTTAGGACCAACGTGCTCACAGATAAGAGAATTAAGGGGGAAATGAAAAAAAAAGGTCCAATCAGAACAAAATTAGGATTACCAAATGCACATCCGGATCAGGAGAATGAACAACACACACCAAAAAGGGCAAAATAGAAAGAATAAAATAGATATCCGTGGGCCATGGCTTGTGGTGGTTGCAGATGTACGAGCTGGACACGGAAAATATCAAAGAGATCAGAACCAAATCCAGATCGGAAAAAAACAGCGGCCGACCTCGCGCGTGCCTCCAGCCCGGCTTCTCCTTCCTCCCCGAGACCGGCTCCTGCAGCCTTTTGGACGGCAGGGACAGCGCGTCCTCGAGCCTCCTGGGTGCCCGTGACAGCCAGCAGCAGCACGCGTCAGCGGCCCGGGGTTCTGCGCCCGTGAATAGGAAGGCGTGGCGCGGGCGCACCCGTCGCCGGCCTTACCTCCTCCCGAGCCTTGGGCGCGTCCGCCGGAGAACAAGACGCGGCGGCGGGTGGCTGGCCGCCGTAGCTCGCCGGAGCCCCATGGCCGGAGAAGCACCATGGCGGGTGGCTTGGATCCGGAGCCTCTGCTTCCTCCCCGCCCCCTCTTATTCCCAGTGCCGGATGTTGCCGGAGAGGCTCGAATCCGGTGCCCCCAGGGAGTCTCTTCTTCCTCCTCGCACCCTCTTCTTCCCGGTGCCGGACGCCGCAGCTTTCTGGAGAGGATGGGATTGGGACGGGTCGGGTGTGGTGGGCGACAGGGGACGAGAGAAAATATAGCCTAATTAAACTACCCACCATCCAACAGTGAGCTGCGCGGCCGCAACGCCGTTACGCCGGGCTGTTAATTCTTCCGTGAAATAGATATGCTCCCTCTATCAAACCGGTGGTGATCCAATGGCTATTAGTGGGTGCGTAGCTAGCCGGGTGGGTAGCCCATTATTTCCCATATATATATATGGTTATATATTAGTTACACGGCGGTCGTAATATAAGATGATCCCTCCAAAATATCAATATTAGTGTTCTCCCTTTGGCGTGCACCACCAAAAAAGTTCTATGTTATGAGGCAGGCCGTGACGATCGGGTGTCAGACATATCGTCGTTCACATACAGTGGGTGTAAGACATGTTTGCACACGCGTATACGCTGAAGGTTGCTATGGCGAGCCTAGCATGTATAGACATGGCCTCGGAACATGGTGACCGAAAGGATAAGCATGAGTCACATAAGATGATGTGATTGACATGTCGATTTCTACCTTTGAAGTTATGCTATCGGCTTTGACGATGAGGGGTAGCATAGTGGATGAGGATCGTGTAATCAGTAAAACGATGCGAGGGATGTTCGTTTTGAGTGGGAGTTCTGGTAGTTTTATTTTATTAAAACTTGAACCCATATTTATTATGAACTTAGTCTTATGTTTTTGCAAATTCCATTGTAGATGTCTCGCCCCACCTTTAACCTAGGCATGTTCCTTGACAAAGAAAATTTTAAGATCGATGGGTCGAACTTCATGTCCTGGTTCCACAACCTGAGGATCCTCCTCACTTTCCACAAGGTGGCCTACGTCCTAGAGGTCGTCGTAGGTGATAAGCCCGCAGACACCGCCTATGAAGACGACAAGAATGTCTATCAGTTCAAGGCGGAGATTTCCTCTTATGTCCAGAGTGGCATGCTCTATGCCATGAAGGCTGACCTGCAAAATCATTTTGAGAACAAGAGTGCTTATGAGATAATCACTGAACTCTTGGTTGTTTTTGCACCACAAGTCAAGGCTGAGAGGTTTGCAGCTACTCAGCTGTTCTTCTCAGCCCAGATGGAAGAGCACGGCAACATAAGCGAGCACGTAGCCAAAATGTCTGGCTGCGTCAGCTCCTGAATGATCTGGAATGTGGGATTCCAGATGAGCTGGTTATTGATTGGGTGCTACAGTCACTGCCCCTAGCTATAAGGACGCTATCATGAACTACTACATGCTAGGGACGTCAAAATCCCTGTCTGAAGTTCTGATGATGCTCGAAGTTGCCGAACTGGAAATCAAGATGGAGAAGATGGTGCTGACTGTCAAGCCAAAGGTGTTCAAGCATGAATGCAACTGCTTCTTCTGTGGAGGCAATGATCACTGGAAGAGTAGCTGCCCCAAGTACCTAGCAAAGAAAGGAAAATTGCCATCAGAGAGAAAGGTATATTTGATATACATGTTATTGATGTTTACCTTACTAGCGCCGGAGTAATACCTGGGTATTTGATACCGGTTCTGTTGCTCACATTTGTAACTCTCAGGAGGAGTTGCGAATAAACGACGCGTGGCGAAGGACGAGGCGACGATGCGCGTCGGCAATGGATCAAGAGTTGACGTGGTGGCTGTCGGCACACTCCCTCTACATCTACCATCGGGATTAGTTTTGGTTTTAAATAAGTGTTATTTTGTACCATCGTTGAGTGTAAACATTATCAGTGGGTCTTCTTATTGCAAGACGGATATTCGTTCAATTCAGTATCAAATGGTTGTACTATTTCGATGAATGATATCTTTTATGTTAATGCTCCGAGAGTAATGGTTTATTCTTGTTGAATCGCGATAGTAGAACGCACATTCATAACATAGATGCCAAGAGGATTAAACTTAGTGATGATACCGCCATGTATATGTGGCATTGCCGTCTCGGTCATATTGGTATAAAGCGCATGAAGAAACTCCATACAGATAGACTTTTGGATTCACTAGATTTTGGATCTCTTGATACTTGCGAACCATGCCTTATGGGCAAAATGACCAAGACACCGTTCACGGATTTATGGAACGGGCGTCGGACTTATTGGGAGTCATACATATAGATGTTGCGGGCCAATGAGCGTGCCGACACGCAATGGTTATCGTTACTTCGTAACCTTCACGGATGATTTGAGTAGATACGGGTATATCTACTTAATGAAACACAAGTCTGAAACCTTTGAAAAGTTCAAAGAATTTCAGAGTGAGGTTGAAAATCAACTCAACAAGAAAATCAAGCACCTTCGATCCGATCGTGGTGGCGAATATTTGAGTTTTGAGTTTGGCACACATCTGAAGGCCGTGGCATTGTGCCGCAGCTTACGCCGCTGGGACACCGCAACACAACGGTGTGTCCGAGCGACGTAATCGTACCCTATTGGATAGCGTGCGGTCTATGATGTCTCTTACCGACTTGCCCGTATTGTTTTGGGGATATGCGTTAGAAATAGCCGCATTCATTTTAAATAGGGCTCCATCCAAATCCGTAGCAACGACACCGTATGAGATATGGCATGGCAAGAAACCCAAGTTGTCGTTCCTGAAGGTTTGGGGTTGTGAGGCGTACGTTAAGAAACTACAGCCCGACAAACTCGAACGAAATCGGAGAAGGTCATCTTTGTATGATATCCGCGGGAAACCATAGGATACACCTTCTACAACCAAGCCGAGGGCAAAACGTTTGTCGCGAAGAACGGCGCCTTTCTCGAGAAAGAGTTTCTCGCCAAAGGAGTAAGTGGGAGGAAAATAGACCTCGACGAGATAGTTGATCATGAACTCGAAATTCCGAGTGGCGCAACGGAAACTGTTCCGGAACCGTCCTCCACAGATGGAGTGGGAGCAAATGTCGAGGATGCTATTCCACCTCGTAGGTCTGGAAGGACCCGTACCCCTCCTGAGTGGTACGGTAATCTTGTTTGCACCGTCATGTTAATTGAACAAGACGAACCTACGAACTACAAAGAGGCAATGGAAGGACCCGAGTCCGAGAAATGGCTTGAAGCCATGAAATCCGAAATAGGATCCATGTATGACAACAAAGTATGGACTTTGATGGAGATTCCCGAAGGGCGCAAGGCCGTCGAGAATAAATGGATCTTTAAGAAAAAGACTTACGACGACGGTAACGTGACCGTCTATAAAGCTCGACTTGTCGCAAAAGGTTTCCGACAAATTCATGGAATTGACTACGATGAAACGTTTTCACCTGTAGCGATGCTAAAGTCTATTCGGGTTTTGCTAGCAGTTGCTGCATATTTCGATTATGAGATATGGCAGATGGATGTCAAAACAGCGTTCCTAAATGGCAACATTGAGGAAGAGTTGTATATGGTACAACCTGAAGGTTTTGTCGATCCAGAAATGCTGGCAAGGTATGCAAGCTTCAGCGTTCCATTTATGGACTGAAGCAAGCATCTCGGAGCTGGAATCTTCGCTTTGATGAGGTGATCAAAGGTTTTGGATTTGTCCAAAATGTGGAAGAGACCTGCATTTATAAGAAAATGAGTGGGAGCTCAGTTGCATTCCTAGTTCTATATGTGGATGATATATTACTGATTGGGGATAGTGTGGATCTTCTGAATAGCGTGAAGAATTATTTAAACAGTAAATTTTCGATGAAGGACTTAGGAGAAGCTGCTTACGTATTAGGCATTAAAATCTATCGTGATAGATCAAGGCGCCTATTAGCGTTAAGTCAGAGTACTTACCTTGATAAGATATTGGAAAGGTTCAATATGGAAAAGGCAAAGAAAGGGTTTCTAAATCTATCGTGATAGATCAAGGCGCCTATTAGCGTTAACTCAGAGTACTTATCTTGATAAGATATTGAAAAGGTTCAATATGGAAAAGGCAAAGAAAGGGTTTCTGCCGGTTGTCAAGGGTAAAACGTTGAGCATGGCTCAATGTCCGGTGACGGCTCATGAAAAGGCCGCAGTGGCTGGCAATCCCTATGCTTCAGCCATAGGATCGAGTATGTATGCCATGTTAAGTACTCGACCCGATGTAGCATTGGCTCTTAGTTTGACGAGCCGGTTCAAAAGTAATCCTAGCAAGGATCATTGGATAGCTGTTAAGAACATTCTGAAGTATCTTAAGCAAACCAAGGAAATGGTTCTTGTTTCTGGAGGCTGTGAAAAGGAATTTGGCGTAACAGGTTACGTTGATGCAAGTTTCTGCACAGATCCAGATGACTCGAAATCTTAGACAGGATATATATTTAAGGTGAACGGAGGCGCCGTGAGCTGGAGAAGTGGGAAGCAACCCATAGTAGCTCAATCTACAATGGAATCGGAGTACATTGCTGCTTCGGAAGCTGCGAATGAAGCTGTCTGGCTGAGGAAGTTCGTGATCGAGCTCGGAGTGTTCCCAAGCGCGCAAGACCCTATGAACCTCTACTATGACAACACAGACGTCATTGCTAACACGAAGGAACCAAGGTCTCACTCAACCGCCAAACACATTCTCCAACTCTTCCATGTGATAAGACAGTATGTCAAGGAAGGCGATGTAAAGATTTGCAAAGTACATAGGATCTGAATGTTGCAGATCCGCTGACGAAGCCTCTTCCACGAGACAAGCATGAACAACACCAAGATGCTATAGGTGTTAGGCTTTTACCAAGTTCTAATCTAGATTAAATTGTACTCTAGTGCAAGTGGGAGACTGAAGGAGATATGCCCTAGAGGCAATTAATAAAGATATTTTATTTGTCATATCTCGATTGTTCATAATACGTTTTATACCATGCTATAACTGTATTAAGCGGAAACATTAATAGACGTGTGGTATGTAAATAACCAGGTCCCTAGTAGCCTCTTTACTAGTCCATTGAGATCAACAGATGATCGAGGTTTCCTGATCATGGACTTGGATGTCAATTGATAATGGAGTCATATCATTAGGTGAATGATGTGATGGACGCACCCAATATATATAGGACATAGTACTTACGCCTTCGACCGTAAGATCATATTTAATTGCTATTTCTGGAAGGTACTTTGATTGCATCAAACATCACTCCTTATATAGGATGGCAATAAAGGTGTCCCTCTCGGGTATCCGAAGGAAATATGTTGAGGCGTATGATCAAGAGCGGGATTTGCCAATCCGTATAGCAGGATAGATACTCTGGGCCCACTCAGTGAGATTGCATCAATGAGTTTGCAAGCATGTGACTAGGTCACGAGGATGTAATATCACAGACGAGTAAAGAATAGTATTGTCGGTAACGAGATCGAGCTAGGTATCGCGATGCCTGAGATCGAGTCTCGGACAAACTAAGTATCGCCAGGCAAAAGGTCTGATACTTGACGTCTTGAGGTTCAAACGACAAAGATATTCGTGGACGCACAGGGAGTTACATGGGTATCCACGACCCCGTTGTTAGTCATTGATCGGAGAACGGGTCTCGATCATGTCTGGAGTGATCCCGAACCGTAGGGTGACACACTTAAGGGTAGGCGACATTTATTTAGATTGGACGCAGAAGAGAAAAATAGAAGAGAGCGCCAGAAACGTTCCGGAACATATCCAATGGAGTTCGGAGGGCGACGAAATAATTTTCGGAGCCGGAATAAATTAGATAATATGTATTTAATATTAATTAATGGAATTAATGATTAAATCTATTTTTATTTATTTATTTTCAAATTTAATGGCAGCCCCAACTCTAAATGGGCCAACTCCCGGAAGAGTGGCCCACGAGGGGGGAGGCGCACCACAAAGGGGAGAGGGAGGCCGGCCGGCCTAGGTGGGCCGAATGGGGCCCACCTAGGGCCGGCGCACCCCTTGGTGCGGCACACCATGTGGGGTTCAGTCCCACATGGCTTAGCCACCAAGGGTGACACCCCTCCTCCTCCTTTAAATAGGGGTGCACCCATGACTTGGAAATTCACCCAATTCTCTCTGTCTATCTCATCCGTTTAGACGTGACTCCGCAATTGGGGCTACACACGGGTTGAGGTTTTCTCCACCATATGCACTCCGTCGTGCTGCTGGTCTTCTTCGGTCCAAGTCTTCTGCTTCCGCTGCTTTGCTGGATCGGAGTCCGGAGGTCGTCGTCTACACCGTACGTGTGTAGAGGTACGAGGTGCCTCACGTGCGGCACTTGGAGGAGTTCTTCTTCACGACCTTGAGGTCGGCTACGTCGGCTTCATCGACAACGCTTGTGCAGAAGCTTAATCCCGCTTTTCGGTTTACAAGGGTATGTACATCGATCTCCTCCTTTACAGTATATCTGCATAGTAATAGATTCTGCCTAGGAATTTTTTTGTTTTCTACCTACGATCCCCTTCAACACCCACTCTTTGGGTAATGCTCATTACCAAACCACTGAATTCACTATTGTTGGTCCAGTGCTGATTTGTGTGATGTACTGCAGATCCTAAGGAAATTAAATGGCAGAGGGAAAGAGAGCGGTACTCAGAAAAAAAGGATGATATAAATAAGAGACGTCGTGAAGCCTACAAACAGAAAAAAGTGCCTCTGCCGAGATAAATGGCATAGATAATGTAACACGGACACCGTTGGCTGTATCTAATGGTAAGGACAATCAACTTCTACTTACATGTCTCACTTCTATTCTAATATAATGATTTATTCTTCATCTATTCAGCTCCTACTGAGATAAAAAATCAGAGGGAACGGGAGCGGTATGCACATAATAGAGAGGACATACTATATCGACAACGCCAAGCCCGTGAGCAAAATAAAGACAAAAGTCCACTCCTCGATGGCGGTAACATTGTGTCACATACGCCCGCTACGGGACAATGGGCGCTCACCCAAGTGCAGAACATGACAAATGCAGATGTTATGCTACCAAGTTCAGCACATGTCCACGGAGTCATACTCACCAACAAGGAGAATATGGCTGATGACGATGACTCTGATTGGTTGCGCAGGAATGATTCCTACCAGCTGCAACGTGGTCCAAGACAAATGGCACTGACACAAATGTCAGTGCTTGAGAACCCGCAAGTAAGTACAATGGACAGCCTACGTAGCCCAGGTTCCACTTTTCAAAATCAAAGTACGTTCATCGGTTCATTTAAAGTGCTAAATTATGAACAATGTTTACTTGTCTATGATTTAAATGCTTTTTTGTTCATTCTGGTACATGGACTTCTTATGGCGCCAACGAAACTCCGCTGAGGCAACAATATGACATGAGTCTGCCAATGGAAATGTCACAAGATGCGGGTCAAACCACTCAAAATCTAATTATCACTATTGTCAATCCTAGGTCCACATCACATGGCAAGGCACCTGTACAGAGAGATATTGGTATTTACTCTCATGTCAATGTTTTCTTCATTTGTATGCCGGTTTATTTTTTGCTTAGCTACTGCCACTTGGTGGATAAACTCCGTTGAGGCTCTATCGCAATCATCGATCCTTTCACCGTATGTTGAACCAACAAACGTCGACTTAACAGATGAACTCTCCTTATACATAATCATGGTTGATGATGTCCCTTCCTTGAAGTAAGTCATATTTTTCTATTCTAGGTTCATTTGTTGTTATATATGTGTCATTATAGTCATGCATTTCTCTCTTTCACAATAGAGAATGGATGATAAGCTCTAAGCCTTATCCTATTCGTTTAAATCTAAGACTAGAAAAAAAACATATTGAAGATTTATATTTTTAGACGTGCGTTGCACGTGCACGGCTACTAGTAAGCGTTCAATCTGTAAAAAGGCTGAGGCGGCGTGTGGCTATTAGTTCGTTGTGCACAGTTCCCTAAACATAAAGCACTGCTATTTCTGCTTTATGTTTAGGGAACGAAAAAAACATTTTCCGAGTTTAAGACTGAAAATAGAGTCAGCAAAAGCAGTTCTACCAAAAGTTGAGAGACCGACGACGACAGAGAAGACTGGATAGTAGACTCAAAGTCCGCAAAAGTACCGCGGACAACTTATTATACTCCTGCTTTTCGTGAGTACCGCGAGTTAAAGGGCACGATGAAGCTCATGGAATGGCCGCCGCCGGTGTACATGGTGCAAGTGTTTTCCTCCGTCACCAGATGGTGGGAAGACAAGGCGTTCGTCCGGGAAGGCGATGCCGTGGGAACCGTAGCGGACATGTGGCCTCATCAACTAACAGCTGACTTCGAATGGAGTCAAAGGCCACGCCGTCTGTATGGCATGTACTGGCAGTAATCACTATATGTACATTGTCACAATGGTTTCCTCACAAGGTACGCTTATCCAAATCATCCTTTCTTGCTAGCATCTAGTAGTAGGTCATTCTCTTTTTTTTTCTTGAGGTTTAATGCGGTCGTATCCACTATCCGATTAGATAGAATAGAAAGTTATTTACAGATCATTCCCTCTTTGCTACCCATGCAAATTAAAAGGCGAGTCTTCAAATTTTGTGCAGGTTTACATTAATGGCAGGAAAGTATTGTGTCATCCAAACCCCTAAAGTTGTTCGCCAGCATAGCCAGTCGAGTTGGGAAACTCCAAGGCCACACCTGCTGAAGTCCGAGATCGGGGTTTACTTTATCATTATTGACTACACAATGAAGGTCCATGTATGGTTACTAAACGAATCAATATCTCATGAGAGGCCGGTGTGGGAGATGAAGTATAATGCAAACCTTGGACCAGCTATTTCTCAGCATATAACACTGATTTTGGACGTAAACCGTGAAGATATTGAGAAGTCTTGGAACCTAGATCCTGAGAAAGCAGCAGTGTCAGTGGGGGAGGGTTTGGACTCTGATGGCGACGACGATGACGATGCTAGTGTTGAAGAAGGAGAAGGAGGTGAAAGTGAGATAGAAGAAGAAAACGAAGAATTAGAAGGTGACCTAATAGAGGAAGAAGAATATGTAGAAGAAGAAGCAGAAGAAGACGAAGGTGACCATGACAATGACCCGGATGAGTTGGGCTACCATTATGACAAAGAGTGAGTGTTGGTTGGACTTGCTGGGTATGCATCCTAACCAAGAGATCATCTTTCTAGGACACAAAAATGATAATTGCGCTTACAGTTACTGCCTGCGAACCTCTAAGCTTGAATACTTGGGCGATCATGTGTTGACACGAGGAGAATCATCATTTTGCTGGCCCAACGTACGGGAGTCATATGTGTACACACCATGTTGGCTTGACCTGCTTTCTGATTAGAATGGCACTTGCATTGATTTGAGTTATTGGACATAATAATGAGATATATAGGTTGATTATTACCATGTACAAATTATTGCACATGTTATATGCTGGACAATTACAATGATATATTAAACACACTTCCAGATTGTTTTAATTGTTTGTGTCTTACAACTTCTGTTCGAATTATTTACATCGTGCTAGCTTGTTTTCTGGAGAGTTTGCTGAATTGTTAGTTGGCTTGTATAGATTAAATAAGTTATCGATGTTTACTAGTAGGTCACTTGTCATCGTTCTTTGAATAAATAAGTGATCAATAACAAATAAGATAAATAAGGTCCATATAAATTAAATATTATGAACATGATATTTACACCAATATTATTGGTAAAAAATATTTTGCCAAGTTGATTGGACACACCTCAGGGGTCATGCATCAAATCCATTAGACAATTTTTGGCCCATCAATGCAAGCATCAGTTAAGTTATTCCAAATTTCATTAAACTTGTAGACAATCATACTTACCAAACCAAAATGAGTTTATAACAAACTTGTATGACACCACACATATGTTATTGCCCACTGTGAAGATAGTAACATAGGTTAGTAACATCAGCATGTTACTACTCTATGTTACTCCCCACTATGAGCAGCCTAAAGCAAAAAAGTTCATGAATGCCACCATGCCCATATTAATACGTTGCGGACAAACTAGGAACATAAAACAACAGGACAACACCACTTTGCTGCATAGTGTTCTGTGCACCGAAAACCAAACGATACTAATCCAGCATTAACCCAGGATTCAGCGGATACTACTAAATTCAGATAACGAAACACCAGTACACAACTCGAGCTGCCGATTGAGCAAAAGAGAAACACGAACCAACACCCATCAAAGATGGATGGTGACGGTGACGGTGACGCTGCTGGAAGAGCCCCAGAAATCATCCGGTACGAACAGAAACCCCTTGGCCTTGTACCCTTGAAGCCGGCGGACGAACTGCACGATCCCAGCCGCTGTTAGCGAGAGCGACTCCGGCTCGTCGACGCCCTTCACCACCATCGAGTAGTCTGTCTTCACCCAATCGCCCTCCTCCTCCTCCTCCGGGTAGGGGCAGACGCTGACCACCGACAGCGAGCGCCCAGTGAGGACGTCGCCACTGTTGAGCAGGAGGAACACACTCTCCCTGTCGCGGTGCAGGAGGGCGCGGAAGGGCTCGCACTTCTTCAGCGTCACAGTCATACGCCGAAGCAGGCCCATGCCGGAGGTGGCGCCTGGAGCGTGGGCGTCTCGGATGTGGCTGTAGAGCTCCAGGCCGCGGTAGGCGCAGCCGTCAAAGGGGCAGCTGTAGGGCACGAAGTGGCACAACTCCTCCTCATGGTTCCGCGCCTCAGTGTACCGCACGGTCTCCCAGCAGCCGTTCTTGTCGTACCGGCAGGGCCTGGTCATGCCGGCAAGGATCTTCTCCGTGGCACGGCACCTGAAGTCTCCGATGGATTCGTTGCAGCTGGGGCACTTGCGCTCCATGTTGATGCAGCAGTTGGCACAAGCCGCGTGCCCGTTCTTGCACTGATCAATCGTCAATCAAGAGAGACAATGTACTATAGTTAGCAGAGCAAATCGTAATATAGTACCTAATATGACTGCAGAAAAGTTGAACAACATCATGATAAAAGGTTTAGATATATACTTGCCGAGTAAACTTGGGACTCGAACGGGACATAACATATGTAGCATTGCAGATTATCCATATCATGTGTGAAAACGTTGCATATCTCTTCCTCTTCTTCTTCATGCTGCGGGTCGCATTTGGATGTTGTTTTCCTACCTGTTCTCGCCTTCTTGGGTACGCTGCCACTGCTGCAGCCCTTTGGTTCCCCACCGCCCTTGTGGCCCTTCCTGCCGCTCTTTTTCTGCATCGCCCGATCCGGTATGCAAGCCCTTGCGAAAGAAAAAGCAGTGACGATTTAGAAATCATGAACAACGACCTCGCTATTAACATATACTGATGCTAAGATGATTGCGTATGCTGCTAACCTGCTGGTTGGGATGAAGATGGCAATGGCAAAGAGATCGCTGGGCAGTCGGAGATTTTATAGGCAGATCAAGGGAGGTGAAGCGAGGAGACGGGGTTCGGCTTGCACGCGCGCTCGATCGATGCGAGGTCAGCAAGCAATGAATTTCTTGGTAACTTCCGTGCTTGATAAATGCAATTAACTGGAATGCTGCCAACTCCTCGATCCTCCACCTTTACGTGCTTGTGTAAATCCACGGCCTTCAGTCGGTTGGTCGATGCATGGCGCGTCTCCATGGCCTATACCCTCGAGTGTGCTTCATTTCAACCAATGGACACGCTTCCTTTTAATTCCTCGTCCAAAAAACTTTAGTTAGTTCAAACAAGTTCCCGTCAAAGGCTCAATCTACTTAATTAGATTTTCTCAAGTCCCAATCGATTTCTAATAGTGTGATTTATTTTTGTATAAAAAAAGCAAAATTCAATTTTCAGCGAATTACAGTTGCACTTTCTGAATCAATTGAGACATAAGGAAATCTCAGTGGTTGACCAAGACTTAGCCAAATCGCCAAATTATCCAAATCACACCCAGGGCGGAGCTCCATTAGGGTAAGGTAGCTCTACTACGACAAGTTTTAACCAGATCCGGTGAGGGAGGGGTGAGGACGGCGGCGCGCCTTCGGCTCGCTGCAGTGCTCGTAGTCGTCGCTAGGTGGTCCGAAGACCTATTTGTAATTTTTATTACTTTTAGAATTATTTGTACAGTTGTTGATGATCAATAGATTGGTTGGCGTTTTCAAAAAAAAAAAAAGTCACCCTACCTTGATTTTTGCCTATAACAAACACATTTATTTTAGCTGAAAAAATACACATGTATAGTCATATCCTTATGTTTTTTTTTAACAAATATAGGCAAATCCTTATGTGTATATAATTTTCGGTATTTTATGCTTGTTTTGGAAAAAAAAAAAACCTATTGAGCCGGTTAGGAGCTGCCAGCCGAGCTGGGTCGCGTGCGGGGAGCCTGAGGAGGCCCTCGCGAGCACGAGGTCGCCTTTTGCTCGACCGTGCGGCCAAATCCTATGTATCGCGTACCGCGGAGCGGTATAACGTCCGCGTACCCTCCTTTCGATTCTGGGCCTGGCCCATTTACTCCGGACTGTTTCTTCCTTTCATTCTCACCTACGCTATCGCTGGGATTTTCCTATATCGCGTACCTATCGGGATGGCTGCTCCATCACGCGTACCCCGGATCGACTTATGGCTTAGCCCATTTCGCTGTCAATAACGGATTTAGTCCGGACTCTTTCTTCTTCTTCATTTCTTTCTCGACTCGCCGCCCACTGTTTTTTTTTCGTTTTCCAATTTTGTTTTACATTCTTCATTTCTCAGTTTCCTATTTCTTTCTAGGGAAAAGCTAAGGAAAGGCGCCGCTCCGCGCGTCTCACCCGGCGGCGACTCGTTCGTGCGAGCCAATCGAGCGACGCGCGCAAGGGAACGTCCTAATTGTGGCAGGTCCCACTTGTAAGAGAGGCAAGGCACACGTCTCTCCCGCAGCCTCTCAGGCCACACGTCACATTCGTTCAATTTGGATAAAGTTCTTCCCGGACCCACCTGCCAGCCAGACCACGCCGAACTCTCTCCCCTTCTCCTCTCTCTCCGCTCCGACGACTCAGGGGCCGATCCGCCATTTCCGGCCATGTTGACCGCATTCCGGCGGTTCCTCGCCGGTGGAGAGGGTCGTCTTCGCGTCCGCCGGCGTGGTGAGCCCTTTTACCCTCTGGGTTTGATGTTTTTTTGGCGTATCTCGGCATTCTCCGTGGTCACTAGGCCGCGATTCGTCCACAGTGCCCGTCGGCGTAAACGGGGTATGGGCACAGAGGCTCGCCGGAGCAGGTGCTGGCGTTGTGAGGCCATTTTCCTGCTGGATTTGGCGTTCGCCGTGGCATCAGAAAAAATCTGCGGTCGCTCGCCCGCCTGCCGTGCTGCCCGCCGCGTCTCTCCTCGTTGGCCTCGGTGGCTCGATCAGGAACGGCCACGGCGGCCCGGCGCTGCGTTCTCTAGGTCCAGCCGTCCAGGGCTCCAGGCGACGGCTAGTATACGACGGCGCCACACGATGCTCCGCCGCGTGCCAGCGGCCAGGTCGCAGTCCCCAGATAGTCTCCCGTCGAAGAACAGCAGCGCAACCTAGCCGCTCTCTCTTGTCTGTGTCGATGTGCGGTTCCTACCAATCGATTGGGGATTTCTGGATCGCTAATTGGAGTCGCAACAGCCAAATGGGCTTTCTACTCTGCCCTGTTGAGCCGAATAGGCTGCTCCTTCTGGAATTATTGCAGCTAGGAACGTACAATTTTTAGCAGGTGCATGTTATACATATATACTAGATTTATTTTGCAAAAATAAAGAGTGCACATCTGTACACCCATGTACTCAAGTAGCTCCGCTCATGCGCCGTGGTCGTTAGGTCACGATTCGTCCATTGTGCCCGTCGGCGTCAACGGGGTATGGACCGAGGCTCGCTGGCGCAGTCTCCGGTGTGGTGAGCCCATATACCCTGTGGATTTGTTGTTTTCGTGGTGTTTTGTTCCGGTCGCCATGTTCGTTAGGTACTGATTCGTCCACCCTTGTCGTTGCCGTCAATGGCGGCAGGGGCAATGAGGCTTGGCAGTTGGCGGCGTTGTTCCTGTCGTGGTTAATCCGGCACCCTCGAGTTTACTGGTGAGATTGGGCCCCGGTGTATGCTGAAATTTGCTAGAACAGGAATGATTCGTTCGGTTTTGGTGCTTCTTCGACCGTGTGGCTTGGGAGCGGTGGAGGTTCGTTGTTTTTCTACAAGATATTGGTGCTAGTGTACTGGGTTTTTTTAAGTTCGAATCCAGCCGCAGGGTGACCTTGTATATGCTTTGGTAGTTGATGAACATGATATGTTCATTGTGCTTTGTGGTATTTTTTTTTGCTTGTGTGGGTTTCTCGATGAGTTTGTGGGGCGGTGCTGGTGCACTGGGGATGACCTGCGGATATGTTTATTGTGTGTGTTTCTTCTGCTGATTGATGATGCTAGTGTATTGTTGATGGTGGTGTATAGGTGTGGTATTGATCCTTGATGTAAGTATTGGAACAAAATGTAATTTGTAGGATTACTCAGTTTATGCTTCGTGTATTTTTTTTCATCAACTTGCGTTGTATAATTTGGTAATTAGCAGTGAGCTCATATTTTTTGACCAATATTGAACTGACTTGGTAATTACAAGCAAGTAAACTGATAGCTAGGATTGAATTAACTGATTAGTATCTTTTCATGAGCAAAGAACATGTTAACCGGCAGTATTAAATATCCGATAGCTATTTGTAAAGAATATGATAGCTGTAAAGAAATATCATGGTAGCTAAGAACAGCCAGGGGAAATAACATGGTAGCTAATAACAGCTAGGGGAAATAACATTGTAACTATCGGTTCAAGGAGTTAGTTTAATCCCTTCATGTGCATGGTGTTCTTTTTGTATCTCTGTTTTTTGATTTTCAAGGTTTTAGCGGGTTTTTTATTCGATTTTAATTCTTTGCAGGCTAATTCTGTAGACGGGAACAGGGCGTCATCATATGAAATCATAATTTTGTACATAAGCCTAACGGATGGACACCACAATAATGTACAATCAATAGGCCAGGGCAGTTTTTTGGATATAAAGTGTCTTAACTTGCATAACCTCTCGGTTTGCTAGTTTTTGTGGTCCATTCCGTCGATTTGTGTGTTCATTGGTCCGGATTTGACCACCATCGACGTCAACGGGCTAGGCGATGTTGCTAGCATTTCCCTTTTTGTGGTCGTTAGTTTAGAGCTCTAGATAGTCAGTGTTAGTGTTTGGGTCATGTGGTCGAATCCATTCGGTGGTGGCCATGGATTTCGTCTGGTAGCCTTCTGTTCATATGTACGGGGCGATGCTTGATGTTGGTTTGGTGCTGTTCTATGGGGTTGACCTGGAGATTTTGTTTTTATGTGTGTTGGTGTTGTTGATGGAGTTTGATAGGGTAGTGGCGGTGTTCTCTGATGTTGTAGTGATGTTTTTAGCATTCAGTTGATTGGTTGGTACATAGGTATAGGGTTTGAGACCAGCACGACATGTTGGACATCGTTGAGGCTAATTTTGTGTTGTCGTTCATGTGGTTCTCGAGGTCGACTTAGATAGGGTTTTGGTTTTTCATGTTGGATTCTTTGGGGCCTGGTATTTACTATGGGTGATGGTTGTGCTATTGGTTTGGCGGTGGTATTGTGTTTTCAAAATTTGAAGCAAATTATTCCTGGTAGCTGTTTATTTATAATCTGGTAGCCGTGTATTGAAAATCTGGTAGTTGTGTACTCAAATCATGGTATCTACATTATTTTCCCTACAATGTTTGCTTTTTGTATTTCAAATCCAGTTAGCTGAGTATAAAAATCTTGGTAGCCGTGTATGGAAAATCTGGTATCTATGCACACAAATCATGGTAGCTGCATTCTTTTCCCTACAATGTTCGCTTTTGTATTTCAAATCCAGTTAGCTGTGTATAAATATCCTGGCAGCTGTGTATGGAAAATCTGATAGCTATGTACACAAATCATGGTAGCTGCATTAGTTTCTCTATAATGTTCGTTTTTTGTATTTCAAATCCAGTTAGCTGTCTATATTGTACCCTTCAGCTCTGGGTGTTTGAGCACTTAATTATGCCTTGTTAATTTCCAAGCCCATAGTAGTTTCGGTCGCCACCACCAAACATTGACCGTTGTGTTCAGCAGATGCATTCCCTGTAGTTCATGCTATGGAAAAAGAGTTGTAAGTAACTGTTGAACTAATATGTGCTAACTGTTATAAAACTACTTGGTAAGCACTGTCAAGTATACTAGTATCTAGAATACCTGTTTTTAGCTAGATTTTTATTTTGACCTCATAGCTAGCATGAATCAACATGTCATATGTATTCAGTTTACCTGATATCTATCATGAATTAACTCGGTTGCTAGCTTTTAAAATCCACTAGTAATGATTTAACCTGATAGGTAGCTTGAATGAAACTGGTAGGTGGAATGAATTAAACTGTTAGCTAACATGAATTAACATGGCAGCTGTGTTTGATTAATCTGATATCTAGCATGCTTCAACTTGGCAACTGTTTTTGTATTAATCTGATATCTGGCATGTTTTAAACCTGGTTGCTAGAATTTAAAATGAACCAGTAAAGATTTAACGTGATAGCTAGCATCAACGAAATTGGTACGTTCCTTCAAATAACATGCTAGGTAGCATGAACATATTGCAATGATTTAAAATGGCTAAATAGCATGAATAAACTTAAGATGAATCTTGTAGCCACCATGAACTAACTTAATAGCTAGCATATAATGACATGATAACAAGTGGTGAATATGATACCTTTGGTTGTTTGGGATAACATTGTCCTACACCACAATGTTAGATCCATCATTTGCAATGTCCATCTTTGTTCACATGTAAAAATATATAAATAGTGGAGATATGTAAGTGTTGCTAACTCAATCATTTTCTTATTTATTTCTGCAACAGGATTTGAATGAAGAGTGTTGGATTCTGGTGTTTCTGGCTGCCACCAAAGGACCAAATTTATGGATTTTATGTATATGTTTCTTCATGTGATGTAGTTTGTATTGGAAACCTTGATCCTTAGCACCACTTATGAATCATGTATGTCTTTTGATATGTTGTTGGACCAAAATGTAATCACGTTCCTACCTGACTGTAGGAGTAGTATATGTATTTTTCCACCGGGGTTACATACTCTAATTCTGAAGCAATATTTCATGGAGAAACTTATTCATATGGGTTCACAGTTTTTTGTTGTTCTTGCAAAATCTGGTTTTGTTTCAAACTAAATTTCTGTGTGTAGAAGCAGCAAAAGATCTCAGCGCGACAACAATCAGGTAATCCGGTTACTAAATAGTCTATAATCTGATAAGTACGCGACAACAATCTGGTAATTATTGATGATAAAATAAAGTTGGAGAAATATATTGACATGGAATTTCGTTTTCAAGATCTCAGCGCGAGGAAGCCAACAGTGAAATCAGATCATAAATCCAGTGAATGATTTGAGAGATAAAACTAGTTTAAATTTCGAATTCAAAGGAATCTTTTTTTCTACGCATGCATTTGCATGCAGTGGCAGCCACGAGAAAGAATCACGTTCTATACTACGACGTAGGCTTTTCTGTTTGGAACATGCTTTGTCAGGCCAAATGGAGTATTATTAGTGTCTGGTAGGCTGATTAGAGCCGCCGCTCGCTAAGACAAATGAGCGGCGCCGCTCTGTAGTCTTGTCCTTCTTTCTATTTTCTTTTTTATTTTCCTCATATTTCATTTTCTAATTCTTTCGGTAATACAATTTTTTTACTCTGGAACAATGTTTTTCGAGAAAGCGTTGAATATCGTTATTTTTCGAGGAACATGTTTGGGACAAGTCGATAAACTTTTTGGTTCATTATTATTCTTGGTTCACCGGCATTTTTGGTTGATATTCTCCGACATTTTTCGTTCACTATTATTTTCGATCTACCGGCATTTTTTTGTCTAACTTTTTTTTATCACGGGCATTTTTGTTTACCAAAATTTTCCGTTCCCTAATATTTTTGGTTCACCTGCATTTATTATTATTATTTTTGGTTCACCAGCAATTTTTGATACGGCGTCTGATACAGTTGTCGAGTGTATACATCCTACAAATGATGTTTACGTTCAGCGGCGTAGTATTATTTCAGATGAGATTAAAGAAGACGTCGATACATATGTGCTTTCAGAAGAGAATGCATTCAGGTACAAATACCTTGGATGCTTCGATGTACATTTTATTAAGGATCCCTGATTTTTAGGAGATGCTCAGCCATGTTTAAAGGGAGATAGAAGGGAAAATCCTTGTTTTGAACAGGAAAAGATCAAGCATACAAGATGCGATATGTTTCTATTCCTGCCGCTCAAGGAATATTCATGGGATGGAAAATGTGTACGTGACCAACTGTCCTTGAAGTCAATTGGGTGGGGCCACCTGCAGAACCAACGGAAGATGGAATCCACGTTAATTAAAATAGGAAGGTTTAAGTTAGCTTTTATTTCTTTAGTCGGTTGTAACAGATTTATTTTCTACGCAGTTTAGGATCGGCTACTTCTATAAAGCCATATAGCGTCCGATGTAATATTCAGATTGGAGTTATATGAAATAGACACGATGTGTGTTTGGGGTTAAAATCCTCATACCGAGTTTGGGGAAAGCTGTCAAAAAATTACTAAGTTTCTTGAGAAATCTTTGCAAAAACCTCTACTGACGTATGAGATCCTGCGACACGTAGGAGATTACAAGCTGAGCCTATACGGTTCGTCCACGTTATTCCTTTGACTTGAAGGGTTTGCGTGTTGTTTCTACGGAGTTTGTGAACATCTTCGTAAACCCGCGATTACTATTTGTTGCGATCAAGGTTTGTGCCGTGAAAGATCGGGCCAACAACGTATCGAATATCGCCATGAGGTTCGCTCCACATCATCTGGTATCAGAGCGCCATGTTGCTCACGGCACTGCGGAGGAGATGGCCGGCACGTCATCACCAAGGAGAAGCTATTGGAGGTTGTCTAGCGACTTCTTGCTGGAGGAGGAAGCCTACGGCGCCGAGCTTTTTCATACCTACTGTAAAGTGGGAGAGAGAGCTTGCGCCACGACGATCGACCACGAAAGTTCGATCAACGTTATCGGCATTGACATGGTGGAGAAGTTGGATCTGTTGACGACACCACATCCATGCCCGTACATGTTGAGGAGGTGCTGCGTCAGGCTCGACGTCACATACCAAACTACGGTACAATTTTCTGTCAGAAATTTTTCTTCCGAGGTTTTGTGTGATGTAATTCTGGTGCCATTAGTTTCGTGTCATCTATTGCTAGGAGAACTATGGTCCAAGGAAAAGGATGCTGCATACAACCACCGTGCCAGTACGTACACTGTTGCGCATGGAAAGGAATATGTCCTCAAGCCCCTAGAAAAGAAGACTTTCAGGACATGGAGAAACGATCGCCTGTACAAAATAACGGAGCAAAAAGAAGCCGAGAATAAAGAGGCCGCAGCTGCTGCAATATTTTTGGCGTCCCTAAAATCTGACGACGGCATTATTTCTTTGGAGGCTGACTGGAAACCGAGGACGGTTTCTCTTGAAGAAGGGGAGGATGATACGGTGTCCGATACAGTTGTTGAGTGTATACATCCTACAAATGATGTTTACGTTCAGCGGCGTAGTATTATTTCAAATGAGATTAAAGAAGACGTCGATGCATATGTGTTTCCAGAAGAGAGCGCATTCAGGTACAAATACCTTGGATGCTTCGATGTACATTTTATTAAAGATCCTTGGTTTTTAGGAGATGCTCAGCCACGTTTAAAGGGAGATAGAAGGGAAAATCCTTGTTTTGAATAGGAAAAGAACAAGCATACAAGATGCGATCTGTTTCTATTCCTGCTGCTCAAGGAATATTCATGGGATGGAAAATGTGTACGTGACCAACTCTCCTTGAAGTCAATTGGGTGGGGGCCACCTGCAGAACCCTTAATTAAAATAGGAAGGTTTAAGTTAGCTTTTATTTCTTTAGCCGGTTGTAACAAATTTATTTTCTACGCAGTTTAGAATCGGCTACTTCTATAAAGCCATAGAGCGTCCGATGTAATATTTAGATTGGAGTTATATGAAATAGACACGATGTGTGTTTGGGGTTAAAATCCTCGTACCGAGTTTGGGGAAAGCTGTCAAAAAATCACTAAGTTTCTTGAGTAATCTTTGCAAAAACCTCTACTGGCGTGTGAGGTCCTGGGACACGTAGGAGATTACATGCTGAGCCTATACGGTTCGTCCACGTTATTACTTCGACTTGAAGGGTTTGCGTGTTGTTTCTGCGGAGTTTGTGAACATCTTCGTAAACCCGCGATTACTATTTGATGCGATCAAGGTTTGTGCCGTGAAAGATCGGGCCAACAACGGATCGAATCTCGCCATGAGGTTCGCTCCACATCATCTGGTATCAGAGCGCCATGTTGCTCACGGCACTGCGGAGGAGATGGCCGGCGCGTCATCACCAAGCAGAAGCTATTGGAGGTTGTCTAGCGACTTCTTGCTAGAGGAGGAAGGCTACGGCGCCGAGCTTTTTCATACCTACTGTAAAGTGGGAGAGAGAGCTTGTGTCACGACGATCGACCACGAAAGTTCGATCAACGCTGTCGGCATTGACATGGTGGAGAAGTTGGATCTGTTGACGACACCACATCCACGCCCGTACATGTTGAGGAGGTGCTGCGACAGGCTCGACGTCACACACCAAACTACGGTACAATTTTCTGTCGGAAATTTTTCTTCCGAGGTTTTGTGTGATGTAATTCCGATGCCATTAGTTTCGTGTCATTTGTTGCTGGGAGAACTATGGTCCAAGGAAAAGGATGCTGCATACAACCACCGTGCATGTACGTACACTGTTGCGCATGGAAAGGAATATGTCCTCAAGCCCCTAGAAAAGAAGACTTTCAGGACATGGAGAAACGATCGCCTATACAAAATAAGGGAGCAAAAAGAAGCCGAGAATAAAGAGGCCGCAGCTGCTGCAATATTTTTGGCGTCCCTAAAATCTGATGACGGCATTATTTCTTTGGAGGCTGACTGGAAACCGAGGACGGTTTCTCTTGAAGAAAGGGAGGATTATACGGCGTCCGATACAGTTGTTGAGTGTATACATCCTACAAATGATGTTTACGTTCAGCGGCGTAGTATTATTTCAGATGAGATTAAAGAAGACGTCGATGCATATGTGTTTCTAGAAGAGAATACATTCAGGTACAAATACCTTGGATGCTTCGATGTACATTTTATTTAAGATCCCAGGTTTTTAGGAGATGCTCAGCCACGTTGAAAGGGCGATAGAAGGAAAAATTCTTGTTTTGAACAGGAAAAGATCAAGCATACAAGATGCGATCTGTTTCTATTCCTGCCGCTCAAGGAATATTCATGGGATGGAAAATGTGTACGTGACCAACTCTCCTTGAAGTCAATTGGGTGAGGGCCACCTGCAGAACCAACGGAAGATGGAATCCACGTTAATTAAAATAAGTTAGCTTTTATTTCTTTAGTCGGTTGTAAGAGATTTATTTTCTACGCAGTTTAGGATCGGCTACTTCTATAAAGCCATAGAGCGTCCGATGTAATATTTAGTTTGGAGTTACATGAAATAGACACGATGTGTGTTTGGGGTTAAAATCCTCATACCGAGTTTGGAAAAGCTGTCAAAAAATCTCTAAGTTTCTTAAGTAATCTTTGCAAAAACCTCTGCTGGCGTATGAGGTCCTGCGACACATAGGAGATTACAAGCTGAGCCTATACGGTTCGTCCACGTTATTCCTTCGACTTGAAGGGTTTGCGTGTTGTTTCTGCGGAGTTTGTGAACATCTTCGTAAACCCGTGATTACTATTTGCTGCGATCAAGGTTTGTGCCGTGAAAGATCGGGCCCACAACGTATCGAATATCGCCATGAGGTTCGCTCCACATCATCTGGTATCAGAGCGCCATGTTGCTCACGGCACTGCGGAGGAGATGGCCGGCGCGTTATCACCAAGGAGAAGCTATTGGACGTTGTCTAGCGACTTCTTGCTGGAGGAGGAAGGCTACGGCGCCGAGCTTTTTCATACCAACTGTAAAGTGGGAGAGAGAGCTTGCGCCACGACGATCGACCACGAAAGTTCGATCAACGTTGTCGGCATTGACATGGTGGAGAAGTTGGATCTGTTGACGACACCACATCCACGCCCGTACATGTTGAGGAGGTGTTGCGACAGGCTCGACGTCACACACCAAACTACGGTACAATTTTCTGTCGAAATTTTTTCTTCCGAGGTTTTGTGTAATGTAATTCCGGTGCCATTAGTTTCGTGTCATCTGTTGCTGGGAGAACTATGGTCCAAGGAAAAGGATGCTGCATACAACCACCGTGCCAGTACGTACACTGTTGCGCATGGAAAGGAATATGTCCTCAAGCCCTAGAAAAGAAGACTTTCAGGACATGGAGACACTATCGCTTGTACAAAATAAGGGAGCGAAAAGAAGCCGAGAATAAAGAGGCCACATCTGCTGCAATATTTTTGGCAACCCTAAAATCTGATGACGGCATTATTTCTTTGGAGGCTGACTGGAAACCGAGGATGGTTCTCTTGAAGAAGGGGAGGCTGATACGGCGTCCGATACAGTTGTTGAGTGTATACATCCTACAAATGATGTTTACGTTCAGCGGCGTAGTATTATTTCATATGAGATTAAAGTAGACTTCGATGCATATGTGTTTCCAGAAGAGAATGCATTCAGGTACAAATACCTTGGATGCTTCGATGTACATTTAATTAAAGATCCCTGGTTTTTAGGAGATGGTCAGCCACGTTTAAAGGGTAGAAGGGAAAATCTCAGTTTGGCCCCATGTTTTCACATGATTCTGTCCGTTGCACCCGAAATGGGAGTTTCCACTTAGTGAGCAGAACCTTCGTGCGGGATAAGTGTGGTTTCCTTCGCCGGTCACACATCGGAGTCTCATGTTGGATTCTTGAAACCTCCCACCACACTCTAACACATATAATATGACACCACCTAGATTTTGGTGTGATTCTAACGCTCCGGGGCCCCCGGTTCCGTCGAACCCCCCCCCCCCCCCCCCCCGCCCCACAGTTGACCGGAACTCAACGTTGTCGTCTACCCCTTCCACGGGCGTCGAAAGGGGTCGCCCCGAGAACTTTTCTCCTTGGTTGTGTTAGGTTAGGACATGTGAACAACAGGAACCCAGTTTGGCCCCATGTTTTCACATGATTCCATCCGTTGCACCCGAAATGGGAGTTTCCACTTAGATGAACAGAATCTTCGTGCGGGATAAGTGTGGTGTGTGAAGCCGGTCACACCTCGGAGTCTCATGTTGGCTCTTGAAACCTCCCACCACACTCTAACACATATCATATGACACCACCTCGGTTTTGGTGTGGTTCCGACGCTCCGGGGCCCCCGGTTCCGTCAAAAACCCCACAGTTGACCGGAAGTCAACGGTGTGGTCTACCCCTTCCACGGGTGTCGAAAGGGAGTAGCTCCGAGGACTTTTCTACTTGGTTGTGTTAGGTTAGGCCATGTGAACATCAGGAACCCAGTTTGGCCCCATGTTTTCACATGATTCCATCCGTTGCACCCGAAATGAGAGTTTCCACTTAGTGAGCAGAACCTTCGTGCGGGATAAGTGTTGTTTCCTTCGCCGGTCACACATCGGAGTCTCATGTTGGTTCTTGAAACCTCCCACCACACTCTAACACATATAATATGACACCACCTAGGTTTTGGTGTGATTCCAACGCTCCGGGGCCCCCGGTTCCGTCGAAACCCCCCATAGTTGACCGGAAGTCAACGTTGTCGTCTACCCCTTCCACGTGCGTCGAAAGGGGGTACTCCGAGGACTTTTCTCCTTGGTTGTGTTAGGTTAGGACATGTGAACATCAGGAACCCAGTTTGGCCCCATGTTTTCACATGATTCCACCCGTTGCACCCAAAAATGGGAGTTTCCACTTAGATGAGCAGAACCTTCGTGCGGGATAAGTGTGGTGTGTGAAGCCGGTCACACCTCGGAGTCTCATGTTGGCTCTTGAAACCTCCCACCACACTCTAACACATATCATATGACACCACCTAGGTTTTGGTGTGGTTCCGACGCTCCGGGGCCCCCGGTTCCGTCGAAACACCCCCTAAGTTGAACAGAAGTCAACCATGTCGTCTACCCCTTCCACGGGCGTCGAAATGGGGTAGCTCCGAGGAATTTTGTACTTGTTTGTGTTAGGGTGGGCCATATGAACATCAGGAACCCAATTTGGGCCCATTTTTCACATGATTCCATCCGTTGCACCTGAAATGGGAGTTTCCACTTAGATGAGCAGAACCTTCGTGCGGGATAAGTGTGGTGTGTGAAGCCGGTCACACATCGGAGTCTCATGTTGGGTCTTGAAACCTACCACCACACTCTAACACATATCATATGACACCACCTAGGTTTTGGTGTGATTCCGACGCTCCGGGGCCCCAGGTTCCGTCGAAACCCCCCTAAGTTGACCGGAAGTAAACTGTGTCATCTACCCCTTCCACGGGCGTCGAAAGGGGGTAGCTCCGAGGACTTCTCTACTTATTTGTGTTAGGGTGGGCCATATGAACATCAGGAACCCAATTTGGGCCCATTTTTCACATGATTCCATCTGTTGCACCCGAAATGGGAGTTTCCACTTAGAAGAAATGGGTTATATCACATGTGAGTTTTTTTCTGTTAGTTGCCTGACCGCCGGTGAAAGACGCGTGGTAGGTGGCTGTCGGTGGAGTGGATAAGAACACAGGGTCTGTGCCGACGAGAATAAATTTAATTATAAAACACATATATTTAATCTCAAAGACATATTTTATTTAATATTAACACATAACTAGTACATTTTGGAACAAACGAACATAATTGACTGACAAACAAAGAAACATGTAGAAAAAATACAACAGTCCCAAACAACAAATTAATTAACACATACGATCTTCTCATCAGTTTTCTTCTCGTCCGGCCGATCCCATGCCTGATGGCCCTCCGAAACAGTGGCCTCCTGTCCTGAAGAACGGACCCGGGTCGACTACCTGCTCCACATGGATTCGGATAGTATGAACCAGTGACGGCTTTTTCATGGTTGAGTAGGGGTCGTCAAACTCAGACGGTGGAAGCTCAGGCACCTCCACATCGTAGAGGGTTGGAATTTCTGGTGGGTTCTTCATCCACGCCATCACACTCAGGTACCAGCTGTCCTCCGGCTTGAGCATTTCCACAAGCTTCCCACCTAGCCTGTTGATGAACTGGTTCACGGCTTGGGGCTCCCACACCTCCCGTGGAAACCTCTCAAACCTTAGCTTCGTTAGGTACGGCAGCTCCGATGCCCGCCCTTGACAACGAGGCCGGGGGAGGCATGGAGGACGCGAGTGCAGTCCTCGCTCAAGCGGAAGCGCACGAAGAAGTCGAATGGGGGCGCACAAACCGCCACCTTGACGTTGCGGCGGTTCACACCGCACTGCAACACCACCGCCCCCACGACCGTCTCCGGCGACACCGGTGGCCGGCTACCTCCCGCCATCAGTGCGCGCCCGCTCCACTTCTCCTCCAGCTTGACCATGCCTCGAGTGCGAGACAACACGCAGTGCCCGCGCTCGGGGTGTTCAGGCTCACCGGAACTCCACATCTCCTCCAGAGACGCGGTACGACGACTCTCTACGTCGACGGGGTAAATATTGAAATGGGCGAATTTGTGTGTACAAGAGTGGCCGGCCAGGGCCTACTATAGCCGTTCCACCAGCTATCCCGCCCAGAATTTCCCGCCAAAAACAATCGCCAAAATTTCCCGCCAAAAAATTACCACCCAAAGTTTACCATGTCGTGCAATAAACAAGACAAAATAGCGTGCCACTAAACACATCGATGAGCAAAACATACGGTTTCCCCGAGCTACAGTCCCACACTGGCTGCGATATCACATGCAGTGTGGGACTGAGCTCGGGAATCCGGATGATTTGTGTTGGGCGACATGAAGTAACAGAAAACAAGTCCTATTGAATACCTAAATACAGCTGAAACAAAGCACGCGGTTTCCCCTAGCTACAGCCCCACAGTGATTCACAGTGGAATGCCTTAGCATTCACTGTGGGACGTAGCTAGGGAACCCAAATGTTTTGTATTTGAGCACAATAATGAGTGAGTAACCTGGCTGAGATGTGGCCTATTTATAGGCGTCGTTAGGCTAAGAAACTGGCGCCAAAACAAAACAACACATAGTCGAAAGAGCGGGAAAAACACTTTCTTTGCCGAGTGTGACACTCGGCGAACCACACCACTCGGCGAAGAATTGGCGCGTACCGAAAATATTTTTCCCGCGCACGTCTTCGCTGAGTGCCTCCCACCGACACACTCGACGAAGAAGCTGTAAAATGCGCGCCCACCCAAAAATTATTCGCGCGCATTCTTTGCCGAGTGCCTCCCACCGACACACTCGGCGAAGAGGTGACGGAAAAGGCGGCAAACCCTAAAACTTACCCGCGCAATCGTTGCCGAGTGCGGCACTCGGCGAAGAAAAGGAGGCAACCTCTTTTTTTTCTGTACCATCTTTGCCAAGTGAGGCACTCGGCGAAGATCCCGCGCCATCGCCGCGCCGTGGGGCCCACTGGTAGGCGCCACGTGGTCAGCAGTTTCGCCGAGTCACCCCGTTCGCCGAGTGCTTTTTTGCATCTTCGCCGACAATTGTGTCTTCGCCGAGTGCTCGATTATTGGTCACTCGGCGAAGATAGTGTTCGCCGAGTTGTCTGCCCTTCACCGAGTGCTTTTTGGCTTGGCTCGGCGTAGGACCTCTTTGCCAAGTGGCCCCACGTTTTTGCACTCGGCGAAGCCAAGACCACTCGGCGTCGTTCGATTTTCCCGTAGTGAAGACAAACTTGCCATGACATTTTAATTTTTCCTTTCTTAGTAGGCTGCCTTGGTTAATAAATTACATGCTCCAATTCTTACTGGCTACAAAAAGAGAGTTTTGATTGCATAGACACTATTCTTTTTTTTGAACCGAGGCAAAAGACTTGCCATTTTCATTAATTAAGAAGAACTGGGAATTGGCCGGTTAATTAACGGGAAACCCGGCTAAAACCGAAACAAACACCTTCGTGACCGTCATGGAACATGACCGTCGCGAGGGCAAACCCAGCCACCCTGGCTACCAGAAAGGAGCTACACACACCGCCGAAGACAAGGGTCGCCGCTAGGTTGCCCATCAGCGTCGTCGTACATCACTTCACAGCGACTTCGATTTTGCCGACTACGGCCATCTAGCAAGATCTTGTCGTAGCGGCCTCGTGAAGCTCACATCGGCCTATGCCAAACAGGTGACTCATCGCACAGAAGCTGGCAGCTCCGACTTTGAAGAAGAATTCCGGAGAGGAGATGGGCAGAACCCACGCCGACGAAGGTAATCACAAATTGGATCACCCCAAGCAGGTCATCGTACACCACCCGCAGGAGCTTCGACTCCACCGCCGAAGAAGACCAACCAGAAGATGAGTCGGACACGCCGGAGTGAAGCCGACTACCAAGGTCATGCCGCGACCAAACCATCACTCATATCCATTGTCGTTGCCGCGCAAGACACCACACGGAACCCTGCATCCACCACCGTAGCCTTCCACTGGTCCCCCGACTGGTGCACACCTCCAAGAAAGATGCCCCCAAGGGGGACACGACGCAGAAGCGCCGACATCTTCTGATCCACGGATCAAGGGTTTCCCCCGGAGATAGCGGTAGGATGTGCACGCTTCACCTCGGTGATGCCTTCAGGAAGGGGACGACGCACGAGGAGTCGCCATCACCGGCTCCGACCACCAAACGGAGACGAGTTTTCACTCAGGTGAGCCAAGCACCTCCAATCGCAGCAGGGAAAACCATCACAACCACCCTCAGCATCTTGTCGTTGTAGATCGAGACCACTCCAAACCCAGCACCCGGCTGGGCACGGAGGCAAATCATGCAGCTCGAGAGAGGCCGGAGCCTCGTCGGCCGAGCCCAGCGCTGAAGGAGCCCATGGGGCGCCGCCTGCACCGCCTCCACCAGTACTGGGGGCGCCGCCCGCCGGAGACGCAGCGCCACGCCCCATCGCCTGGATCCGCCGGCCGGAAAAACAGCCGGGAAGATGAAGACGCAGCCGCCCTACACGCCGCCCGGATGCTCCACGTACGAAGTCGCCCCACCGCCCGCGTGGCCGGAACCACCGCCGCCTCTAGCTCGCCGCCGAGCTGGTTGCTGGGGCCGCCGCCCCGGCGTGCCCGCGCCGAGAAACGCGAGCTCCTCCGCTCAGGAGCCCAGCGCGCCGCTCGCTCCCTTTTGGAAGACGAGTGCCGCCGCCACCGCGCGGAGAACAGCGGCGACGGCGGCAGGGGATGGTCAGCGGCGTCTCCGGCAGCAGGGGATGGTCCGCGGCGTCTCCGGCGGCTAGGGTTTGGGGAGTCGCCCGCTCGGGAGCGACACGGGGGTGGGGGTTTTTTTTAACGACGCTGCTGTAGCATTGCATAGACACTATTCATTACTATTATTGAAATTCCACTGCTATATAGCTGAGCTGTGGTCAGGATACGCTGAGATAGGCGGGTAGCTCACCATTTCACCTTCGCCCATCCATTCTGCCAACCTCCTGCTCCTGGTGGTCTAATTCAGCAGTGAAGACCGAAAGGCGTGAGGGACGAATTTGGTTGTGGCAAAGAACCTGCAAAATTTGCAAAATAATAGTGCATCAATTAGCAATACACAACAGCAGGTAATATCTCGTGGCTAACAAAAGCGGTGGCTACACACAACCAACCTAAAACTACAACCACTGAACAACTACTTTGGTCATCCTATTCTTCATCGCACACAGCAACCGCGCGAGATGGAGGCCTCCTGCGCCAGCGCCCAGGCGAGCCACTCCTTTTGGAAGCGGAGTAGCTGGAGCAGAACCTCCGGGGCCGACTCCGCCGTCGGGAGCAGCGCGCGGCCGCGTACGTCGAGCCACTTAGCATTCGCCTCCTCCCACTCCTTCCATGGCTGTGACGGGCTGCCCTCTTGGGCCTGCTTCCCTTGTGCTTCTTCTTCCTCCTCCCCTTCGCCTTGCGCGGCCGCGGTGGTAGCAGCACCACCGGGCAGTATGGCGCCACCATCACGGGCACCAACACGGGGGTGGCCGCAACGTCTTCGTCGGAGGCAAAATCCTCATCGTCATCCCCAGCCGCCTCGTCATCCGTATCGGCGACGAAGTCGGAGGTGGTATCGGAGGGGACGCTCTCGTCATCGTCGTCCTCGTCGCGCCGGCGGCGACGACTGCTGCCGGCACCTGTGGTGGGAGGAGGGGAGTTTAGGGTTTTGGGGCGTCGATGCATTCCCCTTTCGGCGAGGCATCGCGTGGCGGCGGCTGCCACCTTGGCGCTCAGGCTCTCTCGGGGTAGAACAGTTGGGGCGAGCCAGGCAGAAAAGGTCAAGTGGATTCATGAGGTGCTAAAGCGGGCCAAAATTGCTGGCCCAGGTTTAGCGATAGATCGCGGAGCATTCGGTTCGGGGAAGAGATGGTTCGCCAGGTTACACGAACCACCAACTCCCATTTAATAGTATTACGGTATATCTGCATAGTAATAGATTCTGGCTAGTATTAAGGTTATCGTTGTTAGGAATTTTTTTGTTTTCTGCCTACGATCACCTTCAGTGGTATCAGAGCCGATCTATGCATAGATATAGCTGTATGGTTTTAGAACTCATGTTGAACATGAGAGCATCGTTCTTTTAGTTGCTACCCTCTAGCGTGCACTTGTATTAGTCGGCGACATTGTATTAATGAAGCGGCCCGGACCGACTTTACGCGTACATTTACGCGAGACTGATTCCACAACTGACATACGGCTTGCTCCGTGTATGTGCTGGCGGGTGTCTGTCTCTCTCTCAATAGTTGGCTTTGCATTTTCAATGGAGGGCCCGAAAGGGATACAAAATAGTCGACTATTTGATCGTTGTTGTGGTTGTAGGTTCGTAGGTAAGAAACGGTTCTATTTACGAAAGCCCCAAGCCACGTAAAATATGCAAAAGATAAAGTAGAAAGCGTCTAACTTTATTTTACAGGGCAATGTGATATGGTCAAGATAAGTTTGTAAATTGTTTATAAACTGTGGGCGCGAAGGAGACCATCGGCGCAATACATATCATGTTACATTACATTTTGATGTTATTGTGTGCATCTTATATTGTGTATATATATATATATGGTTATATATTAGTTACACGGCGGTAGTAATATAAGATGATCCCTCCAAAATATCAATATTAGTGTTCTCCCTTCGGGTGCACCACCAACAAAGTTCTATGTTATGAGGCAGGTCGTGACGATCGGGTATCAGACATATCGTCGTTCACATACAGTGGGTGTAAGACATGTTTGCACACGCGTATACGCTGAAGGTTGCTATGGCGAGCTAGCATGTACAGACATGGCCTCGAAACATGGTGACCGAAAGGTTAAGCATGAGTCACATAAGATGATGTGATTGACATGTCAATGTCTACCTTTGAAGTTATGCTATCGGCTTTGACGATGAGGTGTAGCATAGTGGATGAGGATCGTGTAATCAGTAAAACGATGTGAGGGATGTTCGTTTTGAGTGGGAGTTCTGTAGTTTTATTTTATTAAAACTTGAACCCATATTTATTATGAACTTAGTCTTATGTTTTTGCAAATTCCATTGTAGATGTCTCGCCCCACCTTTAACCTAGGCATGTTCCTTGAGAAAGAAAAGTTTAAGACCAATGGGTCGAACTTCATGTCCTGGTTCCAACCTGAGGATCCTCCTCACTTCCCACAAGGTGGCCTACGTCCTGGAGGCCGCCGTAGGTGATAAGCCCGCAGACACCGCCTCTGAAGATGACAAGAATGTCTATCAGTTCAAGGCGGAGATTTCCTCTTATGTCCAGAGTGGCATGCTCTATGCCATGAGGCTGACCTGCAAATCATTTTGAGAACAAGAGTGCTTATGAGATAATCACTGAACTCTTGGTTGTTTTTGCACCACAAGTCAAGGCTGAGAGGTTTGCAGCTACTCAGCTGTTCTTCTCAGCCCAGATGGAAGAGCACGGCAACATAAGCGAGCACTTAGCCAAAATGTCTGGCTGCGTTCAGCTCCTGAATGATCTGGAATGTGGGATTCCAGATGAGCTGGTTATTGATAGGGTGCTACAGTCACTGCCCCTAGCTATAAGGACGCTATCATGAACTACTACATGCAAGGGACGTCAAAATCCCTGTCTGAAGTTCTGATGATGCTCGAAGTTGCTGAACTGGAAATCAAGATGGAGAAGATGGTGCTGACTGTCAAGCCAAAGGTGTTCAAGCATGAACAACTGCTTCTTCTGTGGAGGCAATGATCACTGGAAGAGTAGCTGCCCCAAGTACCTAGCAAAGAAAGGCAAGATTGCCATCAGAGAGAAAGGTATATTTGATATACATGTTATTGATGTTTACCTTACTAGCGCCCGGAGTAATACCTGGGTATTTGATACCGGTTCTGTTGCTCACATTTGTAACTCTCAGGAGGAGTTGCGGAATAAACGCGTGGCGAAGGACGAGGTGACGATGCGCGTCGGCAATGGATCAAGAGTTGACGTGGTGGCTGTCGGCACACTCCCTCTACATCTACCATCGGGATTAGTTTTGGTTTTAAATAAGTGTTATTTTGTACCATCGTTGAGTGTAAACATTATCAGTGGGTCTTCTTATTGCAAGACGGATATTCGTTCAATTCAGTATCAAATGGTTGTACTATTTCGATGAATGATATCTTTTATGTTAATGCTCCGAGAGTAATGGTTTATTCTTGTTGAATCTCGATAGTAGAACTCACATTCATAACATAGATGCCAAGAGGATTAAACTTAGTGATGATACCGCCATGTATATGTGGCATTGCCGTCTCGGTCATATTGGTATAAAGCGCATGAAGAAACTCCATTGATGGACTTTTGGATTCACTAGATTTTGGATCTCTTGATACTTGCGAACCATGCCTTATGGGCAAAATGACCAAGACACCGTTCACCGGATTTATGGAACGGGCGTCGGACTTATTGGGAGTCATACATACAGATGTTGCGGGCCAATGAGCGTGTCGACACGCAATGGTTATCGTTACTTCGTAACCTTCACTGATGATTTGAGTAGATACGGGTATATCTACTTAATGAAACACAAGTCTGAAACTTTGAAAAGTTCAAAGAATTTCAGAGTGAGGTTGAAAATCAACTCAACAAGAAAATCAAGCACCTTCGATCCGATCGTGGTGGCGAATATTTGAGTTTTGAGTTTGGCACACATCTGAAGGCCTGTGGCATTGTGCCGCTTACGCCGCTGGGACACCGCAACGCAACGGTGTGTCCGAGCGACGTAATCGTACCCTATTGGATAGCGTGCGGTCTATGATGTCTCTTACCGACTTGCCCGTATGTTTTGGGGATATGCGTTAGAAACAGCCGCATTCATTTTAAATAGGGCTCCATCCAAATCCGTAGCAACGACACCGTATGAGATATGGCATGGCAAGAAACCCAAGTTGTCGTTCCTGAAGGTTTGGGGTTGTGAGGCGTACGTTAAGAAACTACAGCCCGACAAACTCGAACGAAATCGGAGAAGGTCATCTTTGTAGATATCCGCGGGAAACCATAGGATACACCTTCTACAACCAAGCCGAGGGCAAAACGTTTGTCGCGAAGAACGGCGCCTTTCTCGAGAAAGAGTTTCTCGCCAAAGGAGTAAGTGGGAGGAAAATAGACCTCGACGAGATAGTTGATCTGAACTCGAAATTCCGAGTGGCGCAACGGAAACTGTTCCGGAACCGTCCTCCACAGATGGAGTGGGAGCAAATGTCGAGGATGCTATTACCTCGTAGGTCTGGAAGGACCCGTACCCCTCCTGAGTGGTACGGTAATCTTGTTTGCACCGTCATGTTAATTGAACAAGACGAACCTACGAACTACAAAGAGGCAATGGAAGGACCCGAGTCCGAGAAATGGCTTGAAGCCATGAAATCCGAAATAGGATCCATGTATGACAACAAAGTATGGACTTTGATGGAGATTCCCGAAGGGCGCAAGGCCGTCGAGAATAAATGGATCTTTAAGAAAAAGACTTACGACGACGGTAACGTGACCGTCTATAAAGCTCGACTTGTCGCAAAAGGTTTCCGACAAATTCATGGAATTGACTACGATGAAACGTTTTCACCTGTAGCGATGCTAAAGTCTATTCGGGTTTTGCTAGCAGTTGCTGCATATTTCGATTATGAGATATGGCAGATGGATGTCAAAACAGCGTTCCTAAATGGCAACATTGAGAAGAGTTGTATATGGTACAACCTGAAGGTTTTGTCGATCCAGAGAATGCTGGCAAGGTATGCAAGCTTCAGCGTTCCATTTATGGACTGAAGCAAGCATCTCGGAGCTGGAATCTTCGCTTTGATGAGGTGATCAAAGGTTTTGGATTTGTCCAAAATGTGGAAGAGACCTGCATTTATAAGAAAATGAGTGGGAGCTCAGTTGCATTACTAGTTCTATATGTGGATGATATATTACTGATTGGGGATAGTGTGGATCTTCTGAATAGCGTAAAAATTATTTAAACAGTAAATTTTTGATGAAGGACTTAGGAGAAGCTGCTTACGTATTAGCATTAAAATCTATCGTGATAGATCAAGGCGCCTATTAGCGTTAAGTCAGAGTACTTACCTTGATAAGATATTGGAAAGGTTCAATATGGAAAAGGCAAAGAAAGGGTTTCTAAATCTATCATGATAGATCAAGGCGCCTATTAGCGTTAAGTCAAAGTACTTACCTTGATAAGATATTGAAAAGGTTCAATATGGAAAAGGCAAAGAAAGGGTTTATGCCGGTTGTCAAGGGTAAAACGTTGAGCATGGCTCAATGTCCGGTGACGGCTCATGAAAAGGCCACAGTGGCTGGCAATCCCTATACTTCAGCCATAAGATCGATTATGTATGCCATGTTAAGTACTCGACCCGATGTAGCATTGGATCTTAGTTTGACGAGCCGGTTCCAAAGTAATCCTAGCAAAGATCATTGGATAGCTGTTAAGAACATTCTGAAGTATCTTAAGCAAACCAAGGAAATGGTTCTTGTTTCTGGAGGCTGTGAAGAGGAACTTGGCGTAACAGGTTACGTTGATGCAAGTTTCTGCACAGATCCAGATGACTCGAAATCTTAGACAGGATATATGTTTAATGTGAACGGAGGCGCCGTGAGTTGGAGAAGTGGGAAGTAACCCATAGTAGCTCAATCTACAATGGAATCGGAGTACATTGCTGCTTCGGAAGCTGCGAATGAAGCTGTCTAGCTGAGGAAGTTCGTCATCGAGCTCGGAGTGTTCCCAAGCGCGCAAGACCCTGTGAACCTCTACTGCGACAACACATGCGTCATTGCTAACGCGAAGGAACCAAGGTCTCACTCAACCGCCAAACACATTCTCCGACTCTTCCATGTGATAAGACAGTATGTCAAGGAAGGCGATGTAAAGATTTGCAAAGTACATACGGATCTGAATGTTGCAGATCCGCTGACGAAGCCTCTTCCACGAGACAAGCATGAACAACACCAAGATGCTATAGGTGTTAGGCTTTTACCAAGTTATAATCTAGATTAAATTGTACTCTAGTGCAAGTGGGAGACTGAAGGAGATATGCCCTAGAGGAAAATAATAAAGATATTTTATTTGTCATATCTCGATTGTTCATAATGCGTTTTATACCATGCTATAACTTTATTAAGCGGAAACATTAATAGACGTGTGGTATGTAAACAACCAGGTCCCTAGTAGCCTCTTTACTAGTCCATTGAGATCAACAGATGATCGAGGTTTCCTGATCATGGACTTGGACGTCAATTGATAATGGAGTCATATCATTAGGTGAATGATGTGATGGACGCACCCAATATATATAGGACGTAGTACTTACGCCTTCGACCGTGAGATCATATTTAATTGCTATTTCTGTAAGGTACTTTGATTGCATCAAACGTCACTCCTTATATAGGATGGCAATAAAGGTGTCCCTCTTGGGTATCCGAAGGAAATATGTTGAGGCGTATGATAAAGAGCGGGATTCGCCAATCCGTATAGCAGGATAGATACTCTGGGCCCACTCAGTGAGATTGCATCAATGAGCTTGCAAGCATGTGACAAGGTCACGAGGATGTAATATCACAGACGAGTAAAGAATAATATTGTCGGTAACGAGATCGAGCTAGGTATCGCGATGCCTGAGATCGACTCTCGGACAAACTAAGTATCGCCAGGCAAAAGGTTTGAGACTTGACGTCTTGAGGTTCAAACGACAAAGATATTCGTGGACGCACAGGGACTTACATGGGTATCCACGACCCCGCTGTTAGTCATTGATCGGAGAACGGGTCTCGATCATATCTGGAGTGATCCCGAACCGTAGGGTGGCACACTTAAGGGTAGGCGACGTTTATTTAGATTGGACGCAGAAGAGAAAAATAGAAGAGAGCGCCGGAAATGTTCCGGAACATATCCGATGGAGTTTGGAGGGCGACGAAATAGTTTTCGGAGCCGGAATAAATTAGATAATATGTATTTAATATTAATTAATGGAATTAATGATTAAATATATTTTTATTTATTTATTTTTTAATATAATGGCAGCCCCAACTCTAAATGGGCCAACTCCCGGAAGAGTGGCCCACGGGGGGGGGGGGGGGGGGGGGGGGAGGCACACCACAAAGGGGAGAGGGAGGCCGGCCGGCCTAGGTAGGCCGAATGGGGCCCACCTAGGGCCGGCGCACCCCTTGGTGTGGCGCACCATGTGGTGTTCAGTCCCACATGGCTTAGCCACCAAGGGTGACACCCCTCCTCCTCCTTTAAATAGGGGTGCACCCATGCCTTGGAAATTCACCCAATTCTCTCTCTCTCATCCGTTTAGACGTGACTCCGCAATTGGGGTTACGCACGGCTTGAGGTTTTCTCCACCATACGCACTCCATCGTGCTGCTGGTCTTCTTCGGTCCAAGTCTTCTGCTTCCGCTGCATTGCTGGATGGGAGCCCGGAGGTCGTCGTCTACACCGTACGTGTGTAGAGCTACGAGGTGCCTCACGTGCGGCACTTGGAGGAGTTCTTCTTGACGACCTTGAGGTCGGCTACGTCGGCTTCATCGACAACGCTTGTGCAGAAGCGTAATACCCGCTTTTCGGTTTACAAGGGTATGTACATCGATCTCCTCCTTTAAGGTATATCTGCATAGTAATAGATTCTGGCTAGTATTAAGGTTATCGTTGTTAGGAATTTTTTTGTTTTCTGCCTACGATCCCCTTCAACACCCACTCTTTGGGTAATGCTCATTACCAAACCACTGAATTCGCTTTTGTTGCTCCAGTGCTGATTTGTGTGATGTACTGCAGATCCTAAGGAAATTAAAAGGCAGAGGGAAAGAGAGCGGTACTGAGAAAAAAAGAATGATATAAATAAGAGACATCGTGAAGCCTACAAACAGAAAAAAGTGCCGCAGCCGAGATAAATGGCCTAGATAATATAACACGGACACCGTTGGTTGTATCTAATGGTAAGGACAATCAACTTCTACTTACATGTCTCACTTCGATTCTGATATAATGATTTATTCTTCATCTATTCAGCTCCTACTGAGATAAAAAAATCAGAGGGAACGGGAGCGGTATGCACATAATAGAGAGGACATACTATATCGACAACGCCAAGCCCGTGAGCAAAATAAAGACAAAAGTCCACTCCTCGATGGCGGTAACATTGTGTCACATACGCCCGCTACGGGACAATTGGCGCTCACCCAAGTGCAGAACATGACAAATGCAGATGTTATGCTACCAAGTTCAGCACATGTCCACGGAGTCATACTCACCAACAAGGAGAATGCAACATCTCTGACAGTCACACATGACAAGTTGCTGAGTACTAGTCGAAGGGTCGCGTGTGGCGACTGGAGCGGCGCCCCGTTCCTCGCGGTGGAGTCCGCGTCCGGGGCCGGCGCAAGGGGCGTCGGTCCCTGGCGGAGCGTGTCGTCGCCGTGGGCGGCGCGGCGCGAGCCATGGCGGTGGAGCAGGAGGCCTCTGTCGACGACTGCGAGATCTGCGACTCCCGTGCACCGCGTGGGGCGGTGACTTTGGGTTCGTTCTGGCGCCGGGGCGGCAAGAGCTGTTGGGCGAGGGGGTCCAGGGGGACCTCGCGCTGCCGTCTGCTACTTCGCCGGCGTCGTGGTCGCCGGATTCGCTTGCGGAGTTCCCGCCGCTGTGCTCGCCTGGGGGTGGGTTCCAGCGTGATGTGCGCGACACAGGGGTGCCCGGGGCTGGGAGGTTCCTGGTGGGCTCGCTGTTGGTGCTTCTGCCGGGGGATACGGTGGTCGCGCCGCCGCCGTCTCCATTGACCGGGTCGCTGGAGGAAGGTGCGAAGCTAGGGTTTGCCTCGGGGAGGCAGACGGAGTTGCTGGGCCGGGAAGTGGGCCGTGGGCCTGGGGAGGTCGCGGCCTCCATCTCGAGCCCATCTATCGCCCAGGTCTTGGGCCTCGGAGAGGGCTCTGGGCCGTCTGTGCTTCGCGAGATGCTCGTCACGTGGCTCCTGTCTCTGATCGGACGGCTGGGGGTGGGAAGGGATCCCGCCGCCACCTTCTTATCTGGCTGTGGCTGCCCGCTGGTAGCCAACAGAAGAGGCGTAAGGCGACACAAATCCAGAGCAAAGGTTCTCGTCGCGCCGCCGCTTCTCTCGGGCGTCGCTCCCCCGTTCCTCGCGGCGATGGCGCGGGACTGGATCAACGGCGGCAGCGGTGGTTGGCGTGGGGGTGCGGGCAACGGTGAAGGCATCAGTCACAAGGAGACCCGGTCGGTGGCGGCGGCGGGGGCCGTCGCTACGACGCGGAGGACCTCAGAGAGAAGCTGAACCGGGAACAAAAGGAACACAGAAGACAGCTGCGCAAGCGCGACGGTGACGCCTTCCGTCACCGTGATGATGGTCGTGATGGTGGCAATCGTCTGGGGCGCGGTGCGGATGACTGGACGGGCAGGGGGCCTGACATCCGGTACCGCTCCCACCGGTGCTTTTGTAGGGGGGAAAAGCAAGCAAGCATGTCTGTTTTCTCGGGACAGAGAATTGTTGTACAGAAGAGTGTTGGTGCTGCAGTGGAGGAATCAGCACAGCAGGGAGTGTTGTGTTCAATCACCTTCCGAGATGGGCTTGCTCTGTTGTTTATCACCAATCTCGGCCTTTTCTTTGGCAGAAGGAATGCTTGGTGATCTGCAGATGTGGTCATTAATTCTGAGTAGGCAGGCAGGCCACAAAAATAATGTGCACTCGTACATGGTATATTGAGTAGGCAGGCAGTGGAGGAAGCAGCAGGAAGTGTTCACTCACATTGCGAGATGGGTTTGCTGTTTTGCTCATCACCAATCTCGGTCTTTACTTTGTCATAAGAAGAGGCATGGTGAGCTGCATCTGCGGCGGCATGTCATTAGTAGTGAGTGTGCATGCCACAAACAGGGAGACGATTCATAATGGACCACAAGACTTCAAGAAGTCCGCTTGGGGCTCTCGCGACCGCTTGGGCGACAGGGGCGCCCGGCGGGGCCGCCTCCGGCCGGCGGCCGGCGTTGGGCTCCTCGTGGCCGGTCCTTCCCTCGGGGGCGGGGTGAAGGGCGGCTCTCCTCTGCGGGCGTCGAGGGTGGCGTGCGAGTCGGCACGGGTGGCGTTGTGGGCGGCTCCCCGTTGTGCTCGCGCCGGCGGTCGACCTTTGGGCGGGCCAGAGGTCGTCGTCCCGCTGTCTTGCTGCTCCGGGGTGGCGTGGTTGGGCGTCATGGCTGGCAGCTGCCGGGGCGGCGGCTGCCGGGGCGGCAGTTGCAGGGGGCGGCGGGCCGTTCTGGGCCTGGGGAGTGCCGGGCGTGTCGTGGCCGTTCAGTGGTGTGGCGCTTGGCTGGAGTTGGGCCTGGGCGAGCAGAGGAAGGTGGTGGCGAGGTTGGCCTGGTGGGTCGCGGTCGTCCGTCGTCGTGGTTGCCGAGGGCGGCAGTTGCTGCCCGGGCCCGAGCTCGTTGAGTAGCGGCGCCGTAGCGGGAGCGTGGGGACGCTCCCAAATGGCGCCATGATGAAGATCGTCAGCTGGTTTTCAGGCAGTGCATCGAAGTCCTGCGGCAGAAGAAGGGGTGATCTGGGAGTCCAGCAAGAAGCGCAGCGGCGCCTGCGGCGGGAGCGTAGGGTCATATTCTGTAGGCAGGTGGCAGCTAGTGGTGTTGAGCAAGGGGTTGCTTGTAATTCTTTTTTCTTTTTCTTTTTATTTTTGGATGGCTTCATTAATACTTATTAATAAAGTCGGGCACCCGGAAGTGCCTTTTATCTAAAAAAAAAAAAAAAAACCAACAAGGAGAATATGGCTGATGACGATGAATCTGATTGGTTGCGCAGGAATGATTCCTACCACTGCAACGTGGTCCAAGACAAATGGCACCGACACAAATGTCAGTGCTTGAGAAACCGCAACTAAGTACAATGGACATCCTACGTAGCCCAGGTTCCACTTTTCAAAATCAAAGTACGTTCATCGGTTCATTTAAAGTGCTAAATTATGAACAATGTTTACTTGTCTATGATTTAAATGCTTTTTTGTTCATTCTGGTACATGGACTTCTTATGGCGCCAACGAAACTCCGCTGAGGCAACAATATGACATGAGTCTGCCAATGGAAATGTCACAAGATGCGGGTCAAACCACTCAAAATCTAATTATCACTATTGTCAATCCTAGGTCCACATCACATGGCAAGGCACCTGTACAGAGAGATATTGGTATTTACTCTCATGTCAATGTTTTCTTCATTTGTATGCCGGTTTATTTTTTGCTTAGCTACTGCCACTTGGTGGATAAACTCTGTTGAGGCTCTATCGCAATCATCGATCCTTTCACCGTATGTTGAACCAACAAACGTCGACTTAACAGATGAACTCTCCTCATACATAATCATGGTTGATGATGTCCCTTCCTTGAAGTAAGTCATATTTTTCTATTCTGGGTTCATTTCTTGTTATATATGTGTCATTATAGTCATGCATTTCTCTCTTTCACAATAGAGAATGGATGATAAGCTCTAAGCCTTATCCTATTCGTTTAAATCTAAGACTAGAAAAAATACATATTGAAGATTTATATTTTTAGATGTGCGTTGCACGTGCACGACTACTAGTAAGCGTTCAATCGCTAAAAAGGCTGAAGCGGCGTGTGGCTATCAGTTTGTTGTGTACAGTTCCCTAAACATAAAGCACTGCTATTTCTGCTTTATGTTTAGGGAACGAAAAAACATTTTCTGAGTTTAAGACTGAAAATAGAGTCGGCAAAAGCAGTTCTACCAAAAGTTGAGAGACCGGCGACGACGGAGAAGACTGGATAGTAGACTCAAAGTCCGCAAAAGTACCGCGGACAAATTATTATACTCCTGCTTTTCGTGAGTACCGCGAGTTAAAAGGCACGATGAAGCTCATGGAATGGCCGCCGCCGGTGTACATGGTGCAAGTGTTTTCCTCCGTCACCGGACAGTGGGAAGACAAGGCGTTCGTCCTGGAAGGCGATGCCGTGGGAATCGTAGCGGACATGTGGCCTCATCAACTAACAGCTGACTTCGAATGGAGTCAAAGGCCACACCGTCTGTACGGCATGTACTGGCAGTAATCACTATATGTACATTGTCACAATGGTTTCCTCACAAGGTCCGCTTATCCAAATCATCCTTTCTTGCTAGCATCTAGTAGTAGTAGGTCATTCTCTTTTTTTTTTTTTGAGGTTTAAGGCGGTCGTATCCACCATCCGATTAGATAGAATAGAAAGTTATTTACAGATCATTCCCTCTTTGCTACCCATGCAAATTAAAAGGTGAGTCTTCAAATTTTGTGCAGGTTTACATTACTGGTGGGAAAGTATTGTCTCATCCAAACCCCTAAAGTTGTTCGCCAGCATAGCCAGTCGAGTTGGGAAACTCCAAGGCCACACCTGCTGAAGTCCGAGATCGGGGTTTACTTTATCATTATTGACGACACAATGAAGGTCCATGTATGGTTACTAAACGAATCAATATCTCAGGAAAGGCCGGTGTGGGAGATGAAGTATAATGCAAACCTTGGACCAGCTATTTCTCAGCATATAACACTGATTTGGGACGTAAACCGTGAAGATATTGAGAAGTCTTGGAACCTAGATCCTGAGAAAGCAGCAGTGTCGGTGGGGGAGGGTTTGGACTCTGATGACGACGACGATGACGATGCTAGTGTTGAAGAAGGAGAAGGAGGTGAAAGTGAGATAGAAGAAGAAAACGAAGAATTAGAAGGAGACGTAATAGAGGAAGAAGAATATGTAGAAGAAGAAGCAGAAGAAGACGAAGGTGACCATGACAATGACCCGGATTAGTTGGGCTACCATTATGACAAAGAGTGAGTGTTGGTTGGACTTGCTGGGTATGCATCCTAACCAAGAGATCATCTTTCTAGGGCACAAAAATGATAATTGCGCTTACAGTTACTGCCTGCGAACCTCTAAGCTTGAATACTTGGGCGATCATGTGTTGACACGAGGAGAATCATCATTTTGCTGGCCCAACGTACGGGAGTCATATGTGTACACACCATATTGGCTTGACCTGCTTTCTGATCAGAATGGCACTTGCATTGATTTGAGTTATTGGACATAACAATGAGATATATAGGTTGATTATTACCATGTACAAATTATTGCACATGTTATATGCTGGACAATTACAATGATATATTAAACACACTTCAAGATTGTTTTAATTGTTTGTGTCTTACAACTTCTGTTCGAATTATTTACATCGTGCTAGCTTGTTTTCTGGAGAGTTTGCTGAATTGTTAGTTGGCTTGTATAGATTAAATAAGTTATCGATGTTTACTAGTAGGTCACTTGTCATCGTTCTTTGAATAAATAAGTGATCAATAACAAATAAGATGCTTAAATATGGTCCATATATATAAATTAAACATTATGAACATGATATTTACACCAATATTTTTGGTAAAAAATATTTTGCCAAGTTGATTGGACACACCTCAGGGGTCATGCATCAAATCCATTAGACAATTTTTGGCCCATCAATGTAAGCATCAGTTAAGTTATTCCAAATTTCATTAAACTTGTAGACAATGGACACAACCTCGATTCTCACACATGGTAAAAGATCAGCCTCAGTTGAATAGTGACAAGTGCACTCCCCGTTTAGAAACATTTCTTTCTCTATTCCTTATTGGAATAAAATTAGTTATCGTGTGTCAACTTTGAAGAACAGTTGCGATACGAAAGTATATATGTATATACCACTGGTAGTAGTAACGGGAGTTAAGTATGTGCATTTAAGCCACACATTTGGAAAACTGGATTTTTTGGTCACACAACTAAACATTTGGGTGCATTTTGGTCAAAAACCGGACACGTCATCCGATTTTGACAGGAACTTTTCAAAAAAAACCTGTATTGCAAAAGACGCTGGCGTCGGCGCGCCATGGAGGTGTTCGACAAAATGCCGCCGCCGCCTCCCTGCCCGTGGCCGTGCCCTGCTGGCCGGACCGAGCGTCGGCCGAGCGCGCTGCCGTCGCCCCTGCCCGTGGCCGTGCCCTGATGGCCCCTGCTCCCGCCGCTGCGCCCCTGCTGGCCGGGCTGAGCGCCGACCGAGCGCGCCGCCGTCGCCCCTGCTCGTGGCCGTGCCCTGCTGGCCTATGCTCCCCGCCTTCTCTGCTCGCGGCCGCGGCCGAGCGCCCCTGCTCTGCTCGGTGGTCCATGGTGACGGCGCGGCGAGCTCCATGCAGCTGCAGGTCATGACGGCGGCTCCCGGCCGGTTTTCCGTCCTGCTTGGGCGCGACCACGGGCTCCTGGAAGCAGCCGTGCGCGTCGGCGAGGCGCAGGAACGCGTCCAGCAGCCGGAAGAGCCCCAGAAATCATCCGGCACGAACAGAAACCCCTTGGCCTTGTATCCTTTTCTACTTCAAGACTCGGAGATATCAACTACTTGGGCATCTATGAGAGGCACAATCGACTATGCCTCACCAGGTAAGCTTTTAGTTATTATAGCACTTTACTCTCTTCTGTAATATCCCTAGGATTTCTTATTACTTTACGTTTCGAATCCACCTATCTTAGACACTAGAGAAGAGTTAGATATGTAGATAATATTACACTCATAGAATGCCAATTCACAATTAAAATAGACCCATTAAATATATATACTTAACCTGTGCATTTCATTTTTTCTGTCAATTTCAGAGTATGGACTGGGCAACAAAGTTTCAGTCCACGGCGATGTCTACAGCTATGGCATGCTATTGCTGGAGATGTCACTGAAAAAAGGCCAACGTACAGTGAATTTGGAGAATCCCTTGAACTGCACAAAGTGGATAGAGCTTTCTTTAAATGGTTGATTTTTGTTGCTACTTTGTGTGATCCATGAATTGTAACTGGATGTTTATTTGATACTATGCAATAAAATGCGGTAGCGGCTGTGTGCATCATTTTGATGCAGAGGCCGGAGATCCGCGCCCCCTTATCTAAAAAAAGAGACATCAGATGTCGAAGAAACCAGCCATAAGTATAACAGCTCCATGGATCTGAGAATTTATTGTATCGCCTCAATTCTCTGCGTCGGGCTGTCCTGTTCACAGGAGACACCGACGGATCGCATTCAGATCGGGGATGCTCTGAAAGAGTTGCAGACAATACGAGATAGATTTGAGAAGGACTCGCGCAAAGAAGGGCAGCCATTAAACTGAAGCATATGCAGCAATTCACAAAGCAACGCGGTCAGCCAGGCCGGGCCAATAAGGAGAGCAAGCTGCCATTTCACAAGGCTCTAGCTTCCAAACAAAAATGTAATAGTCTTCTATCGAATCTACGCTGTAGTGATTCAAATATACGAAGGATCTACTACTTTGTTACTCAATTATATCCTCCACAAATCAATAGACGGGTTCTTCACTTCTTCCTTTCGAATTTGCATTGTGCGCATAACAGTAATCTTAGAGGTCGGTCGGTAGGAAGGGAAGGGAAGAGGCATTACCTCGGGGTCGAGACCGAGGCAAGACGCTAAGCGAGGCTGTCGCCGCAAGGGAGGGATCTGACGAGTTCGTCCTGGGGAAGTGGAGCCGCCGGTAGAGATGTCCGCCGGCCGCCGGCCGCCGAGTGACCCGAGGAAGTCGAGAACTCAACGAAGCAGAGCAAACGTACACCGGTGCATTTCATGGGCTATAATTGTTTATTGGGCTATTTTTAGCCCAACAACAGCCTGTACCGTATCTGTTAACCCCTAATTCCAAATATTGAAATTTTTAAACAGGAATCTTGCCTTCCAGCAATTCTTAGCTCTTTTGAATGGAAAATTACACATAAATTCCCGAAGACTAGTCTACACATATATATAGCCCACTTATGGGAAAAAAGTGAGGTCCAATGCAATATTTTAAAATAAAATTATTCCAAATTTCATGAAACTTTGTACACATTGGCCACAACAAAGATTCTCACACATGGTAAAGAGATCAGGCTCCCCTGAATAGTGCCCCTCAGAAACATATCGCTAAGGGTGCTCTGTTTTATTTTAGAACAAATGGGTTCTTGTGTGCAAACTGTGATCGTCAGTTAAAAGCGGTTTTTTACAAGGGCATATGGCACCAAGGGTAAATCTGGTCCGTCCGTTTCGTCCACCGACAATCGGATTCACCGTCGGACTATCTGGTCCGTCGGATGGACGAAACAGACGGACCAAATTTGCCTTTGGCGCCATATGCCCTTGTAAATCTCTTTTCCACCGTCAGTTGTGATATGTTCAGTTTCCTACTACGCCGAGTCTTATAAGATCTGCAAGAAAATGAGTAATCTTTGGCACTAGGTTCACTGAATCATATTAAGACATTGGGATGATCCTCTTATTTTTTATGTCCTGGTTTATTTCATAATTAGCTTGAGGAATATCCCAGAGTATAGTTTAAATTAATTTCCAGGAGTATTGCATAGACATGCAATGCTGTCCTAGAGTAGTTGACACGTCATGCCCATAAGAGAACTATGCTAGCAATATGTTTGGCAGCTAAGAACTGTTGCATAAATTTTCAAAGAAAATGATTGATACAGGATCAAACCAAGAATGGTCATAGCTAGCAGGTAAGCTAAGGCTAGTCACAATGAGAGTAACTTCGCTAGTAACATCACACATCTCAAGACATGTTTGCTTATGTGGCATGTAGTAATGATGAGAGATGTTTGCAATAACTTAGTTAGTTACTGTAACATCATATTTACCAAAACAAAATGAGTTTATAACAAACTTGTATGACACCACACATATGTTACTGCCCACTGTGAAGATAGTATAGGTTAGTAACATCAGCATGTTACTACTCTATGTTACTCCCCAGCATGAACAGCCTAAAGCAAAAAAAAAAAGTTCATGAATGCCACCATGCCCATATTAATACGTTGCGGACAAACTAGGAACATAAAACAACAGGACAACACCACTTTGCTGCATAGTGTTCTGTGCACCGAAAGCCAACGATACTAATCCAGCATTAACCCAGGATTCAGCGGATACTACTAAATTCAGATAACGAAACACCAGTACACAACTCGAGCTGTCGATTGAGCAAAAGAGAAACACGAACCAACACCCATCAAAGATGGATGGTGACGGTGACGCTGCCGGAAGAGCCCCAGAAATCATCCGGTATGAACAGAAACCCCTTGGCCTTGTACCCTTGAAGCCGGCGGACGAACTGCACGATCCCAGCCGCTGTTAGCGAGAGCGACTCCGGATCGTCGACGCCCTTCACCACCATCGAGTAGTCTGTCTTCACCCAATCGCCCTCCTCCTCCTCCGGGTAGGGGCAGACGCTGACCAGCGACAGCGAGCGCCCAGTGAGGACGTTGCCACTGTTGAGCAGGAGGAACACACTCTCCCCGTCGCGGTGCAGGAGGGCGCGGAAGGGCTCGCACTTCTTCAGCGTCACAGTCATACGCCGAAGCAGGCCCATGCCGGAGGTGGCGCCTGGAGCGTGGGCGTCTCGGATGTGGCTGTAGAGCTCCAGGCCGCGGTAGGCGCAGCCGTCGAAGGGGCAGCGGTAGGGCGCGAAGCGGCACAACTCCTCCTCATGGTTCCGCGCCTCAGTGTACCGCACGGTCTCCCAGCAGCCGTTCTTCTCGTACCGGCAGGGCCTGGTCATGCCGGCAAGGATCTTCTCCGTGGCACGGCACCTGAAGTCTCCGATGGATTCGTTGCAGCTGGGGCACTTGCGCTCCATGTTGATGCAGCAGTTGGCACAAGCCGCGTGCCCGTTCTTGCACTGATCAATCGTCAATCAAGAGAGACAATGTATGCAAGCCCTTTGGTTCCCCACCGCCCTTGTGGCCCTTCCTGCCGCTCTTTTTCTGCATCGCCCGATCCGGTATGCAAGCCCTTGCGAAAGACAAAGCAGTGACGATTTAGAAATCATGAACAACGACCTCGCTATTAACATATACTGATGCTAAGATGATTGCGTATGCTGCTAACCTGCTGGTTGGGATGAAGATGGCAATGGCAAAGGGATCGCTGGGCACTCGGAGATTTTATAGGCAGATCAAGGGAGGTGAAGCGAGGAGACGGGGTTCGGCTTGCACGCGCGCTCGATCGATGCGATCGAGGTCAGCAAGCAATGAATTTCTTGGTAACTGGCGTGCTTGATAAATGCAATTAACTGGAATGCTGCCAACTCCTCGATCCTCCACCTTTACGTGCTTGTGTAAATCCACGGCCTTCAGTCGGTTGGTCGATGCATGGCGCGTCTCCATGGCCTATACCCGCGAGTGTGCTTCATTTCAACCAATGGCCACGCTTCCTTTTAATTCCTCGTCCAAAAAACTTTAGTTAATTCAAACAAGTTCCCGTCAAAGGCTCAATCTACTTAATTAGATTTTCTCAAGTCCCAATCGATTTCTAATAGTGTGATTTATTTTTTTATAAAAAAAGCAAAATTCAATTTTCAGCGAATTACAGTTGCACTTTCTGAATCAATTGAGAAGGAAATCTCAGTGGTTGACCAAGACTTAGCCAAATCGCCAAATTATCCAAATCACACCCAGGGCGGAGCTCCATTAGGGTAAGGTAGCTCTACTACGACAAGTTTTAACCAGATCCGGTGAGGGAGGGGTGAGGACGGCGGCGCGCCTTCGGCTCGCTGCAGTGTTCGTAGTCGTCGCTAGGTGGTCCGAAGACCTATTTGTAATTTTATTATTTTTAGAATTATTTGTACAGTTGTTGATGATCAATAGATTGGTTGGCCTTTTCAAAAAAAAAAAAGGAGTCACCCTGCCTTGATTTTTGCCTATAACAAACACATTTATTTTAGCTGAAAAAATACACATGTATAGTCATATCCTTATGTTTTTTTTAACAAATATAGGCAAATCCTTATGTGTATATAATTTTCGGTATTTTATGCTTGTTTTGGAAAAAAAAACCCTATTGAGCCGGTTAGGAGCTGCCAGCCGAGCTGGGTCGCGTGTGGGGAGCCTGAGGAGGCCCTCGCAAGCACGACGTCGCCTTTTGCTCGGCCGTGCGGCCAAATCCTATATATCGCGTACCGCGGAGCGGTATAACGTCCGCGTACCCTCCTTTCGATTCTGGGCCTGACCCATTTACTCCGGACTGTTTCTTGCTTTCATTCTCACCTACGCTATCGCGGGGATTTTCCTATATCGCGTACCTATCGGGATGGCTGCTCCATCACGCGTAGCCCGGATCGACTTATGGCTTAGCCCATTTCGCTGTCAATAACGAATTTCTAGTCCGGACTCTTTCTTCTTCTTCATTTCTTTCCCGGCTCGCCGCCCACTGTTTTTTTTTCGTTTTCCAGTTTTGTTGTACATTCTTCATTTTCCTATTTCTTTCTATTTTCTTTTTTATGTTCCTCATATTTCATTTTCTAATTCTTTCGGTAATACAATTTTTTTTACTCTGGAACAATGTTTTTCGAGAAAGCGTTGAATATCGTTATTTTTCGAGGAACATGTTTGGGCCAAGTCGATAACCTTTTTGGTTCATTATTATTCTTGGTTCACCGGCATTTTTGGTTGATATTCTTTTTGTTCACCGGCATTTCGTTCACCGACATTTTTCGTTCACTATTATTTTTGATCTACCGGCATTTTTTTGTTCAACTTTTTTTTTATCACGGGCATTTTTGTTTACCGAGATTTTCCGTTCCCTAATATTTTTGGAGAAGCAATTTTTAATAGAAGAAATTTTAACTTTTTGCATATTTTAATTATCTGGAATAGTGAACCAAGTTTAAATTCATAATATTCAAACATTTCTGAGCAAGTTGCATGTGAAAAAGAAATTCATTTGAATTTGTATTTAGAAGTTGGGAAGGTTTTAGAACAATGGGAGGTTTTCTGAAAACTGCAAGGTGTCAGGGCCTGAGTAATTTACTTTCAAAACTTTAGGACGCGTGCCGTCTCGCGTAGCCTCGTCAGCCTGACATCTAATGAGCTTGCAAGCATGTGACTAGGTCACGGGGATGTAATGTCACAGAAGAGTAAAGATAGATTTGTCTAAGATGAGGTCAAGCTCGGTAAAATGTGATACCGGAGAACGACGCTCAGACAATCTAAGTATCGCCAGGCAAGAGGATGAGACTGGACGTCTAAAGGTTCAAACGGAAAAAAGAGACTTTCGTGGACACACAGGGGCTATCATGGGTATCAAGATCCCGCTGTTAGTCATTGATCGGAGAGAGAATCTCGATCATGTCTGGAGTGATCCCGAACCGTGGGGTAACACACTTAAGGGTGGGTGACGATTAGATTGGATTTAGAGAGAAAAGAAAACAGAAACTCCGGAAGTGTTCCGGAACTCCGGAAGTGTTCCGGTACTTGTCCGATGATTGATCGGAGGCAACGAAATATGTTTTAGGGTCCGAATGAATTAAATAATATGTGTCTAATATTAATAAGTGTTATTAATGATTAAATATATTTTTTATTTAATTAAATTCGAATTTAAAAGGCATTAAAAGCTAAATGGGCCTCGCCTTAGAGGCCCATTAGGGGAAAATCCTAAAAGGAAAAAGAAAAAGAAAAAGGAGGAAGTGGGCCAGCCACCCTAGGTGGGCCACATGGGCCCACCAGGGCCGGCGGCAGCCCTAGGAGCCGGTGCACCCCCCATGGGGTTTAGTCCCACATGGGGGAGCCCAGGGAGTTGGCACCCTCCCTTCCCCTTTATATAGAGATGCCCCCTTGCCTCGAAAAGACACAAGTTCCCTCTTCCTTCTCTCCTACCTTGAGCGGGGTTCCGATTCTGGAGCTTGGTACGAGGAGGGAAGTCTCTCTATAGTTAGCACACCGCCGTGCTTCTAGATCCACTCTTCCACTTCCGCTGCTCTGCTGGATCTGGAGCCCGGAGGTCGTCATCCACACCGTACGTGTGTGGAACCGCGAGGCGCCATCGTTTGGCGCTGGGAGCTGTCTACTTCCTCTACACGACCTTGAGGTCGGCGTCGACATCATCATCGGTAACGTTTGTGCGAGAACGTAATCCTGCTTCCGGTCTACAAGGGTATGTATTCTGATCTCCTCCGTATAGTATATCTGCATAGTATAGATCCTGGCTAGTTTATGGTTATCGTTGTTAGAATTTTTTTTGTTTTCTGCCTACGATTCCCAACAATAGATGATCAAGGTTTCCTGATCATGGACAATAGCGTCGGTTAACAATGGAGTCATATGATTAGGTGAATTATTTGATGGACATACCCAAAATATAGAAACGTAGTGTTCATACCTTGGACCGTGAGATCATATCAAATCTCTGCTTCTGAAAGATATGGCTGATCACATCAAACGACATGACTTATATAGCGTGACAATAAAGGTGACACTTTCGGGTATCGGAAGGAAGCAGTAGAAGTGAGTGATCAAGAGCGGGAATTACCAATCCACATAGCAGGATAGATACTCTGGACCCACTTGGTGAGATTACATCAATGAGCTTGCAAGCATATGACTAGGTCACGGGGATGTAATATCACAGACGAGTAAAGATAGATTTGTCTATGATGAGGTCAAGCTCGGTAATCGTGATACCGGAGAACGACGCTCAGACAATCTAAAGGTTCAAACGATAAGAGACATTCGTGGCCACACAGGGGCTATCATGGATATCCAGATCCCGCTGTTAGTCATTGATCGGAGAATGAGTCTCGATCATGTCTGGAGTGATCCCGAACCGTGGGGTAACACACTTAAGGGTGGGTGACGATTAGATTTGATTTAGAGAGAAAAGAAACCGGGAACTCCGGAAGTGTTCCGGGACTTATCCAATAATTGATCGGAGGCAACGAAATATGTTTCGGGGTCCGCATGAATTAAATAATATGTATTTAATATTAATAAGTGTTATTAATGATGAAATATTTTTTTATTTAATTAAATTCGAATTTTAAAAGGCATTAAAGCTAAATGGGCCTTAGATGCCCATTAGGGGAAAATCCCAAAAGGAAAAAGGAAAAAGAAAAGGGGAAGAGGGCCAGCCGCCCTAGGTGGGCCGAATGGGGCCCACCTAGGTGGCCGGCTGCCTCCTTGGCCGGCGGGTGGCCATGTGGGGTTTAGTCCCACATGGCCTAGCCAAGGGAGATGGTCTCCCTCCTCCTCCTTTAAATAGGGGACCCCATGCCTTGGAAATTCACACCAATTCTCCTTTTCTTCTCTCCTACCTTGAGCGTGGTTCCGTTTCTGGAGCTGCGTACGAGGAGAGAAGTCTCTCCACCATATGCACACCGCCGTGCTGCTGGATCCAAGTCTTCGCTTCCGCTGCTCTGCTGGATCTGGAGCCCGGAGGTCGTCATCCACACCGTACATGTGTGGAACCGCGAGGTACCATTATTTGGTGCTGGGAGCTGTCTTCTTTCACTACATGACCTTGAGGTCGGCTACGTCGTCTTCATCACGCGTCGTCATCGAAACAGATCTTTTGATCGTCGACGCTAACGGTCTACAAGGGTATGTATTCCCTTCTCCTCCGTATAGTATATCTGCATAGTATAGATCCTGGCTAGTTTATGGTTATCGCCGGTAGAATTTTTTTTGTTTTCTGTCTACGATCCCCAACAATAAAGCCATAGAGCGTCCGATGTAATATTCAGATTGGAGTTATATGAAATAGACACGATGTGTGTTTGGGGTTAAAATTCTCATACCGAGTTTGGGGAAAGCTGTCAAAAAATCCCTAAGTTTCTTGAGGAATCTTTGCAAAAACCTCTACTGGCGTATGAGGTCCTGCGACACGTAGGAGATTACAAGCTGAGCCTATACGGTTGGTCCACGTTATTCCATCGACTTGAAGGGTTTGCGTGTTGTTTCTGTGGAGTTTGTGAACATATTTGTAAACCCGCGATTACTATTTGCTGCGATCAAGGTTTGTGCCGTGAAAGATCGGGCCAACAACGGATCGAATCTCGCCATGAGGTTCGCTCCACATCATCTGGTATCAGAGCGCCATGTTGCTCACGGCACTGCGGAGGAGATGGCCGACGTGTCATCACCAAGGAGAAGCTATTGTAGGTTGTCTAGCGACTTCTTGCTGGAGGAGGAAGGCTACGGCGCCGAGCTTTTTCATACCTACTGTAAAGTGGGAGAGAGAGCTTGCGCCACGACGATCGACCACGAAAGTTCGATCAACGCTGTCGGCATTAAAATGGTGGAGATGTTGGATCTGTTGACGACACCACATCCATGCCCGTACATGTTGAGGAGGCGCTGCGACAGGCTCGACGTCACACACCAAACTACGGTACAATTTTCTGTCAGAATTTTTTCTTCCGAGGTTTTGTGTGATGTAATTCCGGTGCCATTAGTTTCGTGTCATCTGTTGCTGGGAGAACTATGGTCCAAGGAAAAGGATGCTGCATACAACCACCGTGCCAGTACGTACACGGTTGCGCATGGAAAGGCAATTGGGTGGGGGCCACCTGCAGAACCAACGGAAGATGGAATCCACGTTAATTAAAATAGGAAGGTTTAAGTTAGCTTTTATTTCGTTAGTCGGTTGTAACAGATTTATTTTTTACTCAGTTTAGGATCGGCTACTTCTATAAAGCCATAGAGCGTCCGATGTAATATTCAGATTGGAGTTATATGAAATAGACACGATGTGTGTTTCGGGTTAAAATCTTCGTACCGAGTTTGGGGAAAGCTGTCAAAAAATCCCTAAGTTTATTGAGTAATCTTTGCAAAAACCTCTACTGGAGTGTGAGTTCCTGGGACACGTAGGAGATTACAAGCTGAGCCTATACGGTTCGTCCACGTTATTCCTTCGACTTGAAGGGTTTGCATGTTGTTTCTGCGGAGTTTGTGAACATCTTTGTAAACCCGCGATTACTATTTGATGCGATCAAGGTTTGTGCCGTGAAAGATCGGGCCAACAACGGATCGAATCTCGCCATGAGGTTCGCTCCACATCAACTGGTATCAGAGCGCCATGTTGCTCACGGCACTGCGGAGGAGATGGCCGGCGCGTCATCACCAAGGAGAAGCTATTGGAGGTTGTCTAGCGACTTCTTGCTGGAGGAGGAAGGCTACGGCGCCGAGCTTTTTCATACCTACTGTAAAGTGGGAGAGAGAGCTTGCGCCACGACGATCGACCACGAAAGTTCGATCAACGCTATCGGCATTGACATGGTGGAGAAGTTGGATCTGTTGACGACACCACATCCACGCCCATACATGTTGAGGAGGTGCTGCGACAGGCTCGACGTCACACACCAAACTACGGTACAATTTTCTGTCGGAAATTTTTCTTCCGAGGTTTTGTGTGATGTAATTCCGGTGCCATTAGTTTCGTGTCATCTGTTGCTGGGAGAACTATGGTCCAAGGAAAAGGGGATGCTGCATACAACCACCGTGCCAGTACGTACAATGTTGCGCATGGAAAGGAATATGTCCTCAAGCCCCTAGAAAAGAAGACTTTCAGGACATGGAGAAACGATTGCCTGTACACAATAAGGGAGCAAAAAGAAGCCGAGAATAAAGAGGCCGCAGCTGCTGCAATATTTTTGGCGTCCCAAAAATCTGATGACGGCATTATTTCTTTGGAGGCTGACTGGAAACCGAGGACGGTTCTCTTGAAGAAGGGGAGGATGATACGGCGTCCGTTACAGTTGTTGAGTGTATACATCCTAAAAATGATGTTTACGTTCAGCGGCGTAGTATTATTTCAGATGAGATTAAATAAGACGTCGATGCATATGTGTTTCCAGATGAGAATGCATTCAGGTACAAATACCTTGGATGCTTCGATGTACATTTTATTAAAGATCCCTCGTTTTTAGGAGATGCTCAGCCACGTTTAAAGGGAGATAGAATGGAAAATCCTTGTTTTCAATAGGAAAAGATCAAGCATACAAGATGCGATCTGTTTCTATTCCTGCTGCTCAAGGAATATTCATGGGATGGAAAATGTGTACGTGACCAAATCTCCTTGAAGTCAATTGGGTGGGGGCCACCTGCAGAACCAACGGAAGATTGAATCCACGTTAAGTAAAATAGGAAGGTTTAAATTAGCTTTTATTTCTTTAGTCGGTTGTAACAGATTTATTTTCTACGCAGTTTAGGATCGGCTACTTCTATAAAGCCATAGAGCGTCCGATGTAATATTCAGATTGGAGTTATATGAAATAGACCCGATGTGTGTTTGGGGTTAAAATCCTCGTACCGAGTTTGGGGAAAGCTATCAAAAAATCCTTAAGTTTGTTGAGTAATCTTTGCAAAAACCTCTACTGGCGTGTGAGGTCCTGGGACACATAGGAAATTATAAGCTGAGCCTATACGGTTCGTCCACGTTATTCCTTCGACTTGAAGGGTTTGCATGTTGTTTCTGCGGAGTTTGTGAACATCTTCGTAAACCCGTGATTACTATTTGCTGCGATCAAGGTTTGTGCCGTCAAAAATCGGGCCAACAACGGATCGAATCTCGCCATGAGGTTCGCTCCACATCAATTTTGATTCAGTTTCTTTTTTGTTCGCTGCACATTTTTTGATCATTGATATTTTTGGTTCAATATTAATTTTGGTTCACTAGCATTTTTTCACTATTGATTTTGGTTCACCAACATTTTTTGGCTCACTATTATTATTTTTCTTGGTTCACTATTTTTTTGTTCACCGTCATTTTTTGTTCACCTACATTTTTCGTTCACTATTATTTTTGATTCACCGGCATTTCTTGTTCAGTATTATTTCTGGTTCACCGACATTTTCTTGATTCACCATTATTTTTGGTTCACTTTTTTTCCATCTGCATTTTTGTTCACCAACATTTTTCGTTCACTCTTAGTTCATCCGGATTTTTTGTTCACTATTATTTTTGGTTCACCGACATTTTTTTGGTTCACTATAATTTTTGGTTCACTTTTTTTTGTTTACCGACATTTTTCTTTTTCTATTATTTTATTATTTTTGGTTCATCGGCGCTTTTGGTTCACTTTTTTTGTTCACGGGCATTTTTTATTTACTATTATTTTATTATTTTTGGTTCATAGGCATTTTTTGTTTACTTTTTTTGTTCACGGGCATTTTTTATTTACTATTATTTTATTATTTTTGGTTCATTGGCATTTTTGGTTCATCCGCATTTTGGTTACGTTTCTTTTTTGTTCACCGACATTTTTCGTTCTCCTAAATTTTTTTGTTCACTATTATTTTTGGTTCACCGACATTTTCTTGGTTCACTAATATTTTTGGTTCACTTTTCTTTCATCGGCATTTTTCGTTCACTGACATTTTTCGTTCACTCTTAGTTCATCAGGATTTTTGTTCACTATTATTTTTGGTTCACCGATATTTTTTGGTTTACTATAATTTTTGGTTCACTTTTTTTTGTTCACCCACATTTTTTCTTTCACTATTATTTTATTATTTTTGGTTCATCGGCATTTTTTGTTCACTTTTTTTTTGTTCACCGACATTTTTTGTTTACTATTATTTTTGGTTGATCAGCATTTTTGATTCACTATTATTTTTGGTTTATCGACATTTTTGGTTCAGTTTATTATTTTTTCATCGACATTTTTCGTTCACCTACATTTTTCAGTATTTTTTTTGGTTCACCGACATTTTTTGTTCACTATTATTTTTGGTTCACCACATTTTTTGTTCACTATTAATTTTTGTTCACCAACATTTTCTGTTTACTATTTATTTTAGTTCACCTGCATTTTTTGTTCACTATTATTTCCGGTTCACCAGCATTTTTGGTTCAGTTTCTCTTTTTGTTCACCGACATTTTTGGTTCACTATTAATTTTGGTTCACTAGCTTTTTTTCACTATTATTTTTGGTTCACCGACATCTTTTGGCTCACTATTATTTAATTTCGTCGGCATTTTTTGTTCAATGCCATTTTTCGTTCACCTACATTTTTCGTTCAATACTATTTTTGGTTCACTATTATTTTTGGTTCATCAATATTTTTGGGTTTGGTTCAAATTTTTTTATTCATCGCCATTTTTCGTCCATCGGCATTATTTGTTCACTATTATTTTTTGGTTCACCGGAATTTTATATTATTTTGGTTCACTAACATCTTTCTTTTCTGAAAAAATTAGATTTGAAAATGTTCAATTTTAAAAGTATTCATATTTGAAAATTGTTTTTAAATGGATTAGATTTTAAAAATTGTTTGCACTCGAAAACGGTTTAGATTTTGAAAATATTCATATTTAGAAAATGGATCTGATTTTGAATATTGTTCTTTTACATTGTTCAGATTTAAATTTTGTTCATAGTTCATTTTTTGACAATGTTCAGTTTTAAAATATTCATTTTGTAAAAATCAGTCAGGTTTTGAAAAATATTTCAAATTTGAAATAAATTCGGATTTTGAAAAACCATGCAGGATTGTTGGATACTTGAATGTGTTGGAGCTCGCACGCCGGCCGTGGTACAAAATCCAAATTGAGCTAGCTTGTACAGAGATTAGGAGAGCATCGGTGGATCTAACTGAGCTAGCTCATTACAGGTGTACTGGATCAATCGATCGATCTGGTCGAGCTAGCTCATCAGCACCGGCCTCCGGCGCGAGATGGAGGAAATTTGGGCCAAGCCCAATAGCGAGTGGAGTACGCGGACGGGACGCTCGCTCCCGCGTCACGCGCGACATAGGCGCTCCCGACCGTGCGTGCCTCCTCCTGCTCGTCTCGTTCGTTTCCAGTACCAGCCGCCAGCCTCGAGGACCTGCTCGCCAGCCGAGTTGGGTCTGCTGCAGTGAAGGGGCGACCCCGACCGGCAAGCAAGGGCGCCACCGTGCCAACAAGCAAGCTAGGGTTCTTCCGGGCCGTCGGCTGGTCCGCTAGGCGTCTACCGTTCTACCCTACGGCGGTTTCCTCCTTGAGATGGACAGGAAGGGGAAGAGACCTGCTCACCTGCAGCAGCAAAGAAGGGAGGTACAATTTATAAATTTTGCGGTGAATTGGATAAAGTATTGTATTTGTGAGTATGAGATAGGTAAGAGCACCTCCGCCGGCGCTCCCAATAGACCGTCCGACAAGTAAGCCAGACAAATGCTATTGGGAGCGCCGGCACAGGTTGCCGGGCTATTGGGAGTGGCCGCCCCCACTGGGCTCCAATAGACACTCCCAATAGCATTCTGACCCAATGTTCTTTGCAAATATTCTATCTAAAATATCTAGAATAAAATCATATTACATATTTTGAACACATACAATACTTCCATGATAACAAATAAAATAATTTATACAATAATTCACATTAAATTAAATCGCACACTGAATTTGGGCCGGGTGCTTGTCCTTTGCGTGCACATAGATGCGCAACTAGATCGTTTTGCAGTTCCACATGAGTTTATTCTTCTTGGATTTCGACGTTCATGACGAGGAAATTGGCAAACTCTCTCGACACTTCATGATCAACCTGACAAAAGGGCCCTAATGATAGTACAGGTGATCATCGGCATCCTGAAACTCTCGATGATCATGTTGTGCATGAATACACAAGTCATGATCACCTCCCACATCTGCTCTTTTGACCAGGTTAGAATATGGTGGTTGACAATAGCAAATCGAGATTGAAGCACACCAAATGTCCGCTCGACATCCTTGGTGAAGCAAGCCAAGATTGGTTCTGACCTAGAGGGTTGGAGATTTTGTTCACAAATGTAGACCATCTTGGATAGATGCCATCTGCTAGGTAGTATCCCTTGTCATAAGCATGGCCATTGATCTCATAGTTGACAGGTGGAGCATGGCATTCTGAGCAGTTGCTGGTTGTTGTCTTAGCCGAGGCGTGTTATTTATCGTGCAGAGAGGTGAGAGGGCTGCTTATCTCTGAAAGTTTAGTCGGTGTTGATTATCCTCACTTTTGTTGTCTATTACTTCATCACATTGTATCATCATCTAATAGGGTAGGTACAGTTAGTTTCATTACAGAGTAGTTGTTGTCTACTTTTCCTGAAGAAATGTTGTTTGCTGTTTGAAATTCATGGATCAGCGGCAGGTTGAGGATGTGAGGCCTGCAAATCATGTCACACTTGTGTCTCGGTTAGTTTCATTTCAGAGTAGTTGTTGTCTACTTGTCCTGAAAAAAATGCCGTTTGCTGTTAGAACTTAGAAGCGCATGGATCAGCATTAGGTTGAGGATGTGAGGCCGACAAAATCATGTCATGCTTTTGTCTCGTTAAAGTCTTAAGTTGCAATACTTTGGCAACACTATGAAACCTGATTGGTCCATTTTTTCCAAGCTTGATCATATCCCAGTAGACTCTTTGATATCTCATAATAATACCAGGTTGCGATTGATAGCATAAGTCGGAACATTAGTCGAGAGTTCCTTTCAGCATCCAGAGACATATATGCTCTGCAGGAAGTGGTGTAGTTCCGGAAACATTCTCTGTTGTGAAGCGTAATTAACCAAGTACTCCTTGAGTCCTGGACATTGGTGAGTTCTTGTATGCGGATGAAATAGGGACAATGTGTGGCACCATTGGTTTATGCATGTGGAGGTTATTGTTTGTGTGTTGAGGTGTGGTTTGTCACTTGGTCAGGTCTTTGTGGACATTTGTCAATGTATTTCTGTTACTGGATTGTCAATAGGTCATGACCAGACTTTTTTTTGGAATCTAAAATAGGCAACATACTTAGGATTTTGCTAGAGAAGTGGTTAAGTTGTGTTCATTTTATTGGTGTCATGCAATTTGGTGCCACCATGGTTCTTTGTCGCATAGAACAGCGAGGAGGTCAGTTATATTTGAAAGTTCTGCTGCTATTGGTTGAGGTTGAAATTTTTACTTGTTTGGCCATTCCATCATGTTAGCAGCTATAGTAGTATAAAATACTGTCGGTTTTGTTTCACAATAGTCGCTACTTGCTTTTTCTGAGCAGTTGCTGGTTGTTGTCTCAGGCGAGGCATGTTGTTTATCGTGCAGAGAGGTGAGAGGGCTGCTTATCTCTGAAAGTTTAGTCGGTGTTGCTTATCTTCAGTTTTGCTGTCTATTACTTCATCTCACTGTATCATCATCTAATAGGGTAGAAAGTACAGTTAGTTTCATTTCAGAATAGTTGTTGTCTAATTTTCCTGAATAAACGATGTTTTCTGTTTGAAATTCATGGATCAGCTGTAGGTTAAGGATGTGAGGCCTGCAAAATCCTGTCACGCTTGTGTCTCGATTAGTTTCATTTCAGAGTAGTTGTTGTCTACTTGTCCTGAAAAAAATGTCGTTTTCTGTTAGAACTTAGAAGTGCATGGATCAACATTAGGTTGAGGATGTGAGGCCGACAAAATCATGTCATGCTTTTGTCTCGTTTAGTTTCATTTCAGGGTAGTTGGTGTCAAGTTTTTCTGAAGAAATGATGTTTGTTGTTAGAAGTGCATGGATCAGCAGTAGGTTGAGGATGTGAGGCCGGCAAATCCTGTCACGCTTGTGTCTCGGTTACTTTCATTTCAGAGTAGTTGGAGCCTACTTTTCCCGAAGAAATGTAGTTTGTTATTAGAAGTGCATGGATCAGCAGTAGGTTGAGGATGTGAGGTCGGAAAAATTCTGCCTCGCTTGTGTCTCTTGATAGTGTCGCGTCCATTTGTGCCTGGGTGTGTTTGTTATACCTTTTGGTTATTTAGGCTTCCTTTTTTTTATGTCTCATTTTCCGAGCTCACTTCAATTGGTGTTCTTTAAGTAGATGCATCTCGATCTCACTTCTATTGGCACTCTTTCTGTAGATGCAGGGCGCAATGCCGAGTTGTGTTTGGCCTGACCTAATGGTAATGGTAGTCTTGTTGTCAGGCCAGGCCGAATCGGGCCACATTTGGGAAAGAAAGGGAAAAGGTGGTTCACTGTTTTCTTTGGTTTTGTTTTCACTCTTTGCTGCCTGGTTTTGTGACTTTTGTTTGCCATGTGTCAGCGGATGGCGCCTTAGATAATTTTTCTGCCCTTTTGGATGCGGATGGCGTTGACGGATCACCTGGTGACGCACATTCACGGATATCTGCTAGATGAAGAGATGCTGGCTCTGCACACGACGGCTCCAGCCAATGATAATCTCTTCATTAATTTCCCCAAGGTAACTGCGCGTTTGCAGCAGCACTTTGACAGCAGTGGTACATTCGCCCAGTTTCTGACTGAACATCAATGACATATTGTTCTGCTAAACTGCACTTTCACCCCCGTTTATGTTGTGTAAATAGCTGGCTTCAAGAACATGCTCTGCTTCATCTGACACCAACCTTGACTCATTCTGAATCCCACTGCATGCACTTTGTCATTGCATGGGACCAGCGCAGATTCTAAAACACATTAATCTGGTGTTTACATATTAAAGTCGGCTCTGACCAAAAACAATTAAGCTAAAAAATGTCAGCGCACTAAAATGAACAACAAGATTGAGTGCACAATTCTCCTTGCTAGACTTATTCTATTTGATTTAAGTGTATCACGCTATGGTACTACGCGTATACTTACCGTACTGTATAGATATTAAAATTATCATTTTAGTTGTTCTCCTTTCGAAGAAACTTAATAGGTTCTAGTAACATCAATAATTGTTAACCCCTTACCACTTGAGAATATGAAAGTTATTTCTGGATTTTTTGTTACCTACAAATATCAGCAAGTTGATTCGTTTGAATTATCTTACCATCTAATTTAGTGTTTTGGCTATCCCAGGATCATCCAAGAGTATGCATTTTTGGCTTAGCTTGCCACTGTATATCAATTTACATCTTTTACTGAAACTGTACTTGAATTATTGTTCTAGATGCATGCATGTGAGGTTAACTGAGTAATTGTTATTGAGCCTCTGTAAACTCCACCTCTTTGCCATACCCTACGAATGCTCCCCTTCAGTATGAGCAAAACAAGATAAAACAGCCTAATATAACATGCTTTGTAAACATCTTCAGTAAATAGCGTGTGGATCAACAAGCATAGGAGTTACTTTTCTTTACCTAAACAAGAACTTGCATGTTTTCCGGATATTCTTGACCCATTTCTCTTGCTTCCACAAAGTAAATATCAATCGGTCAATTATGATACACATAAATCATTGGAAACGAGTAAAATCTACTGATCGACTAATGCGCAAATAAACGGACATGCTCCAAGTAATCTAGGAGTATGAAGCTTTTTTCCTGACTTATTCGTTTGTGTCATCCTCTCGAAACAGACTTCCTCCCAACCGCACAACTGACAACTTTAGAAATGTTGTCTATTCCATCTTAGTTGAGTTTCAATGTTCCTAGAAAACAGAATTCGAGCATGAGTGTGCAGTTTGATACCCAAAATAAAGTATACATTTCTTCAAAGAAGGCATAATTAATATTCCGCTACGTCCCAAGTTACTATTATTAACAGATTTTCACTTAGTACTCCTTTATAGAAGTAGTGCAGAGCTAAAATTCCAAACTCTTACTGTATTTAATCTCATTAAGTAATGTCTATTCCCTTGGAAACACACTTAAATAAACTAGATATAACTAATACCGAACAAATATGTCTATCGCCCTATTAGAGAATCAAACAAACCATCTATCATGTTGCTTCATATGGGATTCCACTTGTTGTACTGACGGCAAATGTGTTATGTCCAGCCCGTTGAACTGGTTTACATACCACGCTAGATGTTCTTGCAGAGGATCGCCGTTGTACTCAGACTAAAGATTGGACCGATCTTCACCAGCGATGAGAGAGGCGGCTACACAGCCTGCATCAACGTGACTGTCCCAGGAGATCTACTCACATTGCATCCCATTCAGCTTACATTCGAGGGAGAAATGATGTCGAGCCCGTATACCGTTGTCGAGAGCGCATCCGAGGCGGCTATCAGGTTTCCATGCACACACAACCATGTTCTTGACAACCTAAACCATTAAGTCGTGATGGAGCAAAGACAGAAGCTGGCTACGGCCGAGTCATTCCAGATGCTGCACCAGGAAGCAGCACAAGCGGTGATTGTCGTCGCGAACAAGGACCGGCCGGCACAGGAGACCCTACTCAGCAGCACAGTCAGCTGCAGCAAAGCCACGAAGCGCTGCTCCAACAACACGGCAGACTTCAGCACGCCCACGATGGCCTACTACTGCAAAACGCTGGGCTAGCTTCATCTAGACAATGAAAATCTTGTGCGCCAGCACGCCTTCTCCAGCAAAGCCGCAACGCAGTCCAGCAGGATCACTGTCTGCTCACAGTACGGTACGAAATTCGGTATGACCGTTACGGTATCGACCAGACCAGGTTACCAGTTTCTGCGTCAAATCGGCAGGCCTGTTGCCGATTAACCACGGGACGATATACAACGCCAATGGTGACTAAGCTGATAGCTGGCCGTCGGCCATCCGCAAGCACAAGCTCGCCTCCTCTCTCACCTGGTTGAGCCCCACCGAAGGGAGAAAGAGCGCGCTCTGCTCCTGAACTACTACTAGGTGTAATCGTAAACGATAGATTGGTTTTGATGATGAGACAATACTACACGCTCTAGGCGTGGTACACTCGTATATATATTAGACAAAGGAGATTACAATACGATTACAGTACAGATCGGTTAGCCTATCTATTCCATATTAGCAGGAAACTACCTAATACGTGAGAGTTACGTATTCTATCAGCCTCCCTCAATCTCAACTATGGAAGACATATTGAGATTGCGCTTACATTCCTGAAACAACGGAAGTGGTAGTGGTTTCGTGAAGATATCAGCAAGTTGATCTTTAGATGACACAAATCGTACTTGGAGCAACTTCTGAGCAACTCGTTCACGAACAAAATGAAAATCGACCTCGATATGCTTCATCCGAGCATGGAAGACAGGATTCGACGAGAGATAAGTAGCGCCAATATTATCACACCGTAGAACCGGTGGAGAATCCTGTCGAATGCCAAGTTCCTTCAACAATGCTTCTACCCAAATCAGTTCAGCAGTAGCATTTGCAACAGCCTTGTACTCACACTACTAGGAAACATGCTATCTGTGGCGCACCACTTTTGGCTTTCTGTGGCGCATGGTGGGTGCGCCACAGATAGCTCGCCACTAAAATATATTTCTGTGGCGCACGGGCTCATGCGCCACAGAAATACCGAGATTCTGTGGCGCACCAGGAGGCGTGCGCCACAGAAATAGTATCAGTGGCGCATCTGTCATCCATGCGCCACAGAATTGCATGCGCCACAGAAAAAAAAAATGCGCCACAGAAATATTTACAGGTATTCTCGATTTGCTGCTGCCTACTGTATAAATACAGGTATATTACAGGAAATACAGGTATATATACAGGATTTATACATATACAATAGAAACAATAATATAGTTAACACGGTATATGAAAACAGACACATTACTATGTCATCACATTACTTAGAGCGCGAGATACATACATATAGTGACAAGTTGCAAATTTTTACACAAGTCTATACAAATGAAGTGGTCACCGCCTACACTAGGATCAAGTAGAGTACAGCCGCGACGATGGTGAGCAAGAGCGGGAGCACGATCATGGAGTCTTCTTCTTGAGCGGCGCCGGGAACGGTTTATACATCTCCTTCGTCGTCCACGTCCTGGTGTCCTGCTGAGCCTCTAAGCGTTCTTCGATGTCACTCTGGCACAACCCTGGAGATGGATTGGGATATATATTGGTTAATAATATAAATAGAGTATGATTTATTCATCTAAGTGGATAAGTCTATAATAAAGAAAATAAAGAAGCACTTCTTGCGAGTGAGGCAAGACTTTCTTTTATAATACATCCTACCTAAGGCGCGGTGGAAGGACCCCCCTGTTGTGCTGACATTTTCGATGATGATTTGCGATAACTGCATCTGGATGCGATGGAAGTCTTCTCTAAGCTCAGAATCGGTGATTTCCCTCGCAGATTTGGTCCATTCTTGGAGACTAGATGGCATCCTTGTTTTCTCTGCATCCCGAACAAACCCTTTGATGTGATGGAGGACGTAGAAGGCCTCCTTCACGCGCTTCTGCTTGATGCAATGGAACTCAGTCCCATGCCTGAACCGTTGTTTGTTGTTATTCGTGAGACATTCCCCCTTCTTTTCGAAGTGGCCCCCCTTATGGGCGTAGCCCTCGAGAGCCTCATCGAAAACACCCTTTATGCTGGTGTAGTCTTTCTTCCTCGTCAAACTCCCTGAGTCGAAATACGTGGCAATGGACCACCACGGGCTTAGGATGATGAGTGTGCAGTACGTGTCTCTGCTCAACACAATTGAAACGGAATGTTGGAAAGGATCAACAATGGAAGAAATCTATAAGAAATCATAAGATACGACGGCGGCGAGCGGATGTTTACTTACACGGGAAAAAAGACACAAGAAGGCTGTTCTTCCTCTTGTTGGTCAGCATGAACCTCTGGAGGTACTCCGTGGTCATGGTCCGCGTCCTTGATCCTTCCACCAGCTGGCTGTCACACATGTAGTAGGGATCCGCTACCGCGACGTACGTGGTATTATCTCTCCTGATCTTCATCGCCGTACTGAGCGCGTATAGGCGGACCAAGTTATAGTCCAGCTGTTTAGAGTGAAATAGATTGAAGACGTCCTCGCACGCTATGAAGAACAGATCCGCGGGGGCTTCATGGACGAAGTCCGAGTCCTTTGGCACCTTGGCCGTGAACACCGGGTAATTTGGATTCTTGTCTTTAAGAAGCATTTCCTCCAGCGTCAAGATAGCTTGATGCAAAGAGTGCATGGGTCCTTCTGCGAGGCGGAGCAGCTCCGGAGGCAGTATCGGTTTACCAGCTTCATGAACTCGGGCCAAGCCATCCGCACGGGGTGATACCATGTCTTCATGACCCCGGATAATCTTATGAGCTGGCTGGCTCGCAGAGGCGCCTGGCCTACTTCTCTTCCTGTGCTTCTTCTTCTTCATCGCTGGGGATGCTGGGGTGCTAACCCCTCGCAAACCATCTTCTTCAGTGTGCCAGGGCTGAAAATTTTAGCTGTCGGTTTGTCTTGATCGCCGGCCTCCGGAGGCGTGTCTTGAGATAAACCTTGGAAGGTCAGGCGCTGCGTGCATGTAGTGGGACGACCAGGTTGATCGCCATGATCGCGGAAGGGTTCCTCATCCACAGGAGGCATGTACAAATCTTGGAAGGCGCCAGTGTTGAGGAAGCAATCGACGTCGACATTATCCTCATCATCGTCGTCGTTGCCAGCAAGTTGAGGTGCAACGTCTTTGGCTTTGGACGGCCGTTGCGGTACAGACGTTCCCAACAATTTTTGGTGGCGGCTGGTGGTGGCGACGACCGCCGGTTCCTTCCGGGTGGTGGCGACGGCTGCTTCTGGCGCCGGTTCCTTCCCAACAGTTTGTTGTGGCGGCTTCGAGGGCCGAACGATCGGGGGCCTCGAGGTGGCGCCGGTGGTGCTCCTCAACCCCTGAAGACCCTCCCCAAGACGAATCTGGGTCTTCGTCCATTCCATGAGCCACTTGACGCAATTCCAAGGACCATGTGGTCCTCCTCGGCTCCTGGAGGTTGTATGGGGGGTCGATGTCACGAAACTCGGGCACTACCGTAGTCAACCTGACCTTCATCACGGCCTCGCTCATTTTACTGTGGTGCATATCGCGGCTCAATGGTTGTACGATAGTGCCCTGAGCAACTTCCTTCAACTCGCCGCCGGCCCCCACCCTATGCAGGAGTATGCAAGGCATGTCCTGACTCAACACATGTTGGGCATCATGAGATGGCAGTCATCAAAGGCATAGTTATAGAAGATGCGCGGCCTAAATTTAGTTTACCTTGGTGATGGCGTTGAGATCGGCTAATGTCGAGACAAGGGCGCCGGGCGTTGAGATCGGCTAATGTCGAGACAGGGCGCCGGTGCCGGCGCCGGCCTATCACTCACCGCCACCACCGGCAGCGCCTCGGTATCTTTCACGGTAGGGGGCGTCGGTGGGTCCAAAAGGAGCGGCGGCTGCGCCACGGTGTTGGGCAGTGGGGTCACCAGGTCCGGCGACACGTTATTGCTGGAGTTGCTGCCGGCGTAGCTGGGCACGTGTATCGGCCCATGTCGACCTGCCGCATTCCAAGCAGCTAACCGCTCCATCAACCCAGGGGGTAACATCGCCCGGATCTTCTCCTCCACTAACTTGTCCACCGTGCTGGAGTCCACTTTTTCCTGCTCTAGTGACTCCACCTTCTTCCTCAGCTCCACAACCTCGGCTTTCTTCCTACTCAGCTTCCTCCTCTCCTTTCTCGTCTCGGCGTATGTGCTGTAGTACTGGAGGAACTTCATGCTTGTACCAAAGCCGGCCACACGGCCAGCTGACGTCGGCGGCGCCGACTTGTCCCTTTTCTTGTAAACGTTTGTCACCCTGCTGAAAGTCGTGTCCCATGGCTCGGTTGACCCCTGGGACGATGGGCCGGCCTCAGCGTCAGCCTTCAACTCGTCCTCCTGCAGACAAAGGAAATTAAGTTGAACCCATGTAGAAATATGGCTTCATTATCTAATTAGATCAACGCAATGAACTTTGAGATATCCGCGGTAATTAAATTCCTTACCAGCACTTTCTCGAATGCCCTCACATCGTCATCGTCGGTAACGAATTCCCCCGTCGCCTTGTTCAGATAGTAGCGGGACCGGACAAAGTTCCTAACCTGCTCGTCCGTGATTTTATGCCACGGGTTTGATTTTCCCAGACATGCAATCTCGGCATCCTCCTTGTCCCAAATGGGTTGTTTTCCTCGGTAACCGCCGCTTCCCAAACGGTGGTTACCTATGTTCTTTTCCCGCATTTCCTTCCCCCACTTGGTCCATTTTTGAGCCTCGTCAGATTTTATGGACAACTTGAATGCCTCGAACTCTTCTTCGTCGAACATCGGCTCTTTGGCTTTTATCATCTCAGCTGTCACCCTTATCAATCTTCTTCTTCACCCGGGATTTCCAGCTGCTCAAGGCGGTGCTCATCTCGTGATGGCTAAACTTCCACCTTTTTATTGAACGGCTCCGGGAACGTGTATCGTTGGTGAAGCTTCTTCAGGAGGTTTTCGACCAAAGGCTCATTGGCCTTGCTTCTGAGGTCCTTCGTGTTGATCGACACGGTGTCCCGGACGATGCACCCTAGTTGCATGCCGTACCCTTTGGCAAGCTCTGAGGCTCCACTGGTAGGCCACTTGGCGTGACCTCAGTGAACACGTTTGTGACGTTGGCGAGCGCTTGCGGTGTCCGATCCCTCCTTTCTTCTTCTGCTTCTGAGCGGTCGGGTTGCTGCCACCACCACCATCCGTGTGGTCTCCACCATCGGTGGTGGTGGTGTCATCCTCATGGCCGCCACTAGCAGCTGCATCGGTGGTTTCGGCGTCATCCTCCCGACCCTCTTGCTCATCGTTGGCACAGTCGCCACCACTAGCAGCTTTGGCGGCCTCCACCTCCTCCAGCTCCTGGGACATCTCCCAGAACGACTTGTTGGCATCTCTAGCTTCTTGTTCGACGCTCATGTGCTTAGAAGGGCCGGCCTCCGCGTTGGCCGACATGTTTGCACTGCATTAAAAAGAGGCAAAAAGTTAGTACAACAAAATATAAGAGAAATATCACTTAATTAAGTACTAAGATACCCCGGCCCATGCATTAGTCGCAATACCCCATATGTCCTATTTTTAGCAAAGTCATGCCAAAATTAACGAAAAATTTCGGCATGACCTTTGCTAAAAAAGGGACATATGGAGTACCCGAATTTGCCGGAACGGAAGTTAATCGACGTTCCGGCAATCTCAAGGGCCTCTCGGGGTACCTGCAAATATGTCACAAATCATGTTGCCGGCATCGCCGGCCGGCAACATCCACATACACGACACGATGGTCGGAGCACAAACAACCACGACACGATGGTCGTGGTAGCACAAAAACACAAGCACGCACAACCCTCTCGGGGCACCTGCAAATATTTCACAAATCTCGATTCCAAGGCGTCTTCTTGCCTAGCACACACAAGCACCTCTGCACCTGTACAACCAAAAAAAAAAGGATTTTGTCCAGTGGAATATTTCACAAATCCATTGAAGCTACTACTGATTGTCAATCATCAATTTATGACGAATACAAATAGCTTATAAAGTTAATAAAAGGATCATGTCCAGTCATCGGTGTAATACAATAGAAGCCTCATATATTATTGTCAAAACAAGGGAAAAAGAGTACCTACAAGACCATGTACTAATACAAGCACTAAAATTGTATATAGTACAAGGTATTGTAGATACTCTTTTCCCTTTAATATGACATAGTTTAAATCATCGGCCTATAGTACATATACAAGAAAAACATGGCAGGCAATCGTATAAAACAAAATGCAAAAAAGTATGTTAGGGCTGACTTCGTTGCTGTGGCATTTTGTTAGGCAGTGGTGGATTTAAATTTTCTTCTTGAGATGAAATGTATAGCCAAATGGTACAAAATGCAAGATGGAATATATAGCCAAATAAAGGCAGGTAAATATTAAGAGATGAAATCATAAAAGAAAATAAGAGCCTAGAAGAAATGGTAGCTTCATGTTTGCAGCAATTCATAAATTACTCAGTGGGTTACTAAATGTTACAAAGTCCTTGTCAACTTTCTAACCATTTCCGTTGTGACACATTACTTAACAAGAGTTGCTCTGAATAAATGGGCAATCAAGATAATTGACAAGCTCGGCAGGAATTTTCACCATGATGCAATGAAGAAGCAAATGGACGGAATTGCATTGTCAATTGTAAAAGAATTGTGCGCTAAAAGCTTCAGTGGGCTTAAGACAAAATATGTTGAGGGGTTCTATAGGGACTTGAGGCCGAAATCGGGACTATTTCACTACCTTTTTTAAGGGAAATCAATGTAGTAAGCGTCGTATTTAAGAGCTTTACAGATGATACTAGCCTCCTCAGGAGATGTTTTAATATTTTATTTTATTTCTAGAATAAATGAGAGAGTTGTTTGTTATCATCAGGCTATGTTCTATCTTTATCTTTCTTCTTCTATGTATTTTTTCTATCATTACTTCTCCACTACCATAATCAAAAATCAGTGCTCCAATTTTTTGCATTGTAAATTCAGCAACAATGATAAGGAAGTGTTTTTCTAACGTTTTTCTTTTCTTTTTGGCATGGAACTGTGGGGCAAAATCCATAGAGCAGGGTACTGACTAATGCATCCACTCTCCAGTCCAACCCAAACCCAAAAGGCAGCAGCAAAATAGCCAAATCGTACACTGATCCTAGCTAGAAATTTCGCCAAACACCTTGCGTGCAGGGGTTCGGTAGGGGAGGGAGGAGGGAGAGAGGGGAAGCACACCTCGGGGAGGGGAGGGAGGGGAGGTCGAGGGCGGTGTAGAGGCTGCTGCGTGACCACCGTGGGCGTCTACGTGACCACCGTGGGCATCTAAGTGACCACCGTCGGCGTGGGATCGGCCGGGCTTGGAGGAGGCGACGGCGGCGGACGAGGCCGAGCGCCACACGCGGGGGCCGAGCGTGTGGGCGCGGCGCAGGGTTGGGCGGGGGCGGGGCACAGGGGAGGTCGCTGGCGACGACGGCGGGGCGTGCGCAGGGTTGGCGGCGAATTTGGGATGAAAGAGGCAGCGCGGGGGCGGGCCCAGATGTAAGTGGGTGCAAAAAAATTCTGTGGCGCATCCATCAGGGGATGCGCCACAGAAGTCTGTGATTCTGTGGCGCATCACCTAGCTGATGCGCCACAGAATTCTGATATTCTGTGGCGCATCCTCTAGGGGATGCGCCACAGAATTAGGTGGCCTGAAAGTTTTAAAAACCTTTTCTGCTGTATTATGACAATAACAGCAACATAACCCAATGGTTTGCTTCTGAAACTTGTACTTGGGGCAGCCAGGTTCGAATCCTGACTGCCTCACATTTTTTTTCTTTAAAAAAATATATTTTGGTTAAATTTAAATAAAGAACACAAACACATTTGTTATTCTTAAAAAAAAAACACTTTTGGTTATATTTAAAGAAAGAACATACACACATTTTAAAGAAAAGAATATACACACAATTGTTAGTAGACCATTATTTTATTCATGATATACATATATATGCTTGTCTCACACACACACAAATTAATACACAAAAAAAGTCTTCTTCGTCCCGGCCGGTTCCGAGCTAGCTTCTCTTCTTTCCCTTCTTCGCGGTTGAATACTTTAGGCCGGGCACCTTGAGATTTCTTCGCGTGAACGGACAACCTTTAGTAGGTAGGGAGGTCTTCCTTCTTTCTTACTAGTAGTAGGCATGTCGAAGTACTTGTCGAATTCCTCCTCGATCTTCGGATCGCCGTTCTTGTCCAAGTCTTCCTCGTTGGCGTCTCCTTCCATTCCGATGATGCTCCTCTTGCCCCTCCTCACGACAACACGGCTAGGCTTTGACGGGTCGGTAATGAAGAAGCATTGCTCAACTTGGCTAGCGAGTACCCATGGCTCATTTTTCGCGGAGGCGTTCTTCGATTTGGCATCGGGTATTACCATGGTGGTGAAATACCGGCCTTCTTTGACGACGTCCTTGGCCCATCTCACACGGAACATTGGCACCGACTCTCCACAGTAGTTGAGCTCCCATATCTCCTCGATCCTTCCGAAGAATCTTTCCTTGACAGTAGCCTCGTCATCGCCGTAGGATAGCATAGTTACTCCTGAGTTTTGATATTCGCTATTCCTGTCCTTTTCCTCGGTGCAGAATCTGAAACCGCTGATGTCGTACGACTGATAGGTCCTTACGTTGTGCCCGGGGCCCTGTGATAAGGAGAATATGAGTTTTTCATCTTCCGTAGATGGCGTTATGCTCTCTGCTTGAACCAGTTGCCTTTTCTTGAACCAACGCGTGAAGCTGGAGTTGTGCTCTCTGGTTACGTCTCCCTTCTTCCTCGGCCGGCCCAGGTCGATGTAATTCTGCTCGATTAAGCTTTTGTGCTCTTCCACCCAAGGTTCGATCAATTGTAAGTGTTGTAGCGCGACCCGGTGAGCCCTGTCGAAGTCGTCTTTTCGACCATGAATGCCGACAAAGAGTGAGCGGTAGCCCTCGCGGTGACCAAATCCATCGAGCCTGCCGAGGTGCTTCCTGGTGGGCAGACCAACATCCTGGTTCTCGGTGCTTAGATAATTCTGGCAGAAGGAGATGCACTCGTAGGTTAGAAAGCCCTTGGCCATGCTTGCGTCTGGACGGGCCCTGTTGCGAACGTATCCTTTCATGACACCGTTCTGCCTTTCGAACGGCATCATGTAGTGCAGGAACGTCGGCCCGAGCTGCCTGATGTCATCAACGACATGGAGAAGGAGATGCACGCAGATATCAAAGAATGCGGGCGGGAAGTAAATCTCGAGCTCGCATAGTATCACACGATCTCTTCCTGTAGCCTGTCGAGCTGCCTCACGCCGATCGACTTCCTGTTGATGACGTCGAAAAAGTTGCAAAGGCCAAGCAGCGTATCACGGACGTGCTCGTCCATTATCCCTCGGATCGCAACGGGAAGTATCTGCGTCATCAGCACGTGACAATCGTGAGACTTCATCCCGCTGAACCTCTTCTTCGTTGCGTCCAGATATCTGCTTATCTTCCCCGCGTAACCGTGAGGAAATTTGACTCCTAGGAGGCACCTGAAAAACTGCTCGAGCTCCTCCGGACTCATAGTGAAGCAGGCAGCGGGAAGCACCACCGCGTTCTTCTTTACCCTTTTGCGGCGACCTTGAGTCCCTTCCGTCTGATCATCATCATCATCGTCGTCATCACTATCGGGGCCTGAAGATCTTTCCTGATGCCAAGCCATTTCAGATCGTATCTTGCTCTCGTCCCATCCTTGGTTTTCCGACATGTTGGAAAGAGTGCCAAGCAGACTCTCGGTAACATTCTTCGTAATGTGCATTACATCGAGGCTATGGGCGTGTGAGGACCTTCCAGTACTCCAAGTCGTGGAAAACAGACCTCGCTTTCCATACACCCAGCAGCGGATCTACCCTCGGTCGCTTCTTTCCCGGCGCAGGGCACTCCTCCCAATTTTTCAAAAGCTCGTCGATTTCTGTGCCGCTCCTCGGGCGCGGGGCTCTTTCGAGCTCGTCTTTACCATTGAACAGGTCACCGCGTTTCCTCCACGGGTGATCCATGCGAAGCCACCTTCGAGCCCCTGGGAACACGGTTTTCGAAGACCCGGGATCCCTTGGTAGCTGGAGATGCGGGGTCTCATCCATGCACCTGACACATGCGCAGAATCCGTGGCCTACCTGGGCCGATACATATGAGCAACCAGGATAGTCCTGCACCGTCGTGAGCAACGCGGCTCTCATGTCGAAATAATCTCAGTGTAGGCGTCCCACGTACGGGCTGGCGTCTCCCACAACGTGGCTAACTCCTCTTTCAACAGCGCGAGATACAGATGTATGTCGATACCTGGTTGTTTCGGCCCCTGAATGAGAATACTCATGTGTATGTACCTTTGCTTCGTGCACAGCCACGGGGGAAGGTTGTAAGGCCATACAAACACGGGCCAGGTGCTATGCGTGCTACTCTGGTTGCCGAACGGATTGAGTCCATCGGTGCTCATACCCAGCCTGACGTTCCTTGCGTCGCCCCCGAAATTTTCGAAGGCGATGTCCAATGCTTCCCACTGGCTAGCGTCTGAAGGGTGTGTCAGGATCCTGCCCTTCTCCGGATCTTCTTCGGGCTTCTCCCTTTCCGCGTGCCATTGCATGAGCTTTGCTTCCTTAGGGTCCACGAAGTACCGCTGCAGACGGGGAGTGATAGGAAAGTACCATACCACTTTTCGAGGAACTTTCTTGTTCCCAGTACTCTTGTACCGTCCTTGGCCGCACACCGGACATGTGGTTCTGTCCTTGTACTCGCCCCGATAAATTGCGCAATCATTGATGCAGGCGTGGTATTTAACGTGCGGTAGGTCAAGAGGGCACACGACTTTCTTGGCCTCCTCGATACTAGTTGGCAATGTGTTCCCCTCGGGAAGACGATCGTGCATGAATTGCATGTTCTTGTGAAGCTCACGTCGGTCCATTTGTTTTCTGACTTCATCTCCAGAGCATCAAGCGTTACTTGCAAGCGCGTATCCTGTGGCCGGCACCCAGGATACAACGGAGTCTTCCCGTCTATCTCCATTTGCGCCAGCTTGGCTTTCTCTCTGGCTGCAGCTCTGGCGTTGCTCGTCTCCTTGAGTAGCAGTTCTTGAACATGAGCGTCCTGCAAGGCCTCAATTAGCGGGTCTGCGTGTTCGCGCCACCACCACCATCTACTCCTTCATCATGACCGTGTCCGCCGGCATCTCCTTCATCATGATGATCTTGTCCGCCGACATCTCCTTCGTCATGATGATCTTGTCCGCCGACATCTCCTTCGTCATGATAACCATGTCCGGGAGACTCTTCGTCTTCTCGCCCGCCCTCGTCTTCATGCGCACCATTTGCTGTCGGCGCCTGGTTGAAGCCTAGCATGAAACCGCGCCTGAGCAGGTGATCCTCCAATTGTCCGGAATCAGGGTCGATCCAGCTCACGAGTTTGCATTTTCGACACGGACATCTTATCTGGCGCCTGTTGCACCGAATCATTCCGCCTTCGCTTCTTCCTTGTATCTACTGATTCGACCGAGCTCATCATGACGACCATGGTTGCCTACGCGGTATACATAGAGCAGAAACGAGAGTATGTTAATTAGAACCGCAACATGCACACACACAGACACACACATGCATGGTCGCCGGAAAAATTCGGCATGACCTCTCCTAAAAGTAGGACATATGGGTAGTGCAAAAATTTGCCGAAACGGAAATGAATCAACATTTCGGCAAACATCCATGCACCACGCCGGCGCAAGCAACAACAAAAAGCAACAACATGCAAATATTCATGCACACCACACAAGCTTCATGTATAAACATCGTCTCGTCATCGTGCAAACCGCCCGCGCGCGACAAGCGCTTCACCTACAACAATCATCCATACACACACCGCCGGCCACACAAAACATGCATATGCATGTCCATCCAACAATACTCACCTAGTAGATTCGTTACCGAGACGTGACCGTGATCGATGAGAGAGTGTGTGGTGTTGGAGAGAAAAAGAGATGTATTGGGAGAGGAGGAGAGTATATATGGAGGCTCCCCAAGCCCTCACCAATTATCTATCAAACAAAGTAGGTTTAACTACAAAAAATGGAGAAAAGTATGGGCAAAATGGGATGGGAGGGCGGAGGAACACGAGCTGGGTGGAGGAGGAAGAAGAAGAAAATGGGTGGTAGATAGGGGCTGCACCTTTTTTTATATCTGGAAAAGTTATTCTGTGGCGCATGGGGCCACATGCGCCACAGAAATATGTCTTTCTGTGGCGCATGGGACTGAATGCGCCACAGAAATCAACATTTCTGTCGCGCACCTAGACCCATGCGCCACAGAAAAGGCACCAACCCAATCATTGGTGCCGTGGCCCACAATATTTCTGTGGCGCATGGGGCCAGATGCGCCACAAAAATGTTGATTTCTGTGGCGCATCCAGCTCCATGCGCCACAAAAAAATGGCCGTAGGATGCAAGCCAGCCGTTGGTGGTGGGGCCCACCTTATTTCTGTGGCGCATGGGATAGCATGCGCCACAGAAAGCTTGAATTCAGTGGCGCATGGGCTTGCCATGCGCCACAGAAAGTAGAGAAATTCTGTGGCGCACCGTGGCTGGTGCGCCACAGAATATTTTCTGTGGTGCACGACTGTTTTGGTGCGCCACAGAAAGGGGATCCACCTATAGCTCGTTTCCTAGTAGTGTCAGACTCTGTACTAGAACAAGACACGGTAGCTTGTTTCCGAGCACTCCATGCGATCAAATTACCACCATAAAACAGAGCATATCCCCCCGTTGATCGCCTGTCCTCCACATCACCAGCCCAATCGGCATCAGAGAATGCCGAGAGCACACAGGAGGAGGAAGGACGAATAAATAATCCATGACGACGTGTGTGTTGAACATACTGAAGAATGCGCTTCACTGCAGCCCAATGATCCTCAGTAGGTGAGTGGAGGAACTGACACACATGATTAACCGCAAAGGAGACATCCGGCCGAGTAAGTGTAAGATACTGCAAGCCACCAACGATACTCCAATAAGTAGTAGCATCATCCTCGCCGAGAAGAGCACTATCAGCAGTGAACAATTTTGTTGTGGAGGCCATAGGCGTACGAGCAGGCTTACACTTCATCATCCCAGCACGACGAAGAAGATCAACTGCATACTTGTGTTGTGTAACAGTAAGGCCATCGGTCTGACAGGCAACTTCCAACCAAAGAAAATAATGGAGTGTACCCAAATCTTTGACATCAAACTCTTGACGAAGGCCTGGAATAAGATGATCAATAGCCTCAGAAGACAAACTGAGCACCACTATATCATCAACATAAACCAAGAGGTAAACAGTAAGATCACGAAGCTGAAGAATAAACAATGACGTATCGGCTGTGGACGGCAAAAAACCATGTTGCCGTACGACCGAAGCAAGTCGAGCATACCAAGCTCGAGGTGCCTGCTTCAACCCATAAAGTGCTTTGATCAGATGACACAAGTGATGTGGGCGAGACGGATCCTCAAAACCAGGAGGTTGACCCATGTATACCTCTTCCTCCAAGATACCATTCAGGAAAGCATTCTGAATATCAAGCTGACGAAGGAACCAACCCCGAGTGACTGCTACAGATAGTAGTAGACGAATAGTGGTAGGCTTGACAACGGGGCTGAAGGTATCTTCATAATCCAATCCATAACGTTGTTTAAATCCCTTAGCAACAAGGCGAGCTTTGTAGCGCTCAATAGTGCCATTAGCATGACGTTTTACCTTGAACACCCACTTTGAGTCGATGACGTTGATACCAGAACGAGGAGGAACAAGTTGCCACGTATGATTTGTCTGTAAGGCATCAAACTCTTGCTCCATAGTTTCACGCCAATGAGGAATAGTGAGGGCAGCACGAAAATGACGCGGTTCCGCAGTCGGATCTGAGATTGCATGAGCCACACAGGCAGCCATCCAAGCTACTGTACCATCAGTGGGCTTTTTGGGACGGTGCACACCACGAAGAGCATGGGTCACAGGGCGTAGAGAACCAGCCGACAGAGGTGCTTACGGCTCCAAAATAAGCTGAGGCGACCGATCGGATTGGTTCGCCTCGTCCGATGCAGCCCGAGGCGAGCCATGCAGTGACCGAGTCGATCCATCCGGGGACAGAGCAGGTGACGGAGGAAATCCAGCCGGAGACGTAGCCCGAGGTGAGCCATGCAAGGAAGGAGCTGATCCAGCTAGGGACTCAGCGTGAGGCGAGCATGGAGTGGACTGCTCAGCTGGCTGGTCCACTACATCAGGCGCATGCAGCTCGCAGATCTGGTCCTTGCTGCCGATCCGGTGCTGAAGAAGAGGGCTCCTCTTGGAGAATTTCCAAGCGTGCACCCCGTACAGTACCTGCGCCATGGTCAGGAAGCAACAACGGTGCATGCGTACAATCTTCAAATTGGTCAGAAGCAACACGTAAAGTGGTGGAAGTAGAGGAAAAATCTGGTGAAGGAAGATTAGAGAACGGAAAAACATTCTCATCAAAGATTACGTCACGACTAATATAGACACGATTAGACGGAACATGAAGACACTTGTAACTTTTATGAAGGGGACTATAGCCAAGGAACACGCATTTTTTAGAACCAAACTGGAGTTTATGTTTATTGTAGGGACGGAGGTTAGGCCAACAAGCACAACCAAACACCTTAAGGAATGTATAATCAGGGGTTTCGCCAAGGAGACGCTCAAGAGGGGTCTGCATGTTAATGACACGAGTGGGCGTACGGTTGATCAAAAAACAAGCAGTGATAAATGCATCACTCCAGAACCTAAACGGAACTGACGCATGAGCAAGAAGTGTGATACCAGCCTCGACGATATGACGGTGTTTGCGCTCAGCACTACCATTTTGTTGATGAGTATGTGGACACGAGACACGATGTGTGATTCCTAATTTCTGGAAGAAAGAGTTCAACTTAATATATTCAAACCCCCCCCCCCCCACACACAATCTGATTGTACATGCACAATTTTACGGTTAAGGAGGCGCTCAACATGAGCTTGAAATTGAACAAAGACATCACTCTTGCGTTTAATCAAATATGACCAAGTGAAACGACTATAAGCATCCACAAAACTCGCATAATTAGGACCACTAACAGAGGTTTGGGCATGACCCCATACATCGGAGTAAATAAGCTCAAGGGGAGCATGCGTTACATGACTAGAAAGAGAAAACGGTAACTGATGACTCTTGCCCTGCTGATAGGCATCACAAACTGTATCAATTTTATTGGACACTGAAGGAAGATGACTACGACTAAGGATATCTTGAACTATCTGACTTGACGGATGACCTAACCGAGCATGCCATTGGGCGGAGGACGCTTTAAGAGCACTGAAGACTTGTTTGGCGAACAGAGCGCTGAGAGGGTCAAGAGCATAAAGACCACAACGACACCATCCTCTAAGAAGTGTTGCCCTCGTATCCAGGTCCTTAACAAAAAAAACTGTTAGGATGGATGACGTGGTTGTACCACGGCAAATCCCATGGTTCGGTACCTATGGTTGAGATAGGGGAGAGATTTGGTAGTGCTGGTAGTATCGACGGCTGACAAGCAAGGATTTACCCAGGTTCAGGCCCCCGGAGGGTAACACTCTACTTCCTGCTTATCTGGTATTGATGTATGAGGTGTACAATGGAGATACAATGGCGTCCCGGCGAGATGTCGATCTCGCTAGGGTTTTGGCGGTATGAGTATTGCGTGACCTAGATCGGCAGCCCTCCCAGCCTTTATATAAGAGGTTGGGTCTCAGGAGTTCGCATCCGACCCCGTTTACAGGTAAGGTAAGCTTCTGCCGACCTAGGCTTCGTCTGCCTTGGGGCGTACTTCTCCTTGCTGGGCCTCCTTCGTGGGCCTTGGCCACGGACTGCTGGCAGGCTTGCTGCTGGGTCTTAACTTATACGTGTACCAGGTGTCTTCATGGTGGGGCACCCGAAGGATAGGCCCACATCAGAAGCCCCCGAGTGCTTGGTCGACTCGAAGATCCGGGCAGGGACTCCTTCGTAAGTGCACGTCGTAATTTGCTTGCTTTGTTATGATTCAAGTCAGTCGATAATAGATCGACCGGTATTTTGCTTGTTTTGCTATGAATCAAGTCGGTCGATAATAGATCGACCGGTATTTTGCTTGTTTTGCTGTATAGATGTGAGCTGATATTATATCGATTATGCCTATGGAGTCGGTAATACGTCGACTGAGGCTTTGCATGTATTTTTGCTGTTCTTCTGACAGGTTTCAGGAATGGTGGCATAGTAGGCCTGGTACACTCGACGGATCGGGACCAGTTAACTGCTCTTGGGTAAAACCTTACTAGCCTACTTCAAGTTCGAGTCCCCGGACTCGAACCCGGAACAGGTTGGTTAGGCCTGACTCAGGTCGCGGAGGTCTTACAGAGTCGTCCTGCAGCATAATTTTGCGGGTACCTAACACATCCGTTAGGATTTTCTTCATGTTTGTTGACACGGAAAGTTTCAGGGCAAACGCAGTATGTGCGGCCCCTGGCCGGCTCGATGGATCGGCGGGTCTTACCTATGCACCATGCATGCAGCTTGCGAGGGTTGTTAGACGCAACTCGGGGAGATTAGGACTGTGGTTTTGACTTATGTGGGTAGCTAAGTAGCTGAGTCGAGTAAGCTTCGACTGTGAAATCTGCAACTTGATGTCCCTGTCTGTATTTTATCGGGTGCGCGACAGCGCTCCCGATGGGAGTAGCCCCCGAAATTGTGCTTAATTGCTTGCAGTTGAGGATAATCTCAAAACTTTGTACCTTTGCAGCAGTCGACAAAATTTTGATGCGCTCCCGATGGGAGTTGAATGCTTCAGACTGGAAGCAGTCGAATGACCTCTTTGCTTGTACGGAATATGTTCTTTCAGAGTCGAACCATAGGGACTCGAGTACCTCTTCATGCTGTATCAGAGTGATGACGTCAAGGATGACGTTTCTGCGAACTGTGCCACCTGACGGGCGATGGAATGCTCGATACGATGGATGAGACATGACGCTATGGCCCCACCTATCAGTGCTGACCAGGGATGTTTGGGGGAAGATAACCCGGTAGGCCCATGAAGAGGAAAGCATGACCCACTAGGCAGGAGGCCGGACAAGGACAGCTAACCATCGCCATGGGCCGCGTTACATTGATGGGCCGGAGAGCTTGTCGGCAACCCGGCCTACATAAGGAAGGTTCTGGAAGACCCGGGGCGGAGTCCAAGACTTGGAGAACATAAAAGCCTAGAAGAATTAGAGTAGGACTCCGAGCTTGGGTGAGGCTGGGCCTTACCTTGTAAGCGACCAGGAGGCCCGGTGGTCTTGATAAGCCGGTTCCTAGGTCATAGAGAGATAAGCTGAAAGTTAGTCTCAACACCCTTGTAACCCTAGACTTGTAACTCGGCGACTTGTGCTCCCCGGGTTACGAGATCGACATATCAATACAAGCAAGCAGGAAGTAGGTCTTTATCTCCTATGGAGAGGCTGAACCTGGGTAAATCGCGTGTTCCCGTGGAGCGAGACAATCTTCTGTACACCAGAGCTTCAATGGCCCCAAACCTAAGTTACCCCTTGGTAACATCTGCCGTGACAATCCCACGATAGTTAGCGCCCACCGTGGGGCCTAAGCCTAAAGGTGTTTACATCACAGGAGAAGCTCGACGTGGCATGCAGAGGCTCGCCATCGGCGAGATCGTCATCAACTCACAAGGAGAACGCATCGTCGACGATTTCGGGTGGAGCCCGGAGTTGGGTCAGATCGAGACCAACGACGTCATCCCCATTGGCCGGATCAACGTTTTCGTAGGCATGGTGCACGCCTCGAGACCCGGTATGGAGGAAAGCGCGTGCGAGTCTGTATCACGAGCTGCTACCATAGTCCAATCAGATGGAGAAGAATCAGTAGGCACTGCAAAGATCGATCTTCCAGACATCACGCAGGAGGCCCAGTAGGAGGAGCCGGCATGGGCGCCACGTAAGGTGATCGATGAGGGCGCTGAATCAATCTTGGAACTGTTCGAGGATTGCTATGGATATGGAATAGAGGAAGAGGAGTACGAGTCATCCCCGGGTCCGGTTCGCCGGGTTGGAGTTTACACGGCGCCTGCGATGAACCTTGACCCGACATCATTTTCGGCGGCTGCGGCGGCGACGGCAGAGGTATTGACACAGAATCAGCAGAATCAGCAACAGCTACCGCTGTAGAACTAACTCATGATTTATAACCCGCCGCAAGCTGGGGTTGATGGAGAAAGAGCATCAGTTTCTTCGGAGAGCGAGGCCACAACACGTCACATGAATCAGTTTGTGTTCTTGTTGAACAGATCAGACGGAGAAGGAACATCCAATGCGCCACCTCACCCGGCGCTTTTTAGCAATAATCTAGTGTTGGATCCTACAGTACTTGAAGCGGTGGTAACCCCGGAGAACGCGGCGTCCCGGGCTAGAGAGCTGGACTTCGCACGCCGTGCCTTGGAGCAACAGCGGCGAGAGTTTGCAGCAGAGAAGGAGCAGATGATAGCCAGGCAACATCAGCTGGATGAGCAGGAAAATCGTTTTTGTCACAACGCGAGCGTCAGGGAGAACCGCCAGAACGATGTAACCCAGGCGCAACAGGGGAGGCACCAGAGCCGGCTTCCACTTCAAGGTGAGACGTTAAATCCGACAACTTTATTTATCACACCCAATGATCAGCCTATTAGAAATGTACAAGAGGCTCCAGCAGCTAGAGCCGGCACAGGATATGCAGGAGGAACGTTACCCGGGAATATTACCGGGCCAGCTAGGCCACCTACCGGACGAGGCGGAGGCAACACAAGAGTTATGCCACCACCACCACCCAGATTTCACACGCCGCCGGGTCATTATAACAATCCTACAGATAACGTATATGGAGCAAATTTAGCGCTTGATCGTATTCCATTAGGAGATTCACCAAGAGAAGTTGAGAACCGGCGAGCCATTGACATGTTGCGTATAGTTGTGGTCCAGCAAGTAAATTATCCAGACAACAGGAGTGGCTTACATGGGACACCATACAACAGCCGTATGAGGAGCCAACAGGGAGAGAGCCCGAGGCAGCATGAGACTAGTTCTCAAAGACGGAGGGCAAAGCAGGCAAATCAACAGCCACCGCCGCCACCGCCAAGACAGGCCGCTCCCGCCGCCTCAGCTGCGCAAGCCATTGTTGATAGTTCGAGAGCAAGACGAGCAGCAAATTCCATGGCACGTGCCGGAGGAGCCGGCGCGGCGCCCGCGGCCGTAGTAGCAGTAAGTTCACCAGCACCATTGGGAAGGCCGTGTCAGGCGGCTTCCACAATAGTTTTGGCCGGCCCAAAGTGTTGGTCAGATCACATTAGAGCGGACCCTTACCCAGAAAAGTTTAAAGAACCAAGCAAAATTTCAAATTATGATCCCAGCATGGAACCAGAGGCTTGGTTGAGCAGTTATGAGATGGCGATGTGTATTTGTAATGCCTCGGAAAATATTCAGGCCAAGTTCATGTATCTTATGATGACAGATGGAGCTGCAAAGTTATGGTTTAATACTTTACCGGAAAAATCTATGAATTCTTGGAGCGAGTTGAAGGCGGCTTTCGTCAAAAAATTTCAAGGAACATGCAAATGACTTTACACGCTCGAGGATCTGGATCGATGTATTCAAAAGAAGGGCGAGTCTGCTCGTAAGTGGGTGAGCCGGGTCACGGAGATCCTTCACTCATCTACAGATATCAACCCCAGAACTGCGCTACAATCTATGGAGAAAACTTGTAGATATGATCCTTTGGTGCAGAAATGGGCCGCATGAAGAATAGCGGCCGTGTCTCAGAAATTACTATGGGGGAAATAATGGAGGCATGTAACAAACACGCTTCTACAGATAACACCAGAGATGATGAGGAAGATAAGGGGAAAGGCCCCATGAACAATGCAGGAAAGAATAGCAATGGTGGTGGACAGAACAACAACAACAACAACAACAACAACAACAACAACAACAACAACAACAACAACAACAACAACAACAACAACAACAATATGGCAATCAGCATAAGCGATCGTACGGTGAAGGTAACTCGGATCTGGTGGCCAATACCAACGCAGGGTTCCAGAGGCAAAGGAGAGATGATGATTATCGAGGCAGCAATGGAAATTGCAATGGTAACAATAACTACAGAGGCCCACCTGGTCCTACCAGCCATTTTGAAGCTTTCAGGATGCTGTGTCCCCGTCATAGCAAGATGGGCAAACCCGCCAATCACTCTCTGGAACAATGTGTGGATTTGCAGAGGTGAAAAAATGAGGAGATACAGAAGGCGTTGAACGGCGACGGTCGTGGTGGAGGACCCGGCCCGGGTGGTAACTCGGCAAACAGGCCACCTCCCAATGCAAACGCAGGACCCGGCAACGTCGGAAATAATCAGAATAGAGATGATCAGGGTGGATTCCAGCAGAACCCAAAGCAGCTTGGCCAGTATCACGTACATACCATCAACGCTACAAAGAGAGACATAAAATTGATCAAGAGGGCGGTTAACACAGCTTCACCAGCAGTTCCGAGGTATTTAAAGTGGTCTGAATATCCTGTCACTTGGAGCAGGGCCGATCACCCGCCAGTTGTGGAACATCTGGGTCTCCTCGCCCTGGTGGTGGAACCACAGGTGGGAGGATATGTTTTACACAAAGTGCTCATGGATGGAGGTAGCAGTATCAATATCTTATATTACGACACTTTCTTGCGTATGGGTCTTAGGGAATCACAGTTGCAGCTAACATCTACAATCTTCCATGGTATTGTTCCTGGAAAGTCAGCACGACCAGAAGGAAAAATTACACTGGAGGTTTCCTTCGGTGAGTCCAAGGAAAATTATCGTTCAGAGATGCTTACGTTTGAAGTTGTGAAATTGCCGAGCCCGTATCACGCTCTCTTTGGCAGACCCGCCTTTGCCCGCTTCATGGCTAGGCCGTGTTATGTATATTTGCAGTTGAAAATACCGGGTCCCAATGGGATCATCACAATCCATGGAAGCCGGGAGATGGCTGCAGAGTGCGATAATGGTGATGCCGCCTTAGCTGAGCAGGCCTGTGTAGAGGAAGAGTTGAAATTTTACAAGTCTCAGGTAAACCCAGATGATAGAACAGTATTGAAAAGGCCAATAGCTGACGAAAAAGCAAAGTTCAATCGGCTCAGGACACAAAGATGGTAGATTTCACACCCGACGATCACTCCAAGCAGTTCGCCGTGGGGGCTCACCTGACTGATAAATAGGAAAGCACGCTCATCGAGTTCATCCATGAGAACAGGGACGTCTTTGCATGGACACCTAGTGACATGCCTGGAGTACCTGCTGAACTCGCTGAGCACAGTTTACATGTTGATCCCAAAGCCAGACCCGTGAAGCAAGGATTGCGCAGACTAAATGAGGAACGACGCAAGATAGTTGGTGAGGAGATAGCCCGACTTTTGGATGCCGGCTTTATCATTGAGGTTTTCTATCCCAAGTGGTTGGCAAACCCGGTTTTGGTACAGAAAAAGAATGGCGAGTGGCGTATGTGCATTGACTACACCAGCCTTAACAAGGTGTGTCCGAAAGATCCTTTTGCATTACCTCATATTGACCAGATAATCGATGCTGTCGCAGGCAGCGAGCTTTTGTGTTTTTTAGATGCATACTCAGGTTACCATCAGATCTGGATCAAGGAGGAGGATTGGGAGAAAACATCGTTTATAACCCCCTTTGGAGCCTATTGTTACAAAAACATGACTTTTGGTTTGAAGAACGCTGGAGCAACCTCTCAGAGGTGTATTCAGAATTGTTTCAAGAAGCAGATTGGCCGTAATGTGCACGCTTATGTGGATGATGTTGTTGTCAAATCTCAGAAGGATGGTTCACTTATTGATGATTTAAAGGAGATTTTTGCTAATTTAAGGCGGTATAAAATGAAGCTTAACCCCACCAAGTGTGTGTTTGGGGTTCCAGCAGGGAAACTCCTCGGTTTCATCGTCTCAGAACGCGGAATTGAGGCTAACCCGGAAAAAATCAAGGCTATACATAATTTGAAGAAGCCAGAAGAATTGAAGGACGTATAGAAGCTTACAATTTGCATCGCAGCCTTGAGACGGTTCATAGCCCGGCTTGGAGAAAAAGCAATACCACTTTACCGGCTCTTGAAGAAAACAGACAAATTTGTGTGGGATCAAGAGGCGGATGATGCGTTCGAGCTGTTGAAAAAGACGCTGTCTGAAGCGCCAGTCCTGGCGGCTCCTGCGCCAAAGGAGCCCATGTTGATGTATATAGCTGCCGGGCCACGAGCTGTCAGTGCCGTCGTTGTGGTGGAACGCAAAGAAGAAGGGAAGGAGTACCCGGTCCAGAGGCCGGTTTATTATGTTAGCGTGGTCCTCACAGAAGCAAAGCAGCGCTACCCACATTGGCAGAAGCTTCTTTTTGGGGTCTTCATGGCATCCAGAAAACTGAAGCATTACTTCCAGGAACACCCAATTACAGTGGTTAGCTCTGCCCCGAAATTATCAGGAATACATAAGCCACTGGGCGCATCGCCAAGTGGGCAATAGAGTTGGGGCCATAACACATTAATTATGAGCCTCGCAATGCTATCAAGTCACATGCCTTGGTATATTTTGTCAATGATTGGACAGAGACAAACGCGCCTCCAGCAACACCCATCACCAAGTCTTGGATCATGAATTTTTACGGGTCTAAGCAGCTCGAGGGGTCCGGAGCCGGCGTTATCCTTACTTCGCCCAAAGGTGATAAGTTGAGCTATGTTTTGCAAATTCACTTTGACTGTTCTAATAATGAGGCTGAGTATGAAGCCTTGCTACATGGTTTGCGTGTGGCAAAAGAGATGAACATCAAGCGTATCTTGTGTTATGGAGACTCGGATCTCGTTGCACATAAAGTATATGGAACATGGGATAGAAAGGATGCCAGGATGGCGGCTTACAGAAGAGAGGTGGATAAAGTAGCCGGGTTCTTTTCACGCTACCAGGTGGATCACATTGATCGCAGGAAAAACGAGGCCGCAGATGCTTTGTCCAGACTCGGTTCTCGTCGTGAGCTTGTTCCACCCAATGTTTTTTTAGCTGAGTTGTGGAATCCATCAATCAAAGTACCGTCAGAAGAAGACCTTGCTTATCCAGACCCGACAGATGAGGAGCTTGTTGCCGCCTTACATACAACCCCAGAATGGTCGGAACCATATTTGGCGTATCTTCTGCGTGGAGAACTGTCGGGTCAGTAAGTTATGGATCGGTAGATTGTGCGCCGGGCCAAGGCATATGTAGTTATCAACAGCGACTTATACAAACAAAGCACTTCTGGCGTATTTTAGCGTTGTGTATCCCCAGAGGAAGGCCGGAAAATACTTAAAGAGATTCATGAGGGAGATTGCGGTCATCACGCTTCAACCCGGTCCTTGGTAGCTAAAGCTTTCATGCACGGATTTTTCTGGCTTACTGCTTTGGCAGATGCAGAGCGTTTAGTGTGGAGGTGTGATGGATGTCAAAGATACGCCCGGCAGGTGCATGTGCCGGCTCAGGAGTTGAGAACTATACCCTTGACATGGCCTTTTGCAGTTTGGGGTCTTGATATGGTGGGTCCCTTCCAGATGTCCCCTTGCAAGAATACCCACCTCCTAGTTGCTATTGATAAGTTCACAAAGTGGGTCGAAGTTATGCCAGTTACAAATTGTGAGACAGCTACAGCAGTGCATTTTTTGAAGCGCGGCATCTATCGTTTTGGATACCCACATAGTATCATCACAGACAATGGGAAAAATATGTCTCTTGGAGAGGTGGAAAAGTTCTGTGGAAATAACAATATCCGGCTTGACGTGGCTTCGGTGGCTCACCCCCAGGCCAATGGACAAGTGGAGCGTGCAAATCAAGAATTGCTTACAGGATTGAAACCCAGACTCTGGATCCCATGTATCAGAGCCGCCGGAGCTTGGGTGGAGGAATTGCCCTCTGTCGTTTGGGGCATTAACACAACACCAAACAGATCCACACAACTTACACCGTTCTTCATGGTATATGGAGCAGAAGCTGTTTTGCCAAGTGATATTATTCATGACGCACCGCGTGTGGTGGCTTGCGTTGAGGCAGAAAATGAGATGACCCGGAAAGATTCTCTTGATGCATTGGAAGAAGTTAGGGAGCAAGCCCTAGAAAGATCGGCAATCTATCAACAAGATTTGAGCCGCTATCATAGTCGCTGGGTCAGAACTCGATCTTTCCAAGAAGGTGATTTAGTTTTGCGTTTGGTTCAATCTCAAGTTGGGATGCACAAGTTATCACCTCCATGGGAAGGACCCTTCATTGTAAGCCAGAATTTGCACAACGGGTCATATTATCTGGTGGATGCAAGAGAGCATAGTGAAATCGCCAACAATACTGATCATTCCACCAAAGAATTGGAAGAGCGAAATAGGCCATGGAACATTGCCCAGCTTCGTCCTTATTATACATAGTATCAGATTCAGTTTTATCAGATGTAATGCACGATGTAAAGAGGCAGCAGGTTTCAGACGCGCTCTTATCCTTACCAGGGTACCTAAGGGGACTGGAAGGTTTTTAATGAGGCGGCTTGCTGACCTAATATATGAATAAAGTGATGTTTGACAGAAAAGTTTCATCGTTGTTTCTCAGTTTCTGCTTTACTGTTTTTTATTGCTTAGTTATAATTTCTGTTATATTTGTAACCCGGCATGTCCAAGTTGGAGACCCGCCGAGGTCTTTGAAGTCATATATCTATTTTCGGTCTTGGGGGCTGCACAATTAAGAAAAGGTGCAGTTACAAACTCAAGACCCGGCAAGAAAGCCACTTTGGTCATGGGGGCTGATTATCTTTGTGGTACAGCCGCAATCTCATGACCTCGGCCAACAGTTTAGAGCCACAAATTTACTTGGTTATCTAACTTAAGCTTGATGTGACCCGCAATTATATGGCCTGATTGCATACCTGTAAATTCAATCAGTCATGAGGCTCATTGAGACTTGACTGACCCTGTTTTTCTCAGAGATGTTGCAACAGTGATAATCCATGCGGAAGCCGGCTTACAGCTTATAGAAACCAAAAGGGTCATCAAAACCATAAACTTTGCAGAACAAGCGAAAGCTGAAGTTCATTACATATCAAGCATTGTTTCAAAGTGCACATGCGCACTATCAAAAATATGAGGCTCAAAGTATTTAATAATTACAGGACTACCAAACAGGGACAAATAAGATTGTTTTATGCAGAAATGAAAATCTGTGGCACATTTCAAGACTCGGCGTTTGGGGCAGACGGGTCATCTCCTGTGGTTTTGGCCGGCTCATCCTCCGCTGTTGCCTGGACTTCTGCCTGAGTCTTGGGGGCTCCGGCCGTGTCTGCAGCAGTGGTCTTCCAAGTAACTTGGTATAGAGACTCAAAGTGCTCATCATCATCATCTTCCACTGCGGCACGCGTTGGTGGTACTACGTTTGGTGTCGATGACGACGGAGCAGTCTTAGTTTGTGCAATGGATGCTTTATACTCTGGAGCAAGTCAATGCGCAACGGGTTGGGGTCCACCACTTCGTCGCCGTGCTCATCAAACCCGTATTGGAATGAGGATAGCTTCATTGTGTTGGCAATTTGGGTGGCTACGTACCGGGTTTGCTTGACAACCCGGGAGTAGGACCTCTTGTCAAATTTTCTTCCATCAGAATTGAACTCAGGGAAGCAACGTACAAGTGGAGCCGGGTCAAGAGCAGGGTGGTAAGCCTTTGCCAGGGCAAGGCCGCACATCACACCGGCTCTGCAGGCAGATTCCTTCCATAGTTCTAACCAGGCAGCTATAGTGGACAAATGACCAAATACCTCATGCTCATGCACTGTCTTGGGGGGATTTTGCCAGTTCTGGGCTCCCTTAATGACTTCACAGCTGCCGAAGTACAGCTGCCGCACAATTGTATATAGGCATTTCACTTTGTCAGCAGCAGTTTTGCGCATGGCAGCATCTCGTGGCCTGAAGTTCAAAATTTATATTATCAGTACATGGATTTGGGTAAAAGCAGACCCGGGTTTTATGATTGTTGTGGCAAGAATAAGGTTACTCACCGACAAGAGAAGCAACCATATATTCAATCATCTTCTTTAATTTGGTCAGCTCTGCTTCAGTGGCTTCCAGGTTTGAGCAAGTTTGCTTTAGTTGCTCCTTCTAGACTTCCTCGTGGTCCTTCATGTCTTGCTGCAGCTCAGATTTTTTTGCTTGACTTGGGTCATGCTTTGCTCCAACTCCTGGAGTTGTTCTTGTGCTAGAGCCCGAGCCTTGGATTCAGCCAGCAGTTTCTCCTTAAACCGGGAAATTTCTTGCTCGGCCTTGGCAGTGTATTCCTGTGGATATAAAGTTACGCAAACATGAGATATGATGCAGTCAAGTCTCCAGTCAATGCGGAATGTAAACCGGGACTAGGGGGATTGTTGTTGCAGTTCTCCGTGCTATAAAAGATAATAGTTGTGAGTCCCGAGTTGCTGAAGGACAGCTAACCCGGCACTTGGGGGCTACACAATTGAGTTTTTGTCAGGAGATGTTTTGAGTGGAGTCCCAGGTTGCTGCAGGCACACAACCCGGCACTTGGGGGCTACTCAAGTTCAAATTTTAAACTAATACATTTCAACGTTAGTCCCAGGCTGCTGCAGGCATGCAACCCGGTACTTGGGGGCTACAGTATTTGAATTTACCAGTTTATGTCTAAAAGAAAGAAGTTGATGCAGAAAATTTCAGTCCCAGGTTGTTGTGAACAGTTAACCTGGCACTTGGGCGCTAGAGTGTTTGATTTTCTAATCTGGTTAAGTTTTTATCAGCACTAAGTTCATCAGCTAGTGATAATCTTAGAGCTTGGGGGCTACACAGTATATAGATATACAGTGAAAGTCAAGTAAATGTACGAAAAGTTACCTCATACTGCTTTTGCATGGTGGAGACCAGGTTAAGCTCAACATCCTTATGCTGAGCGAGCCGGGTGAAGTATTCATCCCGGAGAGCCGGCATGGACATGGACTCCAGGGGTGGCAAGTCAGCATAGAGAGCCGGGCTTTTGCCATGAGGAGAAGAAGCCGGCCTAGGCTCAGGGACAGTTGCTTTGGCCATCACGGTGGAGGTTTGTTCAATCGGGACTTGGCGAGACCCGGTTATCACGACGTCATCCTCCATGGTCCCCGAGCCTTGTGCAGGTGATTGCTCAGGTGCTCGTAAAGGAGATGATAGAGGAGATGCAGGATGCTCCGGGTCCTTACTTGTTTCATCCATCTGAGCCGACGCGCTAACGTGTGCCTCCGATGGAGTAGGCTCAGCTGCGGCTGGAGGAGGAGAGGCAGCAGGAGGGGAATCCGGGTCATCCTCATGAATGGCTTTGGCACTGAAGAGAGAGTAATGATTTTAGTATCAAAAATATGTGAAGAACGGTATAGAAAGAAGAAGCAAATATATCTTACCCAATGTTGATTTGAGGAAGAAACTGATAGAGAATTGGACTTAGCAACACGCAGTTGGCCAGCCAAAGGATGTGAAGTGGTGGGGGTCGTGCGTGGATTCTCGACCCGGTGTGGTATACCAGTAGGAGGGATACCTGCATTCAGCGAATCCTGGGGTGTCGAGGATCGGGTCCGACGCTTTTTGTTGGCTTCCGTTTCCTTTTCTTGTGGTTGTTCTCTAGGTTGAGATGTGCTCATCATACAATCAGAAAGACAAGAATATGGCACCTTTGCAATGGCAGACCGGGTCCTCTTGCTCGTTGGGGGTTTAGTGGCTTGTTGACCCGGCAGGTCAGAAGGAGCCGGGTTGGAAGGACTTGGAATAAGATTGGTTGGGTTATCAGTAGAAGTGCCCCTTTGAGTGGCCTCGCTGTGAATCAGTTCAAGGAAGAGCCGGCCAATAGAGTAAAGCTCACCTTCAGGTTCTTCGTCTTCGTTTGTCTCCACGTCCTCGCCATCAAAGGAAGAAACGGGAGTATAGTCCACACGCCACCATTCTGGTTCCTGGTTAAAAGTAAAAGTAAATCTGGTTAAATGGTAAACTCGTGTCGGGTTATCGAGTACAGAAGTAAAATGTGTAAATTTTACCGTGGGAGGCTTGTTCTTCGCACTGAATGGGGCAAGCCCGGTTAGACCGATTGCTGTCTTATTCTCGCCAAGTAGTTTCTTGGCAGCTTTCACAAGTTGATCTTCAGTCAGCGTAAACTCTGAGTAACGCATGTCGTCAGTAGTTTTGCCGGTATACTCGTGGAAGAGCTGGGTCCTGATGCTCAGTGGCTGGATGAACCACCTGATCCAGCACTTGACGAGGTCCGTGCCCTTGAGGCCGTGAGCAAGCAGAGCTTTGGCCCGGCGACGGAGGTCCTTAACTACGACCGGCTGGCATCGTCTGCATAGCTGTTCATTTTGGGGTCATAGACCAAAGGGGAGTTGCGGAACGCCGGGTAACGTGCCTCGTCGGATTCAGAGGAAGTGTCTTTGCAGTAAAAAATAAGAGTTTTGCCATCCCTTGGGATGGCTGGCAAGAAGCAGAGCCGGGAAGTCACAGTCCTTCCGACGTTGAATGGAAACCCCGCCATATGGACCTAATGGTTGATCCTTGCGAGAGGGATTGCAGTAGAAGATTTCTAGAAACAGTTCGAGACTAGGAGCTATCTGGAGATAGTCTTCACAAAAGACTACGAAGTTGCTTATGTTCAAGATGGAATTGGGAGCTACGTCCAGAGGATGAAGACCGTAGTACTTGAACACTTTACGAAAGAATAAAGAGCCCGGAGGGCGGAAACCACGCAAGACATGATCGAGTAACACAACTATTTCACCTTCCATCGGTTGAGGACGGATTTCTTCTCCAGGGGCGCGCCAGTGGATCTCTGTCTTGGGCGGCAGCTCGCCGCAGTTGACGGATTCTTGTAGTATCAGCTCTGTCACCGTCGATCTGGTCCAGTTGACCGGCGCGGGCGGCCGAGTAGCAGCGGAGCCCGAGGCGCCTGCGGTCCCCTTCTTCGCGGCCTTGGGGCCCTTAGTCTTCACTTTGTCCTTCGTCATCGCTTTCGAGCTTGGATGATGATCAATGGAAGATCTAATGGAATCGTGGATCGGTGATTGCGGTGCGGGGATGATGTAGAGCAGTGGAGGAAGCGATTTGGGCAGGAATTGAAAGCTTGGTAGCGCTAGTTGGATGAGCAATGACGATGACGGCGTTGCTGGTTTTCTTTGGAGCTTGATTGGAGACTGAATCTGGGTGGCGGCGGCTGCTCGAGGTTGAAGACGAAGAGGCAAGGGAATGGGGAAAATGGTCCCCGTTACCCTAGCCCTTTATTTATATCCCGTGGTGAAAACCCTAAGGGTACCATGGTAAAGAAAAGGATGAAACAAGGATCTTTGACTGACAGTCAACGACAAAGAGATAAGACAAAAGGAATATTCTTAGACAGAGATTGACTAGCATTTTTTGACTAAGTGTTGAACTCAGAACTGGAGGTACACGAGCCCAGTAGAGAGAGGCCGAGTTACATTATGGACCGCCAAAGAAGAGTCGGCCCAGTTAGGAAGAAAAGCGAAATAACCCGGGTCTTCATACTTTGTATACCTATTTCTTATTTTTCAGGTTAACGCGGACAACAAGGATGGCAGCTTCCTCTGAGACAAAACTTGAAGATAAGAAGTGAAGCATGCCAACCTAGCGTCCAAGTTATCCTGGGGGCTACTGTTGGGGGGAAGATAACCCGGTAGTCCCATGAAGAGGAAAGCATAACCCGCCAGGCAGGAGGCCGGACGAGGACAGCTAACCATCGCCATGGGTCGGGTTACATTGATGGGCCAGAGAGCTTGTTGGCAACCCGGACTACATAAGGAAGGTTCTGGAAGACCCGGGGCGGAGTCCAAGACTTGGAGAACATAAAATACTAGAAGAATTAGAGTAGGACTCCGAGCTTGGGTGAGGCTCGGCCTTACCTTGTAAGCGACCAGGAGGCCCGGTGGTCTTGATAAGCCGGTTCCTAGGTCATAGAGAGATAAGCTGAAAGTTAGTCGCAACACCCTTGTAACCCTAGACATGTAACTCGGCGACTTGTGCTCCCCGGGTTACCAGATCGACATATCAATACATGCAAGCAGGAAGTAGGTCTTTATCTCCTATGGAGGGCCTGAACCTGGGTAAATCGCGTGTTCCCGTGGAGCGAGACAATCTTCTGTACACCAGAGCTTCAATGGCCCCAAACCTAAGTTACCCCTTGGTAACATCTGTCGTGACAATCCCACGACAAGGGACGGTGCCGCTTGGACTAGATTTGACCGTTTGGCGCAAATTTTTCGGAGACGTGATGATGGCTTCCTTGTTTGCCGTGCGTAGTGGGCGGCGTGGCCTGCGACGGTTGCGCTCCATGGCCGCCACGTGTACGGTGGGATTTGCGTGGTGGCTCACAATCTCTCATCGACGGTGAGGATCAGTGGCTCTGATGGATAAATATGGGGAACATCGGGGTAATATATTTTCACTGTCTTCTTCCCCCTCCGCCGCTGCCTTTTCATCTTCTTCCTCCTCGCTCCTCTCCTCCACCATCGTCAACAGAATGACCAAGCCGGTGAAGAAGAGTAGGGCCGCTGCCTCGAGCGCCACTGCCACACTGAAGAAAAAGGCCGGCGATTGGACGAGGTCCACTTTCAAGGGATCGCAACTGGACGCGTACCGGCGGGATGGATGGCTTCCCTCCGCCGAGCTGCTTCCGACGCGCGTGCCCAGAAATGAGGTAAGCCCTCGACCCAGAGAGGGCGATCGCGTTTGCTTCCATGATATCGTGAACAGGGGATTTTCCTTCCCCATTCACGATTTCGTGCGGGGCTTGATGTATGCGTACAAGGTGCAATTGCACGACTTCAGCCCCAACTCTATGCTACACATTGCATGTTTTGTTGTGCTCCGTGAGTGTTTCTTGGGAGTGCATCCGCATTGGGGTCTTTGGAAAAAGATCTTCATTGCGAAAAGGAACGCCGGATCGGACGGCGTGTATGCTGTCGGAGGCTTCAAGGTCCAGTCTCGCGGCGACGTCAACTACTTCGACCTGAAGCAAGTCGAATCCGCGCAGAATTGGAGAAAGAAGTGGTTCTACTTCATGACCTAGCAAGAGGGGCTGCCTGATTTCGACGCTCATGCGACTCTGGTGAAGACTTGTGCGTGCCTACACCAGCTGTCCGCTACTCAAGAGGCGGAAACGAAGCCTTTACTGGCGAAGGTTGCTGAGCTCCTAAAGACTGTCGGTCGAGAAGTTAGCGGCCTGCATCTGATTTCCACCTTCATCAAGAGGGGGGTGCAGCCCCTGCGAGTGCGTGCACACCCGATGTGGGAGTTCCAGGGTGCGAACGACCCTACACGACTAACAGAGGAGGAGCCTCTGCCGTCGAAGAAAGAAGTGGAGACTCGGGTTCGGTCGCTGACCAAGCTGACAGCAAACGACCCCTGCCCTCTTGATTGTCCTGTCAATCCATTCGACAGCGCGAACCCGCTGCGGGAGGTATGTTTCTGTCTACATTATGTTCCTCCTTTTGCGAAAGATGTGTTTTTTGACTGAATTCTTTGGTTTCTCGAATGCAGGGTCATATTTCCCCCAGGAACTTGCCTCCACTTCCCGAGAATGGGAGGACCGCAGAGGTGGAGATTTTGGAGGTTGAGCCGGACAACGATGAGATTTCCCTCGCCACCGCAAGCACACCAGTCGACGAAGTGGAGGAGTCAGAGCAGGAGGAAGAGGAGCTGTCACTTAAGCACCGCCGCCTGAACAAGACGTCTTTGACTGCCGCCAGCTCACCCCACGAGGACCCGCTGGCGGAGTTTGAGGACGATGACTCGGGTTCGTCAACTCCCGCTGCGAAGGAGCCCATGGCCATTAGTCCGTTGCGTTCGGCTCCTCCGGCTGAAGCCGACATTGCGCCGCAGTACGGTGCGTTCCTTGACTTTGACGCTATGCTCAGTGAAGAGGATGACATGTAGGCACTGAGTATTGGCTAGGCTTTGTTTGTTCTTCTTACAGCTGGTTGTGAGTGTTGTTTTGCTTTCCGCCCGGCTATCGACATGACATTGCCTTCGACTGCCGTCCCAGAGAAGGCCGCCGCTAAGAGTGGAACGAGCTCTCAGTCGACGCTTCCAGAGACGACCCCCGTGATGACTGCTACCGATGTGATTCGGGCGAAGCCGCAGCCATCCCTTCCACAGGGCGACGCTCCATCTCCTTCAACTGCCTTCCCGCCGGTGTATCACGATCATGTAAGTTGCATTTTGCTCTTTGAATTTTATCATGAGTAAACTTAGTGACGGACAAGAGATTTTTGGTGACAGATGGAACATGAAGAACTTTGCGAAGATAAAGATTTTTGGAGGAGGCAGTGGGAATTATTGCTTGACCAACATGAAGTATACGCATGCCTGAACCGTTGGCCGTGTGGACACGCTCATTGCCCGGGTAGGGCTCCTTCATGTTCAGCTTCTGCAACTCGCTAGTGAGATGATCGGTGGCGCCGGTATCCATGTACCAAGTAGGATCACATGAGAAGGAGTGTGGCCTTGCGGAGCTGGTGCTTGATAGACGTGGTTCGCCATGGAAAGCTGACGGTCCAAGAAGCGCCCATCATTACCCGCACCAAGGAAGCTCTTGTTAAATCGCTTGAAACACCGTGAGGCAACTTGGTCAGGCTCCTCGCACAGCTGACAGATGTGCCGTGGTCCCGGACCAGAAGAGTTGCCACGTCCAAACTCCGAAGAACTGGTACCACCGGAGGGGCCCGACTTGGGCTGATTCGAGCGAGATGACGTTGAAGTAGACGGACGGAAGGGCGACGCAGGAGCACCACCTGAGCGGGGAGGTTTCGACCCAAACTTGGACAGGTTGGTAGAGTGAATCATTGCCCAAGAATGATGAGCAGCAATTCGTTGCTCTGTCACGAGCATCCGCGCATACAGATCATGCGGAAGCATTGGGTTGGTGCTATCACGCTCAAGCACGATCTCCACCAAGGAATCGTAGTCCTCATCGAGACCGGAGAGTACGAAGGAGGTGAATTCCTCCGGCCGAAGGGGCTGTCCGATGGATGTCAGAGTATCCGAGAGGGACTTCAACTTGTTGTAGTAGACGACCACCAATTGGTCCAGCTTCTCCAAGTCCCGCATCTGGTCTCGGATTTGCATGGCGCGAGCAGTGGATTGCGAGGCAAAGCTGCGCTCAATGGTGGTCTAGGTCTCATGTGATGTCTGGGCAAACATGATCATGCCGCCGACCTCAATTGACGATGACGAGAGGAAGGCAGACAGGATTGCTTGATCCTGTTCGATCCAGGCCGCAAACTGCGGGTTCAGCGAGGTGGTTGTGCCGCCGCCCTCCTTGGCGACGGTCACGGTGGCAGACGAACACGGAAACATCCCGTCGACATATCCATGAAGCAAATTGCTCCGGAGGAGAGAGACAACTTGGGCGCACCAGAATAGATGGTTCGCCGGCGAGAGCTTCGCCGTGATCAGATTTCTGAAGTTCACCGGTCCAGAGGAGTGGACGCCAAGGGAAGACGACAACATCGATGACAACGCAAGGGAGAGTGAGGTGCTTGATAAAGCAGCGGAAGACGACGACATAGCTCACGAACCTGGCTCTGATACCATGTAATCGTAAACGATAGATTGGTTTTGATGAGACAATACTACACGCTCTAGGCGTGGTACGCTCTAGGAGATTACAATACGATTACCGTACATATCGGTTAGCCTATCTATTCCATATTAGCAGGAAAACTACCTAATACGTGAGAGTTACGTATTGTATCACTAGGCATGCCTATTTAGTATCCTTCAACGATGTGCTTCACTAACTACCCTTTGATGTTCACAGGAAGTGGGCCACACAGAAGAAGGAAGGACAACGTCCATCCTCTACAGCTGCCCTCCATCTATCAGCTAGGATAAGACACCGTGCATATGCCCAGGGTACCAGCCAAGCATAACTCCCGCAAGCTATGATATGCGGACCTGCCCGCCTACCTCCACAAGGGAGGTCTGGAGGTATTCTTGTCGGCTTTAACCCACAAACAATTAAAGTGAGAAATATTGTTCCAGGAGAAAGGTGTGTTAAGTTTCATGTTGTATCTAAGAAGGACAACTTTGAGTGGTCCTTAGTGGTTGTGTATGGTGCTGCCCAAGATGCCCAAAAGGGGGAATTTTTGACAGAGTTAGTACGTATTTGTGAGAATGAAACTCTACCTTTGTTGGTAGGAGGGGACTTTAATATTATTACGAGGCAACACGAAAACAACAATGATAATTTCTATGCTAGATGGCCATTTATTTTCAATGTGATCGTTGAGAGTCAAGACCTGAGAGAAATAGACCTCTCAGGTAGACAATATACCTGGGCAAGCCGTAGGCCTAACCCAACTTATGAGAAGTTGGATAGGGTTCTAACAAGCGTGTCTTGGGAACAGAAATTCCCATTGGTATGTGTCCGAACATTGACGAGAGCTGGGTCCGATCATACATCATTGCTTATTGATTCAGGTGAATAAGCTTGCCTGGGCAATAAAGCACATTTCTCGTTCGAGTTATCCTGGCTACGACAGGAAGGCTTTCATGAGATGGTGGTCAGAGAGTGGACTTCAATCTCATATGGCAATAGCCCCATGGAGATTTGGCAAAATAAGATTCGTCATCTTCGTGCTTTCCTTCGGGGTTGGGCAAAGAATATTAGTAGTTTTTACAAGGAAGAGAAAACTCGACTTCTCAGCCTTATAGATCTTTTAGACATAAAAGTCGAGTCCACATCTCTAAATGAAACCGAAAGGGTTGCTCTAAGAGATGCTAATGATAAGTTAGCCAACCTAAGAAGGGACGAGGAGGCTAAATGGGCTCAGAGAGCAGAAGTTCAGCATATTCAGGAAGGGGTAGCAATACAAAGTACTTTCATCTGGTTGCAAATGGCAAACATAGAAAGAAAAGAATCTTCCAACTTGAAAAAGACGAGGGTACTATCATAGGGCAAGAAAACATTAAGAATTATATCACCACTTTTTATAAAAAAATATTTGGGGAAGCCGAAAAACACTTTGTCTCACTAGCAGAGACGGAGATAGCTGATATTCCTCAGATTTCAGTGGAGGAGAATAATATACTCACATCAGGCTTCACAGAGAAGGAGGTGTATGAGGCTATTATGCAGATGAAAAAGAATAAAGCTCCGGGGCCAGACAAGTTTCCAGCAGAATTCTATCAAAAAATTGGGATACGATTAAGCATGATTTGATGAACTTATTCAAAGCGTTTCAAAAAGGGGAGTTGCCATTGTTTCATTTGAACTACGGTAATATCATCCTTCTACCAAAAAAGGAAAATGCTATTCAGATTCAGCAATATCATCATATCTGTTTATTAAACGTGAGTTTTAAGATTTTCACTAAAGCAGGCACTAATAGAATTACTGAAGTAGCCCATAAAGTGATTAGGCCGACACAAACTGCTTTCATGCCTGGAAGACATATTCTTGAAGGGGTGCTGGTTCTACACGAGACAGTCCATGAACTTCATAGAAAAAAAATGGACGGTGTTCTATTAAAAATTGATTTTGAAAAAGCTTATGACAAGGTTCAATGGCCCTTCTTGCAACGAGTGTTGCAGATGAAAGGCTTTGATCCAAAGTGGTGTAGCTGGGTTGAACAATTTTTTAGTCGAGGGAGTGTTGGTATTAAAGTGAATGATGACCTAGGTAATTATTTTCAGACACGCAAAGGTCTAAGACAGGGAGACCCGTTGTCGTCAATTTTGTTCAATATAGTTGCGGACATGCTGGCTATAATTATCGCACGGGCAAAGGAGGATGGTCAGGTAGAGGGACTTGTACCACACTTAGTAGATGGAGGGGTATCGATCCTACAATACGCTGATGATATAATTATTTTTATGGAACATAATTTGGAGAAAGCCCTGAACATGAAACTTATTTTGTGTACGTTCGAACAGTTGTCAGGCTTAAAAATTAATTTCCATAAAAGTGAGATATTTTGCTTTGGAAAAGCAAAGGATGTTGAGGAGGATTATAGAAATCTATTCGGATGTGAGTCTGGGTCCTATCCTTTCAGATATTTAGGAATTCCAATTCACTTCAGAAAGCTGAATAATGGTGAATGGAAACCGATAGAGGACCGTTTTGAGAAAAAGCTTGCTAGTTGGGTCGGGAAGCTTTTATCATATGGAGACAGGTTAATTTTGATAAACTCAGTCCTCACTAGCCTACCCATGTTCATGTTCTCTGATGATGTGGAAACGCATGTTCGTTGGGAGACCCCAAGAGGAAGGTATGATGTAGTCAGCAGCAAGTTTTCCCTTGAATCTACCAAGGTTTATCGTACCAGTAGGAATTGGGAGAGCTTCAGAAAGGTGTCAGTGGCGCCGTTTATGATTACTGACTTGGACCTGCACACAACACAATCAAAATACTTTGCCCCAATGAAACAGGAAGGTTGTCAATCTCCCCGGCTTGCTGAATACAAATGATTAAACGTATGGTGTGGAATATGATGATGAACACAAAAAGGAACATCGAGGAAACAATTGTAGAGCGTGGTGAAAACGGTGTTTGTATCAGTGTGGAATAAAGGACCGGGGTCCACAGTTCACTAGTGGTGTCTCTCCATAAGACAGATATGCATACATGTTGGGTAGACAAATTACAGCTGGGCAATTGACAAAGTGCAAACGCATGACAATATAATATATGATAAGAACATGTTCATTGTTAGATCTATTGGGCATTACAACAATATACATAGACTCCTTACTAGCTGCATCTATGACTCATAATCCACTCAAGAGATAGCTTCCGGGTCTCCCGTGAGTATTAAGTTGCAAGCAACAGATTATAGCATTAAGCAAAGTGTGTAATGTAAACAAACGCATTAGACTTAACAACAGTACCCTTAAGCTAAGCATCGGTTATTTTATCCCTAGTGGCAACAACACATCTACAGCCTTAGTTGTTTCTGTCAATCAAGCCCAGGCTTCTAGAGGCATGAACCCACTATCTAGCATAAATACCCCCTCTTGCAGTCATTAACATTTACTTGGCCAAAGTATCTACTAACAACGGAGAGCATGCAGGAACATAGATAAAACATGATATAAATAGATGAGCAAACTTGATCATAACTTCACAATTCATCGGATCCCAGCAAACACAACATATAGCATTACATAAAGATGATCTTGATCATGTTAAGCTGCCCACAAGATCTAAACATGATAGCACAAGATGGAGAGACTACCAACTAGCGACTGCTATGGACCCGTAGTCCCGTGAAGAATTACTCACGCATCCTCCGGAGGCAGGCATGGAGATGTAGAGACCTCCGGTGATGATTTCCCCTCTGGCAAGGTGCCGGGAAGAACTGTAGAAACCCTCCCGAACTAGGGTTGATGATGACGGCGGCGTCAGAACTTTTCGTGGATTTTTGCTCGGGTGTCTAGGGTTTCCCGAATAGATGTGATTTATAGGCGAAAGGGCGGCGTCGGAGGGCACCCGAGGGCACCAGGCGGCCTGGGGGCGCGGACCCACCCTAGGCCGCGCCGTGGGCCCACCTGCCTCCTTCGGCTGCCTCCTGGGCTTCTCCTTCGGGCTGCTGCTTCGTCTCGGTGCAGAAATAAATCAGTTAAATTGGCGTCCGATTCCGAGAATATTTCCAGAAGAGTTTTTCTGGAACAAAAAGATAGCAGAAAACAGGAACTGGCACTGTGGCATCTTGTTAATAGGTTAGTCCCAGAAAATGCATAAAAATGATATAAAGTGTAAGATAAACATGTGGTAATCAATATATAGCAGGCATGGAACATCAAAAATTATAATACGTTTTAGACGTATCAAGCATCCCCAAGCTTAGTTCCTACTCGTCCTCGAGTAGGTAACGATAAAAGATAATTTTTGAGGTGACATGCTACCAACATAATCTTGATCATATAGTAATGTAAAGCATGTGAGCTGAGATCAAATCATTCAAAGCAAAAGTCTATATTTGATATTAAAAAACAGATGATAAAGCAAGACAATTAAACAAGTAAAAACCTTTCATGGAAGATGTTATAAAGACATAAACCGTACAAAGTTTATTATGATGATTTAAGCATTCAGTATAGAAGTTCAATCCTTCTACTCAAGCATCAAGCAATCTTCCACAAACATAGAAAGGATCCAGTCAAGCAAAAGTATCACAAACGTAATGAATCAACTTTTAGAAGTTTTACTCAACGGTGAGCGTAAGCATTTGGTATTGGCACCAGGATGTTATGGCGAGAATAATAATGGGGGTTTGGAAGGCCAAAGGAAGATAGTCTCACAAAGCTATAAATGATCATTAGACAAGAGGAAGTCTTATAATCGAAGCTATGCAAGGAGTAGTGATTGCCATGCAACGGATGCACATAGAGCTATAAGTGTATGAAAGCTCTCCAATGGAACTAGTGGGGGTGCATCCAACTTGGTTGCTCACGAAGACCTAGAGCACTTTTGAGGAGGCTCATCATTGGAATATACAACCCAAGTTCTATAGTGTTAATTCCCCACATAGTTATACTAGTAAAACATGAGAACTCTCTCATGGAGTATAGGTGCTAAACATGAGCACAAATGATGACTATGAAACTGCAGGTGCTAAACATGAGCACAAGTGTGGATAAAATAGTAATGTTGCCCCCTCTCTCTTTCTTTCTCTTTTTTTCTCTTTTTCTTTTTTTTCTTTTTCTATTTCTCTTTTCGATGGCCTCCATGGCTCTTTTCACTTTTCTCTCCCTCACTGTAGGGGCAACATTCTAATATGATGACACACTTTTTGGTACAAATAACTCATAATGAACAAAACATGATGTATGAAACTGAGTGCCTCTGCCAGTGTAGCAGGATGTGCAATGATCTAGCGTAACATGGGTAAAACCACACATGCTGTATAGAATCATGCAAAGCAATATATAACAATGATGAATGACAACAAGTCATGTAATGTAAGAAAGTTGCATGGCAATATATCTCGGAACAGCTATGGAAATGCTGTGATAGGTAGTTATGGTGGCTGTTTTGAGGAAGATGTTTGGCTTATGTGTAGGAGAACAAGAGGAAGTTCTCCCACGGGGTTGGATGTACTGGCGAAGTATGCACAACTCTCAATGTGAGCAGAAGGCAATGCACACACCGAAGAGGCTAGCAAAATATGGATGGTGGAAGTGCCAAAAACCGTAGCTCAACATTAGTCAAAAAGAACTCACAAGTTTATTGCAAACAACTAGCAGGTTCAACATTAAGAGCATGATTAAATTCACTCCAAGAGGGGCCGTTCACGGAGGTACAAGTACCGTTAGATCCCCGACCTTAGCACGCAACTATGTTGTTTCCAACTACCTTCAGACATGAGAAGCTATCAAGTCCAACTACACCTTCAGCAATTTTAAGAGTTTGTAGTACGGTACAAGCTTTAATAACACAACCACTAATCAGATTTTAGCTTAATTAACCAACAAGCATTTAACATCTAACTTCTTAATATCTCAAAACATTTGCAAGGAATCAAGTTATCAAAGTTCAATGATCTACAAGACTATGCAAATTTTTCCGTTATACAACTACCACACACTTAGCATTTTCTGTTCCAACCAGACGCCAATTATACAACTCTCCAAACAAATATAAGTGAAGCAAGAGAGTACTTTCTAAAAGAACTAATAGCTCTGAACAAGAGATACATGAAAAACAAGAGCTAATAGTATAGCAGCGCTAGACAAGAATACTCAACAAGTATAAGTGAAGAATAGGAGTATTCTAATGAAAAAGCGGAGCGTGTCTCTCTCCCACACAAGATGCTAGGATCCAACTAGTTATGATCAGAAAATAAAAACAAAACAGAAAATAAAACACACAGACGCTCCAAGAACAGCACACAATATGTGAAGCAATAAAAATATAGTCTCACTAGAGATGACCTGATAATTTGTTGATGAAGAAGGGGATGCCTTGGGCATCCCCAAGCTTAGACGCTTGAGTCTTCTTGATATATGCTGGGAGATCCAAGGGAGCCTCCCCAAGCTTAAGCTTTTCTCTCTTCTTGATCTTCTTATATCATCCTCTCTCCTAATACTTGAAAACTTCCTTCACACAAAGATAACTCGCAAACTTCATTAGAGGGGTTAGTGCATCAAAACATAAGCTCACTTGGTTCTGTAAAAACACATCACATATTTAGTTCAAACATTAGCTACTGTTACTAAGCAAGATCTGGTCTCCCCCGAAGAACGTAAATCTATACTTGCAAAAGAGACAATGCAAAACAAAAACAGAATCTGTCAAAACAGAACAGTCCGTAAAGACGAATTTTTTCGAGGCACTTCCGATGCTCAAATCAGAAAACGGTTAACTAACGAAAGATAGGTAATAAGTTCAGGCTTCTGCTAAAAATTTACAGATTAAAATAATGTTCCGTGATTTTTCACGAATTTTTACCGTGAGGTACAGAAATCTGTTTCTGGACAGCAAATAAAACTTTAGCATATCTTGCATTAGAGGCTTTCTTGGCACAACAAAAACGAAAATAAAAGATACAAAGGAGTTTTACAGAAGTAAGCAAACTCCTTGACTCAAGAAAACAAAAATAACAGAAATAAAATTGGGTTGTCTCCCAAAAGCGCTTTTCTTTAACGCCTTTCAGCTAGGCGCAGTAGCAAAAAGATCAAGTATTATCAAGAGTAGCATCGAAAGCATAACTTGTTCTAACAATAGACTCAAAAGGTTGTTTCATCTTCTTCTAGGAAAGTGTTCCATCCCTTTCGGAGTGGAAACTGAATTTAATATTACCTCTTTCATGTCAATAATACCACCAACAGTTCTAAGAAAAGGTCTTCCCAAAACAATAGGACAAGAAGCCTTGCATTCAATATCCAAAACGATAAAATCAACAGGGACATTGTTGTTAACCATTATAAGAACATCATTCACTCTACCCACAGGTTTCTTCATAGTAGAATCAGCAAAATGAACATTCAAGTGACAATCTTCTAGTGGTGCTAAATCAAGAATATCATAAAGTTTCTTGGCATAACAGAGATACTAGCACCAAGATCACACAAAGCATTGCAATCAAAATCATTCACTCTCATTTTAATAGTAGGTTCATAAGCATCTTCTAACTTTCTAGGAATAGATGCTTCACGTTTAAGTTTCTCTCCCTAGCTTTGATAAGAGCATTAGTGATGTGCTTAGTGAAAGCCATGTTTATTTCACTAGCATTAGGAGTTTGAGCAAGCTTTTGCAAGAACTTAATAACTTCAGTAAGATTACAACTATCAAAGTCAAACTCATTATCATCAAAAGAAAAGGAGTATCATTCCTAACAACACGAAAAATTTCAGCATTTTTAACAGGAGTAGCTTTAGTTCATCAAGTGACTTGGAACTCTTCTCAATAGAAGTGGTGCTTCTCCAATTTTAATTTTCTTGTTACTAGCATGATTAGGACCTGTAGGTAATTCACTAGTGCTCAAAGTTTTAATATCTTCATTAGTAAAATAGTGCAACACTAGCAATCCTACACTTTTCAGCAGTTTCAGCCTCTTTTTCCTCTCTTTCCCATCTAGCATGCAATCAGCTAGCATCTTAATATTGTTATCAATCTTAATTTTATAGCATTCAGAGACTTACTTTCTTTAACATCATGAGGCATAATCTTTATTTTCAAAAATTCAACATCAAGAGCAAGATTATCAACTTAGAGACAAGACTATCTAGTTTTTCAAACTTTTCCTCAACAGTTTTATTGAAAACTTTTTGTGAACCAATGAAATCTTTAAGCATAACCTCAAGATCAGAGGCACATCTTATTACTATTGTAGGAATTACCATAAGCATTGCCATTATTAGAAGGATAGGGCTTATAATTGTTATTACCAAAGTTGTTCCTATAAGCATTGTTGTTGAAATTATTATTTTTAATGAAGTTCACATCAACATGCTCTTCTTGAGCAACCAATGAAGCTAAAGGAACATTATTTGGATCAACAGGCACTTGATTACAGAAAGCATAGTCATAATAGCATCAACCTTATCACTCAATGAAGAAATCTCCTCAACAGAATTTACCTTTTACCTGTTGGGCTCTTTCAGTGTGCCATTGGGAGTAATTTACCATCATCTCATCTATAAGTTTTGTTGCTGCACCCAAAGTGATGGACATGAAGTCCCTCCAGCGGCCGAATCCAACAAATTCCTTGAAGAAAAGTTTAATCCTGCATAAAAGGTTTGAATGATCATCCAAGAAGTCAGTCCATGAGTGGGACAATTTTAACCAAGCTTTTCATCCTTTCCCAAGCTTGGGCAACATGCTCATTATCATATTGCTTAAAATTCATAATGCCACTTCTTAATGATATAATTTTAGCAGGAGGGTAGTATTTTCCTATGAAAGCATCTTTACATTTAGCCATGAATCAATGCTATTCCTAGGCAAGGATAATAACCATTCTTTAGCTTTTCCTCTTAAAGAGAAAGGGAATAGTTTCAGTTTAATAATGTCACCTTCTACCTCTTTGTACTTCTGCATATCACATAATTCAACAAAATTATTAAGGTGAGAGGTAGCATCATCCGTACTAACACCAGAAAATTGCTCCTTCATAACAAGATTTAGTAAAGCAGGTTTAATTTCATAGAATTCTGCTTTGGAAGCAGGTGGAGCAATAGGTGTGCAAATAAAATCATTATTGTTTGTGCTAGTGAAGTCACACAACTTGGTGTTTTCAAGAGAACTCATTTTGACCAAAGTAAAAACAGGAAATAAAACTGGAACTAATTTTTTTGTGTTTTTCGATTTTAAAAACAAACAAGATAAAATAAAAATAAAAATAACTAAGCGAGACAAAAACAAAGTAAAGAGAATGGTGGTGTGTAACTCCCCTTGATGTAGCTTCCAATTCCCGGCAACGGCGCCAAAAAATATGCTTCATGACGTGGAAACGCACGTTCGTTGGGAGACCCCAAGAGGAAGGTATGATGTAGTCAGCAACAAGTTTCCCTTGAATCTACCAAGGTTTATCGTACCAGTAGGAATTGGGAGATCGTCAGAAAGGTGTCAGCGGCGCCGTTTACGATTACTGACATGGACCTGCACACAACACAATCAAAATACTTTGCCCCAACGAAACAGGAAGGTTGTCAATCTCCCGGCTTGCTGAATACAAAGGATTAAACACATGGTGTGAAATATGATGATGAACAAAAAGGAATAGCGAGGAAACAATTGTAGAGCATGGTGAAAACGGTGTTTGTATCAGTGTGGAATAAAGGACCGGGGTCCACAATTCACTAGTGGTGTCTCTCCATAAGACAGATATGCATACATTTGGGTAGACAAATTACAGCTGGGCAATTGACAAAGTGCAAACGCATGACAATGCAATATACGATAAGAACATGTTCATTGTTAGATCTATGGGCATTACAACAATATACATAGACTGCTTACTAGCTCCATCTATGACTCATAATCCACTCAAGAGATAGCTTCCGGGTCTCCCGTGAGTATTAAGTTGCAAGCAACAGATTATAGCATTAAGCAAAGTGTGTAATGTAAACAAACGCATTAGACTTAACAGCAGTACCCTTAAGCTAAGCATCGGTTATTTTATCCCTAGTGGCAACAACACATCTACAACCTTAGTTGTTTCTGTCAATCAAGCCCAGGCTTCTAGAGGCATGAACCCACTATCTAGCATAAATACCCCCTTTACAGTCATTAGCATTTACTTGGCCAAATCATCTACTAACAACGGAGAGCATGCAGGAACATAGATAAAACATGATATAAATAGATGAACAAACTTGATCATAACTTCACAATTCATCGGATCCCAGCAAACACAACATATGGCATTACATAAAGATGATCTTGATCATGTTAAGCAGCTCACAAGATCTTAACATGATAGCACAAGGTGGAGAAACTACCAACTAGTTACTGCTATGGACCCGTAGTCCCGTGAAGAACTACTCACGCATCAGTCCGTAGGTAGGCATGGCGATGTAGAGCCCTCTGGTGATGATTTCCCCTCCGGCAAGGTGCCGAGAAGAACTACAGAAACCCTCCCGAACTAGGGTTGACGATGACGGCGGCGTCGGAACTTTTCGTGGATTTTTGCTCGGGTGTCTAGGGTTTCCCGAATAGATGTGATTTATAGGCGAAAGGGCGGCGTCGGAGGGCACCCGAGGGCACCAGGCGGTCTGGGGGCGCGGGCCCACCCTAGTCCGCACCATGGGCTTCTCCTTCGGGCTGCTGCTTCGTCTCGGTCCAGAAATAAATGAGTTAAATTGGCGTCCGATTCCGAGAATATTTCCAGAAGAGTTTTTCTGGAACAAAAAGACAGCAGAAAATAGGAACTGGCACTGTGGCATCTTGTTAATAGGTTAATCCCAGAAAATGCATAAAAATTATATAAAGTGTAAGATAAACATGTGGTAATCAATATATAACAGGCATGGAACATCAAAAATTATAGATACGTTTTAGACGTATCATTCTCATTCTTTGAAGTACCCATAGGGGTTTGGAAGAGAATGGACTACTTTCGCTCTAGGTTCTTCTGGCAGAGTGATGGCCATAAAATAAAGTATAGACTTACTAAATGGAACATCATATGCAGACCTAAGGATCAAGGTGGGCTAGGGATAGAGGTGTTAGATATTAAGAATAAATGCTTATTAAGCAAGTGGCTTTTTAAGCTTTTATCCGTGGATGGGGTTTGGCATGAGTTGATTCATAATAAATACTTACATTCAAAATCCTTATCCCAAGTAAAAGCTAGACCCACCGATTCCCCATTTTGGAAGGTCTCATGAAAGTAAAAGACGCTTTCTTTGATAGGGGTCATTTTTCAATTGGGAATGGAGAAAAAACACGATTTTGGGAAGATACGTGGTTGGGGGACAAGCCTCTGTCCAACCAATATCCTTCTCTTTATAATATTGCTCTCCGAAAAGAAGTTTCGGTGGCATCGGTTTTATCTAATGCACCTCCCCTAAACATAGGGTTTAGGAGAACGTTGACCGGAAACAAATGGACAAGATGGCTACATTTAGTCAATCGGTTGATGGATGTCCAGCTCACAAATCAACCAGATGTTTTTAGATGGAACCTCACTAATAATGGAGTTTTTACGGTCAAATCCCTATATATTGATTTCATGAGTGGTCATACTGGGTTTCTCCGAAAATATATTTGGAAAATTAAAGTGCCACTAAAGATAAAGATCTTTATGTGGTTCTTATATCGAAAGGAGGTTCTAACAAAGGACAATTTGGCGTAGCGAAATTGGGATGGTTGTAAAAAATGTTGTTTTTGTTATCAAGAGGAAACAATTCAACATTTGTTCATATCTTGTCCATTTGCAAAAATGATTTGGCTTATTGTATTCATGGCCTTTAATATTAAACCCCCAAATTGCATACCGAATTTGTTTGGTAATTGGCTAATGGGTGTTCCTAAAAATGTTAAAGCTCAAATCCGAGTTGGTGTTTGTGCTTTACTTTGGGCCATCTAGAACATACGCAATGACTACATTTTTAACAGAGCAAAAACTACAACTTTTATGCAGGTTATTCCAATGGCTACTCACTAGATCCGTATGTGGTCCTTCCTACAGTTAACGGTGAAGCAAGGCGCCATGGATTTTGGGTGCAACCAGCTGGAATTGGTCGCGAGGGATTTATACAACCAGTCTAACTGGCGTTCTGATCGAGGATAACATATTGATACATGCTGCAACTTTGTGTTGTCATTTCTATTTAGATGGTTGATACATGCTGCAACTTTGTGCGATCCATGATGTAATCTTGTAATATGACCTGAATTTAATAATATAATAAAGACCGCATGTATCACTTTGATGCAGAGGATGGGGCTCTCCCCTTTTCTAAAAAAAAGATCTGTTTGAAAGTTTTCTGAGAGCCCATCAACAACTGAAAGTTTGTACAAGGACCATTTAGAACAAATTTCCTAATAACTCCAACAAATTGCAGACTATCAACAACAGGATGCGATAGACACACGTTAAAAAGCCCCACACATGTTTCGACAACCCGCTCTCCGTGTCGCACTAATAAGACACGTCAATGCCACGGGGCTACTGTGCCTACCTTAGCTAATACTCCCTCCGTTCCTAAATATAAGATGTTTTAGACTTTGTCCATATACACATGTACAAAAATGTATCTAGACACATTTCATGTGTATGTTTACTTATTTGTGTATGTATCTAGACAACATATGTAACATCTAAAATATCTTACATTTAGGAATGGAGTGAGTACTTCCTTAAGTATACCGCACAACAATCAAAAGGTAAGAAATACAACATGGCCCATGACCAACCAGCAAACAGCACCAAAGTAAACACACCAAGGTGAATAACACCCACGGGCGTCGCAAAGCGTGCCCAGCCCTTCTAGTACTGTATTAAACGACAGAGCTTTTATTTCACTAAAATAGATGATTTCCACCACACCTGTGCAATTCTTATCCTCTCTTGCTTGTCATTTTAACCACCACATCTCTCTGTCTGTCTCTAGAAATCTCAGGCTAGGAAAATGTTGGTTGTCCAGCTCGAGGACCCATTGGTGAGGAGCGAATTGGAGCACGTCAGGAGGAGGTGTCCCCGTAACCTGTCCTAGGAGCAAGATGGACAGAACCTCACGTCGGCCGGGACATCACGACCAAATCAACTTCTCAAACAAGCCTAACGGTGGAAGCGGAGGTACAAGACGACAGGGACCTTGCATCGGCAGCAGAGCTAGGCGGAGCGGAAGGCAGCTCTGTAGGGGAGAGGAGACACGGGAGAGATGCAAGTCAGGTCGTGAGCTTGGGCCTGAGCTGGAGCTGGACCGGGGCGGTCGCCTGTAGGCCAAGCCTCCAAGGCGAAGCTATTTGGAGGTAGAGTCGGAGGCGGGAGGGCTTGTAGGCACTTGGGATGCGGGAGCCGCCGCCGGTGCGCCTACCGGAGTTTGGTGGGCTGGATCTAATAGCCGTGGAGCGGGGTTGGGGCTACGACACTGTAGCAGCGGGCGATGTGGCGGGCAGAGGCAACGTCGCTGGCGCCGCTGGGTTTGGTGGACTCTCCCACTTGCACCACATAAGTTTAGTAGGCTTCCGGGAAGGCCATTTAGACGTTTTTTTAGGCCACCCATGCGGGACTGTTGTGTTGGGGGCTACGACACTGTAGCAGCTAAACCATCGTCATGGCTCGGGTTATACTGATGGGCCGGTGATCTTGTCGGTAACCCGGCCTAAAGAAGGAAAGTTCTGGAAGACATTGAAGATTAGAAGAGTTAGAGTAGGACTCCGAGGTCGAACGTGACCCGGACTTGCCTTGTAAGCGACCAGGAAACCCGGTGGTCTATATAACCTGGTTCCTAGGTTAGAGATCGCTAAGCTTTATGAGAAACACAGAACCACCAGAGAGATCGAGATACCCTTGTAACCCTAGACTTGGAACACGGCAAGTTGTGCTCTCCGGGCTACGAGATCGATATAATCAAAACAGACAAGCAGGAAGTAGGTCTTTATCTCCTATGGAGAGGCTGAACCTGGGTAAATCGTGTGTCCCCGTGGAGCTAAACAATCTCTTGTACCCCAGAGCTTTTAAGGCCCCGAACTCAAGTTACCCTATGGTAACATCTGCCGTGACAATCCCACGATAGTTGGCGCCCACCGTGGGGCCTAAGCCAAAAGGTGTTTACATCACAGGAGAAGCTCTACGAGGTATGGAGAAGCTCGCCATCGGCGAGGTCATCATCAACTCAGAAGGAGAAAGCATCGTCGATGATTTCGGGTGGAACCCGGAGTTGGGTCAGATCGAGGCCGGCGATGTCATCCCCATAGGCCGGGTCAACATATTCATAGGCATGGTGCACGCCTCGAGACCCGGCATGGAGGAAAGCACGTGCGAATCTGTGTCAGGAGCTGCTACCATAGTTCAATCAGATGGAGAAGAATATGTGGGCACTGCAGAGCTCAATCTTCTGGACACCGTGCAGGAGACCCGGCCGGAGGAGCCGGCACGGGTGCTGCGTAGGGTGATCGATGAGGACGAGGAATCAATCTTGGAACTGTTTGAAGATCGCTATGGATATGGAATAGAGGAAGAGGAGTATGTGGAATCCCGGGTCCGATCCGCCGGGTTGGAGTTTACACTGCGCCCGCGACGAATCTTGACCCAGCATCAATCTCAGCAACTGCGGTGGCAGCAGCAGATGCATTGGCACAGAACCAACAAAATCAGCAACAGAAGTGGTTTACACGGGACACCTTACAATAGCCGTACGAGGAGCCGGCAGGGGGAGAGCCCGAGGGAGTACGAGACAAGTTCTGCAAGACGGAGGGCCGGGTTAGAAAATCAGCAACCACCGCCAAGACAGGCCGCTCCCGCCGCCTCAGCTGCGCAAGCCATTGTTAATAGTTCAAGAGCAAGGAGAGCAGCAAATTCTGTGGCACGTGCCGGAGGAGCCGGCGCGGCGCCAGTGGTTGCAGCAGGAGTGAGTTCACCAGCACCATTGGGGAGGCCGGGTCAAACTGCTCCCCCAGTAGTTTTGGCCGGTCCAAAGTGTTTATCAGATCATATTAGAGCGGAGCCTTACCCGGAGAAGTTTAAAGAGCCAAGCAAAATTTCAAATTATGATCCTAGTATGGAACCAGAAGCTTGGTTGAGCAGTTATGAGATGGCAATGTGTATTCGCAATGCTTCAGAAAATATTCAGGCCAAGTTTATGTATCTTATGATGACAGATGAAGCGACAAAGTTATGGTTCAACACCTTACTAGAGAAGTCTATAAACTCATGGAGTGAGTTGAAGACAACTTTCATCAGAAATTTCCAAGGAACTTGCAAACGTCTTTACACGCTTGAAGATTTGGATCGATGTATTCAGAAGAAGGGCAAGTCTGCTCGTAAATGGGTGAGCCGGGTCACGGAGATCCTACACTCATCCACAGATATTAATCCCAAGAGTGCGTTGCAGTCCATGGAGAAAACTTGTAGATATGAGCCTTTGGTTCAGAAGTTGGGTCGCATGAAGAACAGCGGCCGGGTCTCAGAAATCACTATGGGAGAAATAATGGAGGCATGTAACAAGCACGCATCAACAGATAAAACTAGAGATGATGAGAAAGATAAGGGTAAAGGCACCGTGAACAATGGAGGAAAGAATAACAATGGTGGTGGACAGAACAACAACAATAACAACAACAATGGTGGAAATCAGCACAAGAGATCGTATGGTGAAGGAAATTCAGACCTGGTGGCTAGTACCAATGATGGGTTTCAGAGACAGAGGATGGACGGAAATTATCAAGGTAACAATGGAAATTATAATGGCAACAACAACTACAGAGGTCCATCTCGTCCTACCAATCATTTTGAGGCCTTCAGGATGCCGTGGCCGCGTCACAGTAAGATGGGCAAACCCGCCAATCACTCTTTGGAGTAGTGTGTGGATTTGCAGAGGTGGAAAAATGAGGAGATACAGAAGGCGTTGCACGGCGGTGGTCGTGGAGGAGGACCTGGCCCGGGTGGTAATCCGCAAATAGGCCACCCCCAATACGAACCCAGGACCCGGCAATGCAGGAAATAATCAGAATAATGAGAATCAGGGTGGATTTCAGCAGAACCCAAAGCAGCTTGGTCAGTATCACGTGCACACCATCAATGCAACAAAGAGAGATAGAAAGTTGATCAAGAGGGCAGTTAATGTAGTTACACCAGCAGTTCCAAGGTATTTGAAGTGGTCTGAATATCCTGTCACTTGGAGCAGGGAAGATCACCCGCCAGTTGTGGAACACCGGGTATCCTACCCCTGGTGGTGGCACCACAAGTAGGAGGATATGTTTTACACAAAGTGCTCATGGATGGCGGTAGCAGTATCAATATCTTGTACTATGAAACTTTCTTGCGTATGGGTCTTAAGCAATCACAGTTGTAGCCAACATCTACGATCTTTCATGGTATTGTTCCTGGCAAATCAGCACGGCCAGGAGGAAAAATCACATTGGAAGTGGCCTTTGGTGAATCCAAGGACCACTATCATTCAGAGATGCTCACGTTTGAAGTTGTGAAGTTGCCAAGCCCGTATCATGCTCTTTTTGGCAGACCCGCCTTTGCTCGCTTCATGGCTAGGCCGTGTTATGTGTATCTATAGATGAAAATACCGGGTCCCAAGGGGATCATCACAGTTCATGGAAGCCGGGAGATGGCTGCGGAGTGCGATAATGGTGATGCCGCCTTAGCTGAGCAGGCTTGTGCACAGGAGGAGTTGAAATTTTACAAATCCCAGGTTAACCCAGATGACAGAACAGTATTGTAGAGGACAATAGCTGAGGAAAAAGCAAAGTTTCAATCTGCTCAGGATACAAAGATGGTAGATTTCACACCCGGCGATTCTTCCAAGCAGTTCGCCGTGGGGGTTAACCTTACTGATAAATAGGAAAGCGCGCTCATCGAGTTCATCCGTGAGAACAGGGACGTCTTTGCATTGACACCTAGTGACATGCCTGGAGTACCTGCCGAACTCGCTGAGCACAGATTAAAAGTTGATCCAAAGGCCAGACCCGTGAAACAAGGACTACGCAAGATGAACGAGGAAAGACGCAAGATAGTTGGTGAAGAGGTAGCCCGGCTTTTGGATGTCGGCTTTATCGTTGAGGTTTTCCATCCCAAGTGGTTGGCTAACCCGGTTTTGGTAGAGAAGAAAAATGGACAGTAGCGTATGTGCATTGACTACACTAATCTCAACAAGGTGTGTCCTAAAGATCCTTTTGCATTACCTCGTATTGATCAGATAATAGATGTTGTTGCGGCAGCGAGCTTTTGTGTTTTCTAGATGCATATTCAGGATACAATCAGATCCGGCTCAAGGAGGAGGGTTGGGAGAAAACATCGTTTATCACCCCCTTTGGAGCTTATTGTTACAAAAATATGACCTTTGGTTTGAAGAACGCTGGAGCAACCTATCAGAGGTGTATCCAGAAATGTTTTGAGAAGCAGATTGGCCGTAATGTGCACGCTTATGTAGATGATGTTCTTGTCAAGTCCAAGAAAGCTGATTCACTTATTGATGATCTAAAAGAGACCTTTGCAAACTTGAGGCGGTACAAGATGAAGCTTAACCCCACCAAGTGTGTGTTTGGGGTTCCAACAGGGCAACTTCTTGTTTTCATTGTTTCAGAGCGTGGAATCGAGGCTAACCCGGCAAAAATCAAGACTATACAGAATTTGAAGAAGCTAGAAGAATTGAAGGACGTACAGAAACTTACAGGTTGCATCGCAGCCTTGAGCCGGTTTATAGCCCGGCTTGGAGAGAAAGCAATACCACTTTACCGGCTCATGAAGAAAACAGATAAGTTCGTATGGGATCAAGAGGCGGATGATGCGTTTGAGCTGTTGTAAAAGACATTGTCTGAAGCACCAGTCCTGGCGGCTCCTGCGCCAAAGGAGCCCATGTTGATGTATATTGCTGCCGGGCCACGGGCTGTTAGTGCCGTGGTTGTGGTAGAGCGCAAAGAGGAAGGGAACGAATACCCGGTTCAGAGGCTGGTCTACTATGTTAGTGAGGTTCTCACAGAAGCAAAGCAGCGTTACCCACATTGGCAGAAGCTAGTTTTTGGGGTCTTCATGGCGTTAAGGAAGTTGAAGCACTATTTTCAGGAGCATCCAATTACAGTGGTTAGCTCTGTCCCACTTTCAGAGATCATCAGAAATACAGAAGCCACTGGGCGTATCGCCAAGTGGGCAATAGAGTTGGGGCCATATCATATCAATTACGAACCTCGCAATGCTATCAAGTCACAGGCCTTGGTAGATTTTGTCAACGATTGGACGGAGACAAGCGCGCTCCAGAAGCACCTAGCACAAAGTCTTGGATCATGCATTTTGACGGGTCTAAGCAACTTGAAGGATCTGGAGCCGGCGTTGTGCTAACTTCGCCCAAGGGTGATAAATTGAGTTATGTTTTGCAACTACACTTTGATTGCTCTAACAATGAGGCTGAGTATGAATCCTTGCTACATGGTTTGCGTGTGGCAAAGGAGATGAACATCAAGCGTATATTATGTTATGGAGACTCGGATCTCGTAGCACAGCAAGTTTCTGAAACATGGGATAGAAAAGATGCCAGGATGGTGGCTTACAGAAGAGAGGTGGATAAAGTAGCCGGGTTCTTTTCAGGCTACCAGGTGGATCATATTGATAGAAGAAAAAATGAGGCCGCAGATGCTTTGTCCAGACTCGGTTCTCGTCGTGAAAAAGTTCCACCCAATGTTTTCTTAGCTGAATTGTGGAATCCATCAGTAAAAGTACCATCAGGGGAAGATCTTGCTTATCTAGACCCGGTAGAGGGAGAGCTTGTTGCCGCCTTACGTGCAGTTCCAGAGTGGACAGAACCTTATTTGGCGTATCTTTTACGTGGAGAATTGCCGGGTCAATAGGTTATGGATCGGCAGATTGTGCGCCGGGCCAAGGCATATGCAGTTATCAATAGCGAGTTATTCAAACGAAGCACCTCTGGCGTGTTTCAACGTTGTGTATCTCCAGAGGAGGGCCAGCAAATTCTTAAAGAGATCCATGAGGGAGATTGTGGTCATCACGCTTCAACCCGGTCTTTGGTGGCAAAAGCTTTTAGACACGGATTTTTCTGGCTTACTGCTTTGGCAGTTGTAGAGCGTTTAGTGCGGAGATGTGATGGATGTCAAAGATATGCTAGGCAAGTGCATGTGCCGGCTCAGGAATTGAGAACTATACCCTTGACATGGCCTTTTGCAGTTTGGGGTCTTGATATGGTGGGTCCTTTTCAGATGTCCCCTTGCAAGAAAACTCACCTCTTAGCTACTGTTGATAAGTTTACAAAGTGGGTTGAGGTTATGCCAGTTACAAATTGTGAAGCAGCTACAGCAGTTCAGTTTTTGAAGCGCATCATCTATCGTTTTGGATATCCCCATAGTATCATCACAGATAATGGAGCAAATATGTCTCTTGGAGAGGTGGCAAAGTTTTGTGGAAACAATAATATAAGGCTTGACGTTGCTTCAGTGGCTCACCCCGAAGCCAATGGTCAAGTGGAGCGTGCAAATCAAGAGTTACTCAAAGGGTTGAAACCAAGACTCTGGGTCCCGTGCATCAGAGCCGCCGGAGCTTGGGTTGAGGAATTGCCTTCTGTTGTTTGGGGCATCAACACAACACCAAATAGATCCACAAAACTTACACCGTTCTTCATGGTATATGGAGCAGAAGCTGTTTTACCAAGTGATATTATTCATGACTCACCGCGGGTGGCGGCTTACGTTGAGGCAGAAAATGAGTTGACCCGGCAAGATGCTATTGATGTTCTGGAAGAAGTTAGGGAGGAAGCCCTGGAAAGATCAGCAATTTATCAGCAAGATTTACGGTGTTATCACAGTCGCCGGGTCAGAACTCGTTCTTTCCAAGAAAGTGACCTAGTTCTACGTTTGGTTCAATCTCAAGTTGGGATGCACAAATTATCACCTCCATGGGAAGGTCCTTTCATCGTAAGCCGGAATTTGCACAATGGGTCATATTATTTGGTAGATGCAAGAGAGCATAGTGAAACTTTGAACAATACGTTTCATAGTACCAAAGATTTGGAAGAGCGAAACAGACCATGGAACATAGCCCAGCTTCGCCCTTACTATACATAGTGACAAAGAAAGTTTATCAGATGTAATGCACGATGTAAAAGAGGCAGCAGGTTTCAGACGTGCTCTTTTCCTTACCAGGGTACCTAAGGGGACTGGAAGGTTTTTAGTGAGGCGGCTTGCTGACCTAGCATATCAATAAAGTGATATTTGACAGAAAAGTTTCATTGTTATTTCTAAGTTTTTACTTTACTGTTTGATATTGCTTAAGTTATAATTTCTGTTATATTTTTAACCCGGCATCTCTAAGTTGGAGACCCGCCGAGGTGTTTGATATATTATTTTTAGGTCTTGGGGGCTGCACAATTAAGAAACGGTGCAGTTACAAACTCAAGACACGGCAAAGAAAGCCACTTTGGTCATGGGGGCTGATTATCAATTCTTGGTACAGTTGCAATCCCATAACCCGGATATTTAGAGCCATCAGTTTATTCTTGGTTTTTTGCTTTGAGCTTGATGTGATAACGCATTTATATGGCCTGATTGCTAACCTGGTATTTTAATCAGATATGAAGCCCACTAGGACTTCCCTGGCCCTGATTTATGCAGAGATGTTGCAACAGAGTAACCATGCGAAAAACTGGCTCACAGTTTAAAAAATCAAAAGAGTCATCACAACTAAAAACTTTGCAGAACTAAAAACGAAAGTTGAAGTTCATTACATATAAGCATTGTTTCAAAGTGCACAGGCGCACTATCAAAAGATATGAGGCTAAGTATCAAAGGTATTACAGACTTTGCCCCGCAGGGCCAAAAGAGATAAGTTTGTGATGCAGAAGTGACACATGTGCAGCTTCAAGCCTCGGTGTCTGGAGCCGGGTCATGTGGTCGAGCAGAGGCCGGGTCTTCTTCTGTAGCCTTGGTCGGCTCCTCCTCCGTGGCTCCTTGGATTTCTTCCCGGGTCTTGGGGGCTGTTGATGTCTCGGCAGAAGGCTTCCATGTCACCTGTTGAAGGGACTCAAACTGTCCTTCATCATCGTCTTCAACTGCTGCGTGTGCTGGAGGCACAATTTGGGGTGTTGATGATGATGGAGCGTTCTTGTCCTTGGCAATGGTGGTCTTGTAACTTTGGAGCAGGTCAAGGCGCTCCGGGCTTGGATCCACCACCTCTTCGCCTTGCTTATTATATCCATACTGGAACGTGGAAAGCTTCAAACTGTTGGCGATTTCAGTGGCTGCATACCGGGTCTGCTTGATGACCTGGGAATAAGATTTCTTGTCAAACTTGCTGCCATCAGTGTTGAATTCAGGGAAGCTGCCCATGAGAAGTGCCGGGTCCAGAGTTGGATGATATGCTTTTGCAAGGGCTAGGCCACGCATGGTGCCGGTCCTGCATGCAGACTTCTTCCACAGTTCAAGCCATGCAGGCATAGTGGATAGATGATTAACCACTTCACGGAGTGTACTGGGCGGGTTACGCCAGCTTCGTGTAGCCTTGATGGCCTCGCAGCTGCCGAAGTACAATTGCCGCATAGCGGTGTAGATGCACTTGACCTTGTCAGTAGTGGTTCTGCGTAGTGTGGCGTCTCGAGAGCCTGAAAATTACAAGTTCAAAGTATCAATATATGATTATGGATGAAAGAAGACTCGGGTTTTACAGTTATTGAAGCAAGAGTGAAATTACTTACCAACAAGTGAAGTAATCATGGAATCGATCATCTTCTTCAACTTGGAGAGCTCAGCTTCAGTGGCTTCCAAGTTATCACAGACTGTTTTGAGCTGGTCCTTGTAGACCTCTTCTTGATCTTTCTTGACTTGTTCAAGATCAGTGTTCTTTTCTTTCAGCTGGGCCATGTTCTGCTCCAGCTCTCGCAGTTTTTCTTCTGCCATGGCCCGGGCCTTGGACTCAGCTTCAAATTTCTCTGTGAGTCTGTCGTGGGATTGTCACGGCAGATGTTACCTTACGGTAACTTGAGTTGTTGGGCCAGGCGACACTGGTGGCTGGGAGATTGTTTAGCTTCGAGGGGACAAAGGATTTACCCAGGTTCGGCCTCTCCATTGGAGATAAAGACCTACTTCCTGCTATGCTATTATTGATCTCGATATCGATAACCAGGCTACGACAACAGAGCCGGATCTCGATATAGGTTACCAAGTTCTCTGGTTCTCTATCTCATAAAAGTGTGTCCTCTATCTATGACCTAGGAGCCCGTTAATATAGATGACCGGGTCTCCTGGTTCTGTACATGGTGAGCCGGGCTCTACCCAGACTCGGAGTCCTATTCTAGGCTCTACCCAGACTCGGAGTCCTATTCTAGGTCTTCTGCCTTTCGTGTCCTCCAAGTCCTGCACCGCCTCCGGGTCTTCTAGAAGCTTTCCTCCGTTAGCCGGGTCACTGACAAGCCTGCTGGCCCATTGGCGTAGCCCAGCCCATGTTTATGGTGAGGTGTCCTGGCCGGGCCTCCTGCCTGGCGGGTCATGTTTCCCTCTCCATGGGCCTATCGGGTTATAATTCCCCCATCAGTAGCCCCAGATTAACCGGGTCTCCAGGTTGGTATGCTCTTCTTCTAGTTTCGTACTTCACTTTCTTGGTTAGAGCTGTCATCCTGGCAGGCCGGGTTAATCCACCTGAAACATAAGAATAACATACAATAGGTTAAGTACGGGTTACATTGCTTTTATCTTTAGCTAGGCCAGCTCTTCTTGGCGGTCCATATCGTAACCTGGCTAAGTCACACCGGGTTCATACGCCTCCGGGTTTCGTTCATAACACTTAGTGAAAACTGCAGCCCAATCGCGAACCAATCTCCAATCTTATCTCAATCGTGATCTCACCAGATAATATCAATCGTGATCTCACCAGATAATATCAATCGTGATCTCACCAGATAATATCCCTTGATTGTCTCATTCTGTTTGTCGTTGACCTTTAGTCAAAGATCCTTATCCCCCCGTCCTTTTACCGCAACACCCCTAGGGCTTTTTACCGCATCTATAAATATACGATTAGGGTAAACAGTGCGGTCACTTTCCCCATTTCACCTTGGCCACTTCATCTTCCTCCTCGCGCAGCCGCCGCAAACCCATCTCAAATCGAGCACGCAAATCTCACCGAAGATCTCCGCAACCTCCACTGGTTCATCAATCCATACTGCGCCCTCGATTCCAACCCCAATCGCGCCCACAATCGCTCCGCATCTTCCTCTCCTCTCACCCATCTCCATTGCTAGGGTTAGCCCACTTTTTCCTTCGAGATTGGGCATCGCCAGAGCTCTGCAGCAATGGGGAAAGAGAAGGTGAAGGTTGGAGGATCCAAGGCCGCGAAGAAGATTTCGAAGAAGGGATCCAGCTCCGGCGCCGCCGTGCCAGCCGCTCCGGTGAACTGGACCAGGTCCAGCGCCCCCAACACCACACTGCAGACGTTCGTGAACCGCGGCGAGCTTCTAAAACAAGAGGAGATCCACTGGCGCGCTCCTGGAGAAGAAACACGACCCAACCCCAAGGAAGGTGAAATAGTTGTGTTGCTTGACCATGTTTCTCGTGGTCTCCGCCCTCCGGGTTCTCTGTTTTTTCGCCAAGTTTTCAAGTACTATGGGCTCACAACTCTGGATGTTGCGCCCAACTCCATTTTAAATCAGCAACTTTGTTGTGTTTTGTGAGGACTTCCTTCAAATGACGCCTTCTCTTGAACTTTTTGTGGAAATCTTCTAGTGCAATCCCTCACATAAAAATAAACCTCTTGGTCCCTATGGAGGTGTTTCCATCCAGCGCAGAAGGGAATGCGATTTCCCGGCTCTCGTTTTAGCCAGCCACCCCAAGGGGTGGCAAAACACTTACTTCTACTGCAAAGACACTTCTCCCGTGTCAGACGATGCTCGTTTCCCGGCCTTCAGAAACTCTTCGTTAGTTTATAATCCAAAAATGAACAGCTATGCCAGCGACGAAAACCGGGTCCTGGTTGAAGGTGTTCGCGTCCGGGCCAGAGCTCTGCTCGCTCATGGTCTCCGCGGCACTGATTTAGTCAAGTGCTGGATTGGTTGGTTCATCCAGCCTCTCAGTATGAGGACCCGCCTATTCCACGAATACACCGAAGAAACATCTGATGACATGCGCTACTCCAAAGCCATGCTCACTGATGAGCAGATCGTGAAGAACGCCAAGAAGTTGCTTGGCGAAACCAAACATGATATCGCGCTGACCGGGCTTGCCCCATTCAGCGCCAAGAACAAACCTCCTGCGGTATGACAACTCTCTTTTTTCTATCTTCTGTTAACCTGGTTTTTCTTGTATGAAAAACTTATCTGTTTACTTTCTTTTTGCCAGGACTCCAAATGGTGGAGCGTAGATTACACCCCCGTGTCTTCTCCTGATGGTGAAGACACGGAAGCAAGCGAAGAAGAAGAAGATGAAGAAGAAGGTGAGCTAGACTCCACAGGCCGGCTCTTCCTTGACCTGATCACCAGTGAGGTCGCTCATTGGGACACTTCTACTGATAACCCGACATCTCTTGTTCCAGGCCCCAATGACCCAGCTCCTGCTGCTTCGCCGGGTCCACAGACCGGTGAACCTCCAACCCTCAAGAGAACCCGGGCTGCTGCAAAGGTACTTTATTCTCGTTCCTCAACTTATACGATGAACACTTCTCAATCCCAATCACAAATACAGGAAAAAGAAGTGGAGAAGGAAACTGAAGCCAACAAGAGGCGCCGGACCCGGTCTTCGGCAAGCCAAGTTTCTCTGAACACAGGTATCCCTCTATGCTCTCTATCCAGTTGGGCAAAATCAATCCAGAAGATCCCCTGTGCTAAACATCCTTTAGCTGGTAAAATCCGGGCCGCTAAATCCTTCTCTTTGTCAGCTTCCTCCTCGGAGAGTGTTAGCACACCCGAGGATTTCCAGATCAACACGGGTAAGACGTGCTCATTTACCATTATTTGCTGCTTCTTTCCATAACGTGCATCAGTGCCAAAGCTACACTGGATGATGACCCGGATTCTCCACCAGCCGCGTCTCCCCCTCCAACTACAACAGAGCCTTCTCCTATGGAGGCACACATCGAGGAGCCGGCTCAGAAGCACGGGCCAGCGGAGAACCTGGCTGCATCTCCTAGGAGCCCACATATTCCTGCACCAGAACCATCTCCAGCTGCTCAATCGCCCGGGTTAGGCTCAGGGACAAAGGAAGCTGAAGTAGAAATTACTGGCACCCAGCACGTTCTTGTACAAGATGCTCCTGAAGTCCTGACTAAAGGGACAATTCCTGAGGCTAGGCCGGCTTCTCCTGCCAAAGTGTCACATCCACAAATTTTGGAACTAAGAAAAACTTAGTTTTACAAGACCCAAAATTCAGAACCAACAAAAACTTTTTGAAATGTTTCACTGATGATTGTGTTTTCCTTCCCATTGCTATGTTTGGACCTAGTGTGACTTGTTGTTTAAATTGTTTGACTAGTAAAAATAAGACGCAACCAATATAAAAATATATTTAACTTTGGTGATCATGTCATGACAAGAAAAATATTCCATGTATCTTTTCCATTCTTATTTTGGCCAACTCCATTTCAAATGATACTTGGTTGTCAACAACCCAAAATCAATACCCATTATTTGAGAAAGTAAAAGTACTTCCAAAATTAGGTGTTTCCAAAAGTATGGAGATCTATATGCATCTCCTATCTATATTTCAACCTTGCTATTTTGCATGTGTATGCAACTCCCATTTTATAAACTCTATTTTTCCACTCCATATTGAAATAACACTAGTGGGAAATATATTACCCCACATATGTCTCTTTATCAAACTTTTGAAAACTATTAAGTTATGAATTGAGATATTCCTCAAACATCATCTTGTCATAATTGAGTGTGATCATTTTTACAAGATAGTATTGTTAATCATGGAAATGGTGGTGTGATTAATTCATGTGGTTTGATTTGTGTGATCTTGGTTGTGATGCTGATCTGATTGTGTTTGTTGCTTGTGAGGGTAATTCCTCAGTTGTGATTAATACTAGAATAAGACACACTTGACAACAAATTTGGTATGTGACTTGAATAAAAACAAACCCTCTAGAATTATTCACACCTAAGTTGAAATCCTAAATTAAGGGAAATGATCTTATTTAATTTCCCTCTATCTCTATTCCTCTATTTTATGAAAACAATTATATTTCCTTATTCTAGGAATGAGATGAAATAATAATCATTTCAACCCCATCTCACTCCCTCCTCAAGTAAACATACTTTTCAATTTTAAACAAAACTCTCAAAGTATTTAACAAAAGGAAATTAAGATCATGATAAATAAATGATCTTAATAAATTATTCCTCTCAATTTCTCTGTTTCTTTCAAACCAATATTTTCTCCATGAAAATATAACTTAATTGAAGTTACCATATTTGTCAAGAAAGTTCCAAAAGTTCAAAACAATATTTTATCACTTGTTTAAAAATATTAAAGAAATGTTAATTTAGTTTTACCAAAAATCATTTATTTAAATCCTATGAACAAATATTGTTCAAAACATTTTATTTTTAAACACCAATTTTTGTGTAGCCTCTATATGTATTGGGGAGGCCACATGAATATTTTCAAATTTTTCTAAAATGTTTTAGTACCTCAATAAAATCCCTAAAGTGGTACTGGATTTAAAAGAAATAGCTAAAAGGACTTATTTGTAAATAGAGGAAAGAATCCAGGGGGCGTTCTGTAAATCCGCATCTCTTCTCTGTAGCAGCCCGTGGCCGCGTCGCCGTGTCGTCCCTGCCGCCGAGCTCGCCAGGCCCCCCCCTCAGCTCCATCGCCGTGTCGCCGCACGACGCGCTCGCCGCCCGGACCCCCCTCTCTCTGCTGCCCTGCGAGTGGTAGTGAGGCAGCCACGGCGCCGCACCTCACTGCCCATGCCGCCGTGCCCCTCTCCCGTGCGTCGCATTGCCGGACCCCCCCCCTCTCTCGCTCCCCTCTGCCGCGTCGATGAAGAGGATAAGGAGGCACCCAGGAGCTCCTCTGCCCTCACTTACCCCCAGCTGCCTTGCTCTCTCCCTCTCCTCTCTTTTTCTCCACACCGCCGAACCCTATCCTCGGTCGCCGTCGCACATCGCCGGCGATTGGAGCCGCCCCGAGCATATCCAAGGACACCATCCTCTCCGCCTCGTCGTCCTCTGCACCCTGGTCCAAGGAATCGAGCTGTGGAGCAGCGAATCGAGCGGCTCGTCTCCGTTTTCATCCGCTCCGGCCGCCGCATTTCCGGCAAGCTCGCGAGCGGCACAAGCCCTCATTCCTCGCCATTCTTGCTCCCCTGTGCTCCCCTTCTCCTGCTCTATCTCACAGACATGGCCATTTCTTGTTAGGATCGCCGGAGCGCCGTCCCCGTCCTCCCCGGAGCTCCAGCTCGCCGCCGGCGTGCCCTGCGTGTCGAGGTAGAAGAAAAGGGGACGTACCCCTTCGCTCGCGAATGGGCCGGCCCAGCTACGTCCGGCTCCGTTCTGGGCAGAGCTGGCCCATTTTCTTTTTTTTCCAGTGAATCAATATCTGTTTTATTTTCCTATTTAAATTGCAGTGTAGATTTAAATCATTTGTGATAAATCTGTGTGTGCAAATATTGTGAACTAAAATTTGTAGTGTTCCTATGTATTTTCTTGATTAGGTAGCACTGGCCATTTTTCAAAATGTGTAGTTATGTGTGTGCTGGATTTAATCTTGTAAAAAGTATGTTTTGCACCAAATATTAAATATCTAGAGTTTTATAAATCCAAATATTGCAAACTAAAATTCTTTGGATAGCCTGAAGTGGCACCTTTCTAGATATCTAAGCCTTGCATGCAAATGAAACCTAAAACAAAAGTTCTATTCATTCTTAAAAACACATCAGTGGCATTTTGGTGATTTTTGTGAATTTTTGTGAGATGAATTTTGGAGTAAATCCAATTGGATTGTCTTCTATATGTATAGGAGAACATATCCCTAGCTTGGTTTGAATTTAGGAGTCACTGATTGACTGTGGTGCTAATTATAAGGTTTAGGACTTTTCTGCCTATCTTTATTAGCCCTTTATTAATTGTTGTGTTATAACTTTATTGTTATAAAAATGTTTCCTAGCATGTGCAGGGTGGTAATCCACTGTTGTGACATGTTCCTTATTTTATTAGCATTTTAGGAGAACTATTTGTGAGTCATGTGTTTGTTAGGGTTTTATTCCCTATATAGCTCTCTCCTAGTAATTAGGAAATTGTTAAACTTGTTTATTTTGATGTTGGAATAATGTGTGTGAGCAATGTGTTGCCTTGCTGTATTAAACTTGGTTGTCTCCAAGAGGAGTAATAGCTTGAGCATCTTGTTAAGGTCTCTACCTTAACTTGGTGAAGTGTTTTGAATTACAGAGATTAATTAGTGGCCTAACTTTCGTCTGGAGTATTTCCTGTTTAGGGGAAAAATGTTTGTTAGGAACCTTTAATAGAGGATGCCTTTGTGCCCTTTTGTTTTTAGCATGTGTTTGGTGTTATACTCCTGTTAGTATAATGCCCCTGTAAATGTAGACCTTAGTTGTGGCTTGAGTGATTAGTTTGATACTTGTGGTTTGTTCCTTGTTTGTATACCACTTGTGGTTTGGTTTGCTTATTGAGTGTTGTTTTATTTTCATGTTTGCGACGCTAGACATAAACGCTACCGGTGTGGTCTTTGGAACGGAGTTGTTGAGGAAGGAGAAATTGTTGAACCTGCAGATCAAGACCAAGTTCACTTTGCCGAGCAAGGCAAGCTATCCTCTGAGCTTGCATTTATATACATCTATTTTGGTTCACATGTTTTACTTATAAAGAGCAAAAGTTATTTATGTGGAGTTTGCCACAAAAGCTATGATTTTGAAAACCTTTTCCAAAATATAAGTAAATTATTTTGACACCCTATCTGGAGATATTAGCTGGAATTTCTTTTTCAAACTATAGGATGGGAAAAATATTGTTTACTCATAACTCCTTTGGAAAATACTTGTGTGGTTGTGGAATACCGAGATGTCGGTGTGGAAATGGAGAAATGGTGAATGGTGATGTTTATGAAAAATGCACATTGTGTCCTTGTACTTACAGAACAACCAATACCCTGTGCGACCACATTTACCCACCTATGGGAAAGGGCGTAGTCATATAGTTTGCTCATATTAGTACTGGATGCCTCAACAACGAGGATGACCTCGTTCCATGAGGGGATGGTTTGGTGACCTGCCCCTGACCTGGGTCCTCTTAAGAGAAGTCTACCGGAGGCCGGTATGAGTGTATTGGAGAAAGAGGATTGAAGACGCCACCTTTGGGTCGCCGGGCAGAACTACGAAGTCCTCACACTTAGTTTCCGACGGGCTGGATTTAAGTGTCGATGGAACCGGTTTCGTAGCGGTAGGATCCTATACTAGCATGAGCAAAGGAGAGGCTATGATCGGTGACTCAACTTCGCATACACCTTGTATGGCGGGACGTGGCTGACACGATGAGTTACCGGATGGGTGTGGGAAAAGCGTGCTACCTCTGCAGAGGGTTAAAACTATTCGAATAGCCGAGTCCTCGGATATGGACAGTTGGAAAGAACTGCTTTGACCATGTGCAAGTTTTGGAAATGTTTAAGATTTAAAAGGAAAATGGAGATGTTGTATTTGTGCAACTATACCGACGAGTCGGTATGAGGTTGCTGGAAAAGAGGAGGACCCTGAGGGGCTATGATCGAGAAGTGCAAAGTTTTGTGTCCTGAAAGTGGAAAATGTTTTATGCAACTATACCAAGGGGTTGGTAGAAGGTTGTTGGAAAACTGATTTGACCAGGAATGGTTCTGGTCGAAAAGGAGGAGTTTTGGAGAAATAAACAAATGGTGATTTTCCGGGAAAATATTTATAAAAGAGACTTCTTACCTTTTTCAACAAAATGTATTTTCGGGAAAAATTTTAAACGAGACTTCTTACAAAGACAGATTTATGGAAAAGTTCTAAAAGCCTTCTTTTCTTTTCAATAAAGATATAGAGATTTCAAAACAAAGTTTATCAAACAAAAGTCTATCCTTCCCTTTTAAACAAGGATATAGAGTTTTCAAAGCAAAGAAAGTTTTATTTAAACAATAAAAAGAGTAGTGCATGCTCATTTCGGGGGTAGTTTGCGAGTACATTCAAATGTACTCATATTGGTTTCGTCCCTGGCTATTGTCTTAGCCAGATTTGAAGAAGAACAGTTCGAAGAAGAGACTTCAATAACGTCAATGCGAACTAGGGCGCTTCCCAGTCAGCTGCCTGTAGGGTTGGCAAGTGACTTGGGCTCCACGTTGATTTGGTGATTTCCGCTGCGAGTACCTGATGAAGTTATGGCTTCAATCAAGTAAGTAAATTTATTCGGTATTTATGGGTGTTCTGTGATACCAATTCGAGTTATGTGCAACAACAGACTGATCATGGGATTGTTGCAGGAAACATAACGAGTATCTCGGATACCTAATCCGGGGTCCCCACAGACTTGGTATCAGAGCCATCCTGACTGTAACAGACCTTAGTTAGCATGGACGTTAGTTAGGAAAGAAATATTTTGTTAAAAATATATTGTTACCAAAAACATATTTTTATCTAAGGAAGCCCAAGAAAATAGCTTCCACTCTTCTCACCTTCTCAAATATTTCCGAGACTCATCCCTCTATTTAAGATTTTCCAAGGATTTCTCTACTCCCTCTTACCTGTTCAAAATACTTGACGATGAACCCAAGTGAGACATAATTAGCTAGCACCTACAAGAAGAAGTTTCATATCAAATATTCAACATTCATCAAGGTGATTGATCTGCAAATACCAAGATCGTCAATATCAACAAAGCAAGAGACCTCGAAGACCTCAACTCAATATCAACAATTCCACTCAGTTACTACCTCGACAATCTCAATTTTTCCTGCTGAAGCCTAAGGTGACAAAGTGAAGACTTCACCAACTATGTTTAACCGAGACCATAGGATAAACCTGATAGGAACCTTGGGTGTACTACCCGACTACCACGAGTATTAGACGTCCTTTGGTACTAGATGTACCTTGTGTGCTCTTTGCTTGTGTGTACTCTGCTTGTGTATTGTTTGTTGGTGAATTCTCTGTTTGTGTGTTCACAATCACGCCTTGTCGGCAGCACACAGTAACCTCAAAATTCTCTTCTTACCAAAGCTTCGTGAAGCTCAAGAACCAAGGAAGTCGACAATGAAGTTCCTCCTTTACTCAGCTGAAGAAGGACAAAGGTGAAGACAAATAACCGACAGAATACCCAGAAGAATCAAACGCCGGAAACACCTGCTATGGACGACACCAACCACCAAGCAAGCTGAGATTCAAATAGAAGTTTTTATTATCCTTTTTCTAACTAGAAATCGGAGAGAGTCAAGTACCCAAGCTTGACGCATCCTGAGAACAACGCGTCCCCATCTGTGACCCTCGTAAGGAGAAAATATCTGGAAGTGATATCTGCACCAACCCCAAGCACCAAGGCGCGACACCCAAGACGAAGATCGTCAAGCCACCCAAGAAGAACAATGCCTCCAAGTCAACTCCAGCCGCAACCTTCAGGATGACCCTTCAAAACCCCTTTTTAAGGGGGGAAGACCTGCAATAGGTATACAAGAAGGTGTTAATAATTAGCTCCTTGCGCCTTAGTCTTGTAGTATCTGGAAAACAGCCAACCACGATTATCCATCAGTCTCGATCATCAAGTCAACCACATCGCCAAGGATCTGAACTCAGCACAGAAGTTTATCGACAGAGCAAGCCTCGCAACATCAATTTATCAAGATCTCACATGGCGATCTCGCTGAAGAAGCAACGACCTCGGAAGTATAGTCAGCCCAAAACCCGTGCCCTCGTACTCCCCTGTTACCACCGGGCAAATCTCGAGGACGAGATTTATTTTAAGGGGGGAAGAGCTGTCACATCCCAAATTTTGGAACTAAGAAAAACTTAGTTTTACAAGACCCAAAATTCAGAACCAACAAAAACTTTTTGAAATGTTTCACTGATGATTGTGTTTTCCTTCCCATTGCTATGTTTGGACCTAGTGTGACTTGTTGTTTAAATTGTTTGACTAGTAAAAATAAGACGCAACCAATATAAAAATATATTTAACTTTGGTGATCATGTCATGACAAGAAAAATATTCCATGTATCTTTTCCATTCTTATTTTGGCCAACTCCATTTCAAATGATACTTGGTTGTCAACAACCCAAAATCAATACCCATTATTTGAGAAAGTAAAAGTACTTCCAAAATTATGTGTTTCCAAAAGTATGGAGATCTATATGCATCTCCTATCTATATTTCAACCTTGCTATTTTGCATGTGTATGCAACTCCCATTTTATAAACTCTATTTTTCCACTCCATATTGAAATAACACTAGTGGGAAATATATTACCCCACATATGTCTCTTTATCAAACTTTTGAAAACTATTAAGTTATGAATTGAGATATTCCTCAAACATCATCTTGTCATAATTGAGTGTGATCATTTTTACAAGATAGTATTGTTAATCATGGAAATGGTGGTGTGATTAATTCATGTGGTTTGATTTGTGTGATCTTGGTTGTGATGCTGATCTGATTGTGTTGGTTGCTTGTGAGGGTAATTCCTCAGTTGTGATTAATACTAGAATAAGACACACTTGACAACAAATTTGGTATGTGACTTGAATAAAAACAAACCCTCTAGAATTATTCACACCTAAGTTGAAATCCTAAATTAAGGGAAATGATCTTATTTAATTTCCCTCTATCTCTATTCCTCTATTTTATGAAAACAATTATATTTCCTTATTCTAGGAATGAGATGAAATAATAATCATTTCAACCCATCTCACTCCCTCCTCAAGTAAACATACTTTTCAATTTAAACAAAACTCTCAAAGTATTTAACAAAAGGAAATTAAGATCATGATAAATAAATGATCTTAATAAATTATTCCTCTAATCTCTGTTTCTTCAAACCAATATTTTCTCTATGAAAATAAACTATTGAAGTTACCATATTTGTCAAGAAAGTTCCAAGTTCAAAACAATATTTTCACTTGTTTAAAAATATTAAAGAAATGTTAATTTATTTACCAAAAATCATTATTTAAACCCCATGAACAAATATTGTTCAAAACATTTTATTTTTAAACACCAATTTTTGTGTAGCCTCTATATGTATTGGGGAGGCCACATGAATATTTTCAAATTTTTCTAAAATGTTTTAGTACCTCAATAAAATCCCTAAAGTGGTACTGGATTTAAAAGAAATAGCTAAAAGGACTTATTTGTAAATAGAGGAAAGAATCCAGGGGGCGTTCTGTAAATCCGCATCTCTTCTCTGTAGCAGCCCGTGGCCGCGTCGCCGTGTCGTCCCTGCCGCCGAGCTCGCCAGGCCCCCCCCCCTCAGCTCCATCGCCGTGTCGCCGCACGACGCGCTCGCCGCCCGGACCCCCCTCTCTCTGCTGCCCTGCGAGTGGTAGTGAGGCAGCCACGGCGCCGCACCTCACTGCCCATGCCGCCGTGCCCCTCTCCCGTGCGTCGCATTGCCGGACCCCCCCCCCTCTCTCGCTCCCCTCTGCCGCGTCGATGAAGAGGATAAGGAGGCACCCAGGAGCTCCTCTGCCCTCACTTACCCCCAGCTGCCTTGCTCTCTCCCTCTCCTCTCTTTTTCTCCACACCGCCGAACCCTATCCTCGGTCGCCGTCGCACATCGCCGGCGATTGGAGCCGCCCCGAGCATATCCAAGGACACCATCCTCTCCGCCTCGTCGTCCTCTGCACCCTGGTCCAAGGAATCGAGCTGTGGAGCAGCGAATCGAGCGGCTCGTCTCCGTTTTCATCCGCTCCGGCCGCCGCATTTCCGGCAAGCTCGCGAGCGGCACAAGCCCTCATTCCTCGCCATTCTTGCTCCCCTGTGCTCCCCTTCTCCTGCTCTATCTCACAGACATGGCCATTTCTTGTTAGGATCGCCGGAGCGCCGTCCCCGTCCTCGCCCGGAGCTCCAGCTCGCCGCCGGCGTGCCCTGCGTGTCGAGGTAGAAGAAAAGGGGACGTACCCCTTCGCTCGCGAATGGGCCGGCCCAGCTACGTCCGGCTCCGTTCTGGGCAGAGCTGGCCCATTTTCTTTTTTTTCCAGTGAATCAATATCTGTTTTATTTTCCTATTTAAATTGCAGTGTAGATTTAAATCATTTGTGATAAATCTGTGTGTGCAAATATTGTGAACTAAAATTTGTAGTGTTCCTATGTATTTTCTTGATTAGGTAGCACTGGCCATTTTTCAAAATGTGTAGTTATGTGTGTGCTGGATTTAATCTTGTAAAAAGTATGTTTTGCACCAAATATTAAATATCTAGAGTTTTATAAATCCAAATATTGCAAACTAAAATTCTTTGGATAGCCTGAAGTGGCACCTTTCTAGATATCTAAGCCTTGCATGCAAATGAAACCTAAAACAAAAGTTCTATTCATTCTTAAAAACACATCAGTGGCATTTTGGTGATTTTTGTGAATTTTTGTGAGATGAATTTTGGAGTAAATCCAATTGGATTGTCTTCTATATGTATAGGAGAACATATCCCTAGCTTGGTTTGAATTTAGGAGTCACTGATTGACTGTGGTGCTAATTATAAGGTTTAGGACTTTTCTGCCTATCTTTATTAGCCCTTTATTAATTGTTGTGTTATAACTTTATTGTTATAAAAATGTTTTTAGCATGTGCAGGGTGGTAATCCACTGTTGTGACATGTTCCTTATTTTATTAGCATTTTAGGAGAACTATTTGTGAGTCATGTGTTTGTTAGGGTTTTATTCCCTATATAGCTCTCTCCTAGTAATTAGGAAATTGTTAAACTTGTTTATTTTGATGTTGGAATAATGTGTGTGAGCAATGTGTTGCCTTGCTGTATTAAACTTGGTTGTCTCCAAGAGGAGTAATAGCTTGAGCATCTTGTTAAGGTCTCTACCTTAACTTGGTGAAGTATTTTGAATTACAGAGATTAATTAGTGGCCTAACTTTCGTCTGGAGTATTTCCTGTTTAGGGGAAAAATGTTTGTTAGGAACCTTTAATAGAGGATGCCTTTGTGCCCTTTTGTTTTTAGCATGTGTTTGGTGTTATACTCCTGTTAGTATAATGCCCCTGTAAATGTAGACCTTAGTTGTGGCTTGAGTGATTAGTTTGATACTTGTGGTTTGTTCCTTGTTTGTATACCACTTGTGGTTTGGTTTGCTTATTGAGTGTTGTTTTATTTTCATGTTTGCGACGCTAGACATAAACGCTACCGGTGTGGTCTTTGGAACGGAGTTGTTGAGGAAGGAGAAATTGTTGAACCTGCAGATCAAGACCAAGTTCACTTTGCCGAGCAAGGCAAGCTATCCTCTGAGCTTGCATTTATATACATCTATTTTGGTTCACATGTTTTACTTATAAAGAGCAAAAGTTATTTATGTGGAGTTTGCCACAAAAGCTATGATTTTGAAAACCTTTTCCAAAATATAAGTAAATTATTTTGACACCCTATCTGGAGATATTAGCTGGAATTTCTTTTTCAAACTATAGGATGGGAAAAATATTGTTTACTCATAACTCCTTTGGAAAATACTTGTGTGGTTGTGGAATACCGAGATGTCGGTGTGGAAATGGAGAAATGGTGAATGGTGATGTTTATGAAAAATGCACATTGTGTCCTTGTACTTACAGAACAACCAATACCCTGTGCGACCACATTTACCCACCTATGGGAAAGGGCGTAGTCATATAGTTTGCTCATATTAGTACTGGATGCCTCAACAACGAGGATGACCTCGTTCCATGAGGGGATGGTTTGGTGACCTGCCCCTGACCTGGGTCCTCTTAAGAGAAGTCTACCGGAGGCCGGTATGAGTGTATTGGAGAAAGAGGATTGAAGACGCCACCTTTGGGTCGCCGGGCAGAACTACGAAGTCCTCACACTTAGTTTCCGACGGGCTGGATTTAAGTGTCGATGGAACCGGTTTCGTAGCGGTAGGATCCTATACTAGCATGAGCAAAGGAGAGGCTATGATCGGTGACTCAACTTCGCATACACCTTGTATGGCGGGACGTGGCTGACACGATGAGTTACCGGATGGGTGTGGGAAAAGCGTGCTACCTCTGCAGAGGGTTAAAACTATTCGAATAGCCGAGTCCTCGGATATGGACAGTTGGAAAGAACTGCTTTGACCATGTGCAAGTTTTGGAAATGTTTAAGATTTAAAAGGAAAATGGAGATGTTGTATTTGTGCAACTATACCGACGAGTCGGTATGAGGTTGCTGGAAAAGAGGAGGACCCTGAGGGGCTATGATCGAGAAGTGCAAAGTTTTGTGTCCTGAAAGTGGAAAATGTTTTATGCAACTATACCAAGGGGTTGGTAGAAGGTTGTTGGAAAACTGATTTGACCAGGAATGGTTCTGGCCGGAAAAGGAGGAGTTTTGGAGAAATAAACAAATGGTGATTTTCCGGGAAAATATTTATAAAAGAGACTTCTTACCTTTTTCAACAAAAATGTATTTTCGGGAAAACGTTTTAAACGAGACTTCTTACAAAGACAGATTTATGGGAAAAGTTCTAAAAGCCTTCCTTTCTTTTTCAATAAAGATATAGAGATTTCAAAACAAAGTTTATCAAACAAAAGTCTATCCTTCCCCTTTTAAACAAGGATATATAGTTTTCAAAGCAAAGAAAGTTTTATTTAAACAATAAATAGAGTAGTGCATGCTCATTTCGGGGGTGGTTTGCGAGTACATTCAAATGTACTCATATTGGTTTCGTCCCTGGCTATTGTCTTAGCCAGATTTTGAAGAAGAACAGTTCGAAGAAGGAGACTTCAATAACGTCAATGCGAACTAGGGCGCTTCCCAGTCAGCTGCCTGTAGGGTTGGCAAGTGACTTGGGCTCCACGTTGATTTGGTGATTTCCGCTGCGAGTACCTGATGAAGTTATGGCTTCAATCAAGTAAGTAAATCTATTCGGTATTTATGGGTGTTCTGTGATACCAATTCGAGTTATGTGCAACAACAGACTGATCATGGGATTGTTGCAGGAAACATAACGAGTATCTCGGATAGTTAATCCGGGGTCCCCACACAAAGGCAAGGACCGGTTCCTTTGACTGATTTGCCGGCTCTGAACTCCATGTCCGTGCCGGCTCTTTGTGAAGAATACTTTTCTCGACTCGCACATCACAAGAGTCTTGAGACTGAACTGGTCACCCTGATCCAGCAACGATACCAGGTACTCTTTTTTTTCTTGCCTTTACTTTTTCTGCATAACCATACCCTAAGTAGCCCCCAAGCTCCAAGTTTATCACTTGTTGATGAGCTTGGTGCTTATAATGTGAATTCCTTCGACAAAAACTTCAAATAAGTAGCCCCCAAGCTCTAAGATTATCACTTGTTGATGAGTTTGGTGCTTATAATATGAATGCCTTAGATAAAAACTTCAAAACTGTAGCCCCCAAGTGCCGGGTTGTCTGCCTGCGGCAACCTGGGACTTCTGCATCTTGTACCTCTTAGAGAAATTTTTGAACTTCAAACTAAGTAGCCCCCAAGTGCCAGGTTAGCTGTCCACAGCCACCGGGGACTAAAACTATCTTTTAAAACTGTCCCCCCTTCACAACAAACTTTAAACACTGTAGCCCCCAAGTGTCGGGTTGCCTGCCTGCGGCTACCTGGGACTCCACGTTACTCTTATCCTTGTAAAATTTCAACTCTGCAGCCCCCAAGTTCCAGGTTATCTTTCCTACAGTAACCTGGGGCTTGACCATATATGTTTTCTTTCATGAACAGGAGCACACTACCCAAGCCGGGGAAGAAATTGCCCGGCTTAACAGTGCCATAAAGATTGAATCTGAAGCCCGGGTCACAAGTTCTGAACAACTTGAGACCCTGAAGAAAAATGTTGCTGAACTAACTCAAGAGAACTTTGAGCTGAAGAAGGATATGCAAGAACATGAAGACAACTTCAAAGAAGAGCAATCCCTTCTGCAGAAAAAAATAGACGCTGTCACCGCAGAGCTGACCCGGCTAAAGAACATGATCACTTCCATGGTTGCTTCCATAGTGGGTAAGCATCTTTCCTCTTGACATGAAACCTTTTGAACAAGTAGACCCGGATTTTCATTCTCACTATTATATCTATTTTGTTCAGGTCCTCGTGATGGGAACCTCCGCAAAACTACAGTTGAGAAGATCAAATGCATGTACACTCTCACACGCCAACTGTACTTTGGCAGTTGTGAAGTCATCAAGATACCGAGGAACTGGGAAAACCCGCCAACTGCTTATACTGAAGTACTTGGCCATCTATCCACCATGCCAGACTGGATTCACTTGCTGAATAGATCTGCATGCAGATCCGGGGTGATGCGTGGCCTTGCTTTGGCAAAGGCCTACCATCCCAATCTGAACCAGGCCCCACTCATGAATGGCTTTACCCAGTTCAACAGTGATGGCTCAGAGTTTGACAGGAAGAGCTATGCCCGGGTTAGAAAGGAAACCCGGCATGCTGCCACTGTCATTGCAAGCAAGATGAAACTGCTCTCGCTGCAATATGGATACAACGAAGCTAATGAAGAAATTATTGATGAAGAGCCACAACGCATTGACCTTCTTCAAAGCTACAAGGAATCCATTGCTCCCAAGACCTCTGCTGCTCCAAGTTCTTCCACTCCAACCATACCTCCTCCATCGCGAGCTGCAGGTGAAGATGATGACCCGGACTACTTCCAACCTCTTCATCAAGTCACCCAGCGCGTAAAGGAAACTGCCAAGACCCGGGCCACAGGAGCAGAGACGACCGAAGACCCGGCAGCTACCAAGGAAGATAACCCGGCTGATGTTGCAAAGGACAACCCGGCCGCTACTCCTTCTGAAACTTCGGCTCCGGAGGCTGGTGCTTGAAAGCTTTAAGCAGATGCGTTTTCTCTGCAAGAAACTTTGGGCAGTATTGTAATAACTTAACATTATTTACTCTATGCTTTTGATGGTGTATCTATACACCTATGCCACTTCTCTTAAACCATGTGGAACTTTTTATTCTGAGATATATGTCTATCTTTGGTTTAGATGACCCTTTTGATTTTTTTAACTGTGAGTTGGCTTTCGCATGGATATCTGTGGCGCCCCGACCCCACTGCTATGCAGTGATGCTGAGTGTCACCGGTTAAGCGATACAACCGGAGGTTACGGGTTTACCAATCCCCGGCCAAAAACTTTGGCAGGCGTTGCTCGGAATTGATCACCGGCAACGCAACACCCCGATTGATGCCTTAACACAGGCTCAACCCTCAATGCATAGTAGAGAGATCAAGACTTGTGGAACAACTGGCACATCACAGACTCTACGACACAAATCATAATAGTTCAACTCTTATAATAGAGAAAGATAGCAAATGACAACCAGAGGTCACAGACCCAACATTACAACATGCGGAAGAGAAATAAGTTGTTCTAAACAACAAGAACCAAATATGGCCTAAGAGGCCTACACATAAACACCCAACGCCAGTTGTTCCGGGATGTCCCAAGCTGCCACCTGGGAACCCCAGACTACTCGTCGACGTCCACAAAGAACCCACCTTCGAGGTCGGTGAAGTCCTCCTCTGAAACAAAACAAACGACGTTGAGTTCGACGTTGAGTTCGACGAACTCACACATCACCGGCTGTTTTGCATAAAGCTGATTTTATTTAATAAGACATAACTCCATGGCAACGACTAATCAGAATATTTTCAAAAGGGGGTAAGAAATAACTATTTTCTCTTGATCACCTTTCTCATCATCACCCACCATTATCAAAGTACCTGTTCTACAGAGGCACCTCCCCGAATCACCCTCGAGGAAGTCGACCTTGCATTCTTGAGTGGCACCTTTAGTACCCAGTTTTTAATCATTCCGTTCAAGTTATTCTATGGTCTTATCGTCCTTTCCCAAGTCGTCCGTAACCGTGGACACGGCTTTTCGAAAAGATTTAACCCTGCAGGGGTGCACTGTGTTTACCTTCGGTACCGCCCGGCCCATTGCCTACACGTAGCTCTCTTCCGGGGAAAGCCGGCTGGGTGGGAACGGTTACGACCTTTACCTTGCTTAAGACTAACCCAGGATCATCAGTGGCGGTAGGACTGCCAGGATCACAACACCCCGCCCCACGGCCACTCATTTTCCTAACACCACCATCCTCATCCCAGTCTTGGTCACCATCTCAACGCACACGCAAATGGAAAACCAAACTAGAGGAACCTGGCTGGCCCCGGCACAAGTTAGTTAGTCGACGAGGGCTCCATATACCCCACCGAAAGGAAGCGCGCTCGGTCTTGGTTCAAGAGGTAAAGAACTCGCACTTAGGCGGCGAGAACGAGACAACCCACCACATTCCATGTGGCCTCTCATCCCCACCTTTGAGCATTTTATTTTCCGTCACCACAATTTCTCCACCATCAACATCATCTCATCACCTGTTACCAACATGAAGTACCCATGGTACAGCTATGCAATTAACTAAGCATGGCTAAGCATCAACATAGCATAATAGATATCTCGGGCCAACAATACAACCCTATGGTTAAAGAGGAGGGGAACAGGTAATGGCATCGGAAACTTAATGCAACTATAGGATACTCTAATCCTAACAAATTGACATTTGGAACCGCATGCAATATTCTAGTGGAGAAAATATATTTGCGGAAAATAGGATAAGATATGCTCAGAGGGGGGATTACGCTTGCCTGGCTCAACGTGCTGGTAGTACGACTCGTCGGGGTATTGCGGTGTAACCCCGGCTGCTTGATCTATCGAAGCATAGCAACGGAAGAACAATCAATCACCACACATGATTTAACAAATGCAATGCGCAAACACATGATGGCATGACATTTTAGATCCCCCAGAGGAGGGTGATTCAACTATTCAAATTAAACGGAGTTCGGATGCTTAGAGGGGCGCATCTCGAATATTCCGTGGATTTAATCCATATAGCATAATTACTTGTTGATTAAGATTGTTAAAACCCTAGGGTGAACTTGCATATGAGATGTCATGATCAGGTGATGAAATGCAGGGTTTTGGTGATTAGATATGCATCATATTTAATTTAATGAGTAGTTCACATTTTTCCGGACATTTTGGTATAACACACACATTTTTCAAAGGCACCGCTAAAAGCTATTACATTTTTATATCCCTCTTTTAAATCTGCCCTGATTATAGGTTAAATCCAACAAAGTATAACTATTTAATCCAAATAGAGGGAGAGGAATAAATTAAATAGTGGAACACAAATTAGTACAGGACAACTCGGAAAAAATCCCGGAATTCCGAAGCACCCGGAATAATCCGACTGAATTCCGAGTTCAATCCGAGATAAGCAATTCGGTACTGGACTCGATCCGGAATGAGGTTGTTAGATACTCGGAATTTTCCGGCCATCCGGAATTCCGATTCCATTCCGGACCTATTCCGAGCGGAGAGAAAACGTGAGCGACGGCGAGCTTCGTCGGGTTGGAGCTACGGCTCACGCGCGGGAGGAAGGAGAGCATGGGGAGGAGCAGCAGCTCACCAGGAACACGCACGAACAAACGGCGAGGCTCGGGGTGGTCGGAGACGTCGGCAATCGTCCGTCGACGCAGCGGCGACGCGGCGGCCGTGGTCGGAGAAAACGGGGCGGCGACGGCGAACGCGGGATCCCCGGCTCGATTCCTTTGGTGGAGAGGACGAAGACGGTACGGAGGTTCTTCCTGCGGTCGTGGATTTGCTCGGGGCAGCCTCAGGCGACGGCGGAGCTCGACGGCCATGGCGTGTTCGTGGGGAAGAAGAAAAATCGAGGGGAACGGGAGCAGATATTTCGGGGAAGGGAGCAGGTGGGTCTCAGGCCGCTGGTCGTCTTCTCCTCGCAGCAGAGAGAGGAGGGGGGCCCGACGCGGGCGTGCGCAGGGCACGGCCATGGCGCCACTGCAGCGGATGGCTACAGGAAGAAGAAGGCCTTCGCGAAAAACCCCCTTCCAAAATGTTTTTCAACACGGATAGGTCCCTGCCCAGTTTTCTTTTAAAACCTTTTAACACAGCAGCACTTTGGAGATTTAAAGAGGCACTCATATATTTTAGAAAAATATGGGAAAAATCACATAGCCTCCCCCTAACATGTAGAGGCTGCACGAAAATTGGCGATTCAAAATAAAATAGTTTGGCCAGCTTTTTATCATAGGGTTGAGTTAGGGATTTTTGGGTAAATCAAAATGACATTGTTTTCAATATTTGTAAACAAGTGGTAGCTATTGTTTGGGGACTCTTGGAACTTCCTTGACAAATATGAATTGTCAAAGTACTTTTGTTTTGCAGGTTTGAGTGTCTTCTTTGTGGTGAGATTTGGTTGATGCAAGTTGGGCATTTTGTTTTTCCAGTGTTGCCAAACCAAGTTAGTGTGTTGTTTAGCAATTGCAAATGGATGCAATGATGCATGCATGGAATGCAAAAAGTGAAAATTTGGTCCATAATTTGCATTACCAAAGTGGGCTGTTACAATTCTACCCCCCTTACAGGAATCTCGTCCCGAGATTCTTAGAGTAGGAAAGAGGGAAAGGTTACGACGTACTACACGATCTTCTTGCTTCAGGTAGCTTCTTTCTTGAAGAGGTTGACCGAGGGCATCCTGAAGATCTTCATCGGCTTCACTTCGAGGTCACTATCACGTACACCATCGGAAAGAAGGAAACCTCACCGGAAGAATGGATCTTTGTAAGGATACAACGACCGAGTACCTCCTAGTAGAACCTAGGATGAGACTTCAAGCATCCCTTGATTTGACAATTAGGAGACACATGCGGTAGACGGGAGATTGATAAGGAGTTTCCATTTGGTAGACAACTGTTTCTCAAAGATTCAGAATATGAACTTTGCACAAGGCCTTAAATTTCTGAATAAGAATGTTGAACAAGATTTCAACAGACGAAGTGCGAACTTCCACCAAACAGCTTGAGTAGAACTTTCCTCACGGAGGAGCATTTCGGATCACCGGAGAGGGATCATGAAGAGGGACCGAGGGAACTTTAGACACTCCGGGAAGTTAGTATCGGAAAAACCTCCTGATGTTCTAGACATCGGGTCAAGCTTCTTGAGGATCACCAACTATCGTTTCTGATGGACATTTAGATCTGGTCAGGTGTAAAGATACTTCAGACTCCACATGTATGAATAGGGAATCCTTGCAAATCATACCAACGGATTACAATTGCTAGGACCCCAAGAGTTGGACTACAAGGTTTAACTCCAAAGGAGGGACTAGATTGGGGAACTCGCGTATTATCAGCTCGTCAGGATACAGCTGCCCTACTTGAATTACTCGTGACAATACACCATTGAGTCTCGGCTGGGGAAACACCAATGAAGACAGAAGAAGTTCTCAGACTTCCTCTCTTGCTGGAACAATTCAATCATTGGCTTGGATGCATAGATGAAATTCTCAAGGAAAGGAGGTAACAACATACCATTCCGAGAATATCCTACACGTGCATGATCGAGTTGAAATGATTTCGAGGAAACCAGACAATTCACTCAGATCCACGGCGACATCTTTCAACAATGTGCACGTGAACCCGGGAGAGTCACTTCTAACCTCCGGAACACATACCTTGTGACGACACAGGGTTAGTTCCAGTAGATTTCCAATGCTAACGCCCACTATCCAATATGAATCTCCTCAAACATGGAGAAGATAAGAAGGTAATTGATGGGCTCAACAACAAACTTATCCAGATACTCCAAGACGGTAGACTCATATTTCACCAGAACGAGGCATAAGTATTGGTCAGACTAACACAATCAGTAGGTTAGCCTGAGTTTGATTTGACGATAGCCCAATTCAAATCAAAGATTTGTAGGATAGCATATCCACAAAGGAGATACCACCTTGCTTCGACACGTAACACTAGACATCCCATTGAGAAGGAACTATATCGGGATAGAGCTGTTATCTTTCAACTCTCCAAGTTGTTTAAGCTCAACCGAATAATTCTGGACATCCAGCACGATTTTCTTGGAGAAGGGAGTTGTTCAGAGAACCATCTTACTCATAAGTTCAACATCACGGTCAGGTGACAACCTGACGATACTTCTGAAAAGACCATCCAGAATATCACGATCCACATATAGGATATCACGACATACCGGTGGATCTCGAGTTCGAGAGAGGATCATGCCTTTCAAGGCACAACGAGGTGGTCTTGGGAGCTTCGGCACAAGCCCAGCTCTTTGACCGAGGGAGTGCATCAGAGCCAACGGACTTGGTAGCACTGTCAAACTCAGCTTATTGATTGGCTAACCAATCATGCTAAGGAGGGCGATGGGTATCCCTGGATTTCCGCACAGTGAGAACTGCTAAGAATATCCGATAGCCACATCATTGCTCACGACTTATCCTTCTCGAGTAACAAGTCACTCGGAAAACGGAGAGCAACGAGGAGTAAGAGCATCACTTCATCAAGAATATCATGATACTTAGCATGATACTTTGATATCAAAGAGTGTGACACTCTAAGGTGGAGCAGAACAAAAGCTAAACAAGGCCCTCATTCTGTAGATCACAATACTTTGACCTGGTCCGAGAAGTGGACAGGATACGGGAGTTTGTTTCTCCTAACAAGATGAAGTGGAAAGTCTTGACGGATCAGGAGAGGGACTTGCATCGGAACATACCAACGCACAATAAAACTTTACTGTCAACTGACAGACAAGGGTTGGAAGGCAGATCAGAGTACGGAACATGCTCAGGAGAATCCTAAGATGTTGAAGATGCACCGGTTATTACTCAATTGTGATAACCATGTCCGGAAGGGAAGATGCGGCAGAGTCTAAAACATAGGTGGGAGACTCGCTAGGAGAATCCTTGTCGTAACCCCGATGGTTCCAAGACAGAACCTAAAGCAAGGTTAAGGGAGAGCTAGAGTTACATAGCCAGCTGAGGTGTGGGAAATTTATGTTCAACCAGTTACCACACAGACCACATAAAGGACTTGGGTTAAAGGCAAGCTTCATGTGCCGAGAATCATAAATAGCATAACGATCACATGGGTAACAACCCACACAATTCAACATGCCAGAATCACAGCACAATCCGGGACCTTCGGTTCAAGACCTTGGGTTAAAATCCAACAAAATTGAGGCTAATCACTTGTTCCTTCGTTGGGTAACCGGGTTCAAACATCTGAGTTGATTTTAGTTTGCAACGCAGCGGGAGCAATGTGACACATAACACTAAAGGTCCACATAACACATATCATTGGGTTCTACCTTCGGTGTTATCCTAATAATTTTGAAGTCACAGATGAGAAGTAAAACTTTTAACTCAAATCGAGATAAGATTGCTCCGAGATTAGAGGGTAACCAGATTAGGAGTAAAAAGAATCCTAAGATGGTTTTCACAACTCATTTTTAGGTTAAAAATACTTTCACAAACACTAGACTCAACGTCGACCAGTAGAAGGGTTTCCTACAGGCAGTCCTGCTCTGATACCAACTTGTGGCGCCCTGACCCGACTGCTATGCAGTGATGCTGAGTGTCACCGGTTAAGCGATACAACCGGAGGTTACGGGTTTACCAATCCCCGGCCAAAACCTTTGGCAGGCGTTGCTCGGAATTGATCACCGGCAACGCAACACCCCGATTGATGCCTTAACACAGGCTCAACCCTCAATGCATAGTAGAGAGATCAAGACTTGTGGAACAACTGGCACATCACAGACTCTACGACACAAATCATAATAGTTCAACTCTTATAATAGAGAAAGATAGCAAATGACAACCAGAGGTCACAGACCCAACATTACAACATGCGGAAGCGAAATAAGTTGTTCTAAACAACAAGAACCAAATATGGCCTAAGAGGCCTACACATAAACATCCAACGCCAGCTGTTCCGGGATGTCCCAAGCTGCCACCTGGGAACCCCAGCCTACTCGTCGACGTCCACAAAGAACCCACCTTCGAGGTCGGTGAAGTCCTCCTCTGAAACAAAACAAACGATGTTGAGTTCGACGAACTCGCAAGATTAAATATAGAGCTTTAGCTCGATGAGGCTTTCAAGGTTTTATGGCTGTTTTGCATAAAGCTGATTTTATTTAATAAGACATAACTCCATGGCAACGACTAATCAGAATATTTTCAAAAGGGGGTAAGAAATAACTCTTTTCTCTTGATCACCTTTGTCATCATCACCCACCATTATCAAAGTACCTGTTCTACAGAGGCACCTCCCCGAATCACCCTCGAGGAAGTCGACCTTGCATTCTTGAGTGGCACCTTTAGTACCCAGTTTTTAATCATTCCGTTCAATTTATTCTATGGTCTTATCGTCCTTTCCCAAGTCGTCCGTAACCGTGGACACGGCTTTTCGAAAAGATTTAACCCTGCAGGGGTGCACTGTGTTTACCTTCGGTACCGCCCGGCCCATTGCCTACACGTAGCTCTCTTCCGGGGAAAGCCGGCTGGGTGGGAACGGTTACGACCTTTACCTTGCTTGAGACTAACCCAGGATCATCAGTGGCGGTAGGACTGCCAGGATCACAACACCCCGCCCCACGGCCACTCATTTTCCTAACACCACCATCCTCATCCCAGTCTTGGTCACCATCTCAACGCACACGCAAATGGAAAACCAAACTAGAGGACCCTGGCTAGCCCCGGCACAAGTTAGTTAGTCGACGAGGGCTCCATATACCCCACCAAAGGAAGCGCGCTCGGTCTTGGTTCAAGAGGTAAAGAACTCGCACTTAGGCGGCGAGAACGAGACAACCCACCACATTCCATGTGGCCTCTCATCCCCACCTTTGAGCATTTTATTTTCCGTCACCACAATTTCTCCACCATCAACATCATCTCATCACCTGTTACCAACATGAAGTACCCATGGTACAGCTATGCAATTAACTAAGCATGGCTAAGCATCAACATAGCATAATAGATATCTCGGGCCAACAATACAACCCTATGGTTAAAGAGGAGGGGAACAGGTAATGGCATCGGAAACTTAATGCAACTATAGGATACTCTAATCCAAACAAATTGACATTTGGAACCGCATGCAATATTCTAGTGGAGAAAATATATTTGCGGAAAATAGGATAAGATATGCTCAGAGGGGGGATTACGCTTGCCTGGCTCAACGTGCTGGTAGTACGACTCGTCGGGGTATTGCGGTGTAACCCCGGCTGCTTGATCTATCGAAGCATAGCAACGGAAGAACAATCAATCACCACACATGATTTAACAAATGCAATGCGCAAACACATGATGGCATGACATTTTAGATCCCCCAGAGGAGGGTGATTCAACTATTCAAATTAAACGGAGTTCGGATGCTTAGAGGGGCGCATCTCGAATATTCCGTGGATTTAATCCATATAGCATAATTACTTGTTGATTAAGATTGTTAAAACCCTAGGGTGAACTTGCATATGAGATGTCATGATCAGGTGATGAAATGCAGGGTTTTGGTGATTAGATATGCATCATATTTATTTTAATGAGTAGTTCACATTTTTCCGGACATTTTGGTATAACACACACATTTTTCAAAGGCACCGCTAAAAGCTATTACATTTTTATATCCCTCTTTTAAATCTGCCCTGATTATAGGTTAAATCCAAAAAATTATAACTATTTAATCCAAATAGAGGGAGAGGAATAAATTAAACAGTGGAACACAAATTAGTACAGGACAACTCGGAAAAATCCGGAATTCCGAAGCACCCGGAATAATCCGACTTAATTCCGAGTTCAATCCGAGATAAGCAATTCGGTACTGGACTCGATCCGGAATGAGGTTGTTAGATACTCGGAATTTTCCGGCCATCCGGAATTCCGATTCCAGTCCGGACCTATTCCGAGCAGAGAAAACGTGAGCGACGGCGAGCTTCGTCGGGTTGGAGCTACGGCTCACGCGCGGGAGGAAGGAGAGCATGGGGAGGAGCAGCAGCTCACCAGGAACACGCACGAACAAACGGCGAGGCTCGGGGTGGTCGGAGACGTCGGCAATCGTCCGGCGACGCGGCGGCCGTGGTCGGAGAAAACGGGGCGGCGACGGCGAACGCGGGGATCCCCGGCTCGATTCCTTTGGTGGAGAGGACGAAGACGGTACGGCGGTTCTTCCTGCGGTCGTGGATTTGCTCGGGGCAGTCTCAGGCGACGGCGGAGCTCGACGGCCATGGCGTGTTCGTGGGGAAGAAGAAAAATCGAGGGGAACGGGAGCAGATATTTCGGGGAAGGGAGCAGGTGGGTCTCAGGGCGCTGGTCGTCTTCTCCTCGCAGCAGAGAGAGGAGGGGGGGCCCGACGCGGGCGTGTGCAGGGCACGGCCATGGCGCCACTGCAGCGCATGGCTACAGGAAGAAGAAGGCCTTCGCGAAAAACCCCCTTCCAAAATGTTTTTCAACACGGATAGGTCCCTGCCCAGTTTTCTTTTAAAACCTTTTAACACAGCAGCACTTTGGAGATTTAAAAGAGGCACTTATATATTTTAGAAAAATATGGGAAAATCACATAGCCTACCCCTAACATGTAGAGGCTGCACGAAAATTGGCGATTCAAAATAAAATAGTTTGGCCAGCTTTTAATCATAGGGTTGAGTTAGGGATTTTTGGGTAAATCAAAATGACATTGTTTTCAATATTTGTAAACAAGTTGTAGCTATTGTTTGGGACTCTTGGAACTTCCTTGACAAATATGAATTGTCAAAGTACTTTTGTTTTGCAGGTTTGATGTAGCGGACCTGCACTTAAAATTGGCAAGATCCCTGTGTATAGTGCAAACCCCTGGATCGATTCATTTGCACACACAGTCTAATATGAATATCATGCAAATGCGTCAAATTTTATTACATCGCATGATCCAGACTTACAATTTTCATTACAAATTGCATAGCTCAAGGCTAGCATTTTACAAAGTTCAGCACAACGGAATAAAAGTAGCAGTGAGTCTCCATCATCTTCATGTGCCACAGGCGAAACATGTTGGTTGTAGACTCGAAATCCTTATACGAAACCTCACTCATCGTCTGAACATCCTGCAACAGGAAAAATGTTGCAACAAGGTGGGTCAGAACCATATAAAATGGATCTGGCAAGTGACACTCTGTGGACACTTAGTGGAATAACTCTAATAACCTATATGCATATTTAGGTTGGTGGAGTTTTGAAGGCTCTTTGCGTAAAGCAAGTTTTACCCTATAGTTTGGAAAACATTTTTATTTTATTTTATCAAATTTCAATTTGGAAAACACCCATTTAATAACACGTGCACACTATGGCATCACTAGTCCATCCCTAGTGACCCATGTGCCATCAAAATCAAAGTGAGGTAACACCGGTCTATCCCAGTGCACCTTGTGGCATCACTAGTCTATCCCTAGTGATCCATGCATCATCGAACTAAAATGTGGTAACACAAGTCTATCCCCTGTGCACCATGTGGCAACACTGGTCTATCCCCAGTGATCCATGTGGCCTCACTGGTCTATCCCCAATGATCCATTTCAATGCTGGTCTATCCCCAGTTATCAATGTGGCAACACTGGTCTATCCCAGTGATCCATTTCAATGCTGGTCTATCCCCAGTTAACGATGTCAACAGTGGTCTATCCCCACTAAGCTTCTACCTTTGTTCACCCATCAACTTGGGATAAGGAGATCTTCAACTTCTTCAACTCCAGTCGCTCGAACTTTCCTTGGAGATCTTCAACTTCTTCAAGTCCAGTCGCTCGAACTTTCCTTGGAGATCTTCGACTTCTTCAACTCCAGTTGCTCGAACTTTTTTTTTATTAGAGTGGAACACACATTCTACTAACTCAAATATCTTAACATGATATTCAAGGTTTGTCTACTAGCATAGCTAAGCAAGTCTACCAAGTTATAATAGGATTCTAGACCAACTAGTATAAGGGTGCTACTCTAAACAGTTTTTGCATAGCAATACTATCCAACACATGCTTATACACAATTACTCTAAGTCATGCATATAGAAAATAGTAGGAGTTTTATGAATGTGCCACTTGCCTTTGAAAGTTGTCGTTGCTCACAAACTCTTTTCAACGTAACTCGGAGCTCTCCGTTCAATCTAAACAATATAAGCAAACAACAATACAACAATCAAAATAAAACACAACATCAACATACAAACAAAATAAGAAAACAATAAAATATGATATGCATGAAATGCAATTTAAAACACAAAAACAAATATACTAACTTTTCTGGTTTTAATAAATCATGCATGAAGTCAAAATGCATTTAAAACAATTTTTACTAAAACAACTAAACAAAAACAATTCCCAAAAAGGGAATAAACACAAAATAAATACTACTATTAAACAAAATAATATACAAAAATATGGGAGGGTCTCTCTGGACCGAGGGCATCTAAATAAAACTATTGCAATTGGATTCACTCAAAAAAAATTTATAGATTTAAAGTTATGCCAAAATTACTCAAACAACCCATTTGGAATTTGAATAATTATAAACTTGGCAAAACAGAAAAGTAACAGATCTAAAATAATCTACAGATCTAGAGGATTTCAAAAATATAAGTTTGTAAAAAGTGGCCAAGCAGAACTAAAGTTATTGAATTTACAAGTTTCAAACAATTTAAAACCAATAAAAGTATTTTTAATTCACTAAAAGACAATAACAAGAGTTTAAAAGTTTCTGTAAGAAAACTCTTTATAAAAATTCTAGAAATATATACTACTGGAGATGGAACATCTAAACAAAGTTTCTGTAATTTGAAACATTCAAAAAGAATTTGTCAAAATCATTTTGTAGCCAAAACAATTAAATAATGATTCTGTAATTTACAAATTTATGTACGTATCAAAAGTTAATTTTTTGTACTCTACTGTGTTCTTCACATTTTTCTGAATCCATAGACATAAAGTTCATAAAATTTAGACGTGTAAATATTTAGTTATGTATTTTAGAAAATCTAATGATTATCTGTCAGTTAAAGCGAAAATAGGAAAAAGAAAAGATACGTGGCAGGACGGGATAGGCTCGTACCCCTTCGTTAAGTGACTGAAACGTGATGGAGCTGGCAACGGTGGTGTTCTCACCAGAAGTAGAGAAGAAGACGACCATGGCAGTTCGGATGCGGATGGCGGTGAAGTTCAGCTGCTCCTCGGGCTGGGCGATGGCTGCAAATGGCGGAGTTGATCACTGCTAACTCGATGGCGTCCTCGGCGACAGCATCCGAAGCTTCAAACGACGGCGGCGTTGACTTCCCGAGGTGGTTCTCCGGTGAAACTCCGGCAACGTCTTCCGTCGATCTGGCGAGAGAGCTCGGGGTTTCCGAGATTCGCCGGAATCGACGAACTTCGCCAGCGACAGTGGCGGACGGCGAGCTTGATTCCGAGCATCCTGGGGGCTCTCGGGTTGGGTTTCTTGGGGCAAATGGAAGAGGAGGGATTGAGTCTTAAGTAGGAAGAAACGTCTATGAAAATGGGGGAGTAAATCGCCCGTATTGAAGAGGGCAATCAATTCGGACGTTTTGGCGTTGCGAAGATCCGGCGATGAAATACTCCATCCTGGAAGAGTTTTGGAGAGGGAGTTCGGGAGAATATGAAGGAGGAGGTCAATAGATTTAATTAGGAACAAACGGTGCTCAAATTGGTCGAGTAAAACTCCGGGAATCAATTTGGAAAGAAACGGCGAAATCAAAGCTTGCGGACGTGATTTCCGTCCATTCCCGTGCTGGAAGACGATGACGTCAGCATGACGTCATCAATTTTTCTTTTTCTTTTTCTTTTTCTAATTTCTTATATCTTTGTATCTTTTGTTTTAGAAGTCCTAATTAGGTCAAACCAGTTTCTAAATTTTTGTAAAATCAAGATCTGTTATTTAAAACATTCAAACACACTTTTACAAACATTTAAAAATTTGAAAATATGTTTAAATGCAAATTTGACACTTTATGTCAATTTTGAAGATAAGGTTTAAATAAATCATTTTGACTTAAATAAAAATCCAGAAACTTAGTATGGGTAATATCATTTAAAATGATAAACCCAATAAATTAATTTGGTACAAAACATTTTGTTTAAAAAGATTTTGAGAAATCATTTAAATACAAATACCCATTTATATATGGGTTTTATAAATTCCCAAATAAGATACCACAATTACATATTTTTAAAATAACTTATTTTAAACTCATGTTTCAAATGAATATAAACAAATCAAAACAATTTTTAAAATAGAAGAAGTTTTAAATAATTTAAAACACTTTATAGATATTGTTTTAGAGTTTAACAAACTCCTAATTTTAAATCCTATAGTTTAACCAAAACCATTTTAGAAATAGGCATACTTTATTAACTTAAGCACTTTGCAAATAAGATTTTCGGGTTTAAAGAATTAGCCAAAATTTAAATATTTAAATCAAATACTTGGAATAAGACATTTTATGAAATGAAGTTGTCTTTGAAATACCTTGGATAAAAGAATTTAACTAAACTCAAATTGTGAATTAAAGATTACTTGGAATTAAACTATTAAACTTTTTGAAGATGCCCAATGTCTTCTATATTTGGTTTCTAGTATAATTTTAAAGTTTTTTTTTAAAAACAAAAGTTTCAATTTTTAGTGATTTTTAAACATTCCAAAATTTGGGATGTTACAGACTACCACCCTTAAAAGGAATCTCGTCCTCGAGATTCGGGCAAGCTAGGAACAAAATACAAGTTCTGGTGTCGGGGGAGTATCCCCGGGTAGGGTCAAGGCTTGGCATAAGGTGGAGTTCGAAGTTGTGCCGAGGTACGGAAAGGGCCGACCTGTTTGGGCCTGGGAATGTCCGAGCTTCATCTTGACCTGGAGAATACAGGCCGACCTATCTTGGCCCAGAGGGGTCCGAGGTATACAGTTGGCCAGGGCCGAGGTTCACTGTCCGAGCTATGTTCAGCCGACCTAACTACCTCAGTGCAGTGGTTTGTGTTGTGAGAGCAGGAGAAGCTGTGGGGAGGAAGTAAGATCCGACCTGGTAAAAGATATTAAGCGCAAGACCCGAGGTACGGAGCCCGTCACATCCGTGCCGAGCTAACCGAGGTGATGGGCTGTAGGTCGGGCAGGAGTCAATGCTCCTGTCACTTCCAGCCGGGTACAAGAGCGCCTGACACGGGAGCGTCTGTCAAGGAGCCTGGCAGAGGCGTGCTCCGGGTTCGGCGGGCCTGCACGTCTCTGACCGCTGACCACGCGGGATCTGGGAAAAGGCTACGAGGTAGCTCTGCCAGGCCACGTCCTGTCTCGGTCAGAGGGGACATGCTAGTTCTGCCGTTAGGCTACAGGAGATGGGCAAGCCACGTCTTGTCCCTGACCGAGGTACGGTGGTACGGTGGTGACCGTTGCAGAGGCATGGCAACAGTGTTCGCGAGGGGCACAATGGTAACCCGGCTGGCCTATATAGTGGGCTTCACCCCCTCCTGCTAGAGAGACCCCCCCCGCGCTGGAACTAGTTGATCAAGAGAGAAAGAAAGAAAGAGAGAAAGCTCGGAACACCCCGGAAACACCTCGGATTCAGCTCGGAGTGCCTTCTTCCTCCCGTCTAGCTCCATCTTTTACCTCAAGTTCTCACCATTGTAGCATCATACAGCTCGAGGAGCAGCTTGTACTTGTCACTTTGAGCTATACACTGAGTAGGATAGTGCTGCAGTAGGGGTGTTACCTCCACAAGAGGGCCCCGAAGCAGGGTACATCGTGGTGTGCTTTGTGTTCTTGTTTCTTGGTTCTTCGTTCGTGTTCTTGCGTGTTCTTGCGTGTGCACTTCTTGAGTGCATAAACCCTCCCCGGATTCCCCCAACGACCATTCGGCCCCATCTTAGCCATACCTATGGCATCTGCCGTGATCCCACCACGACAGTTGGCGCCCACCGTGGGGCAGATTGAGGCGTTGGAGGGAGTTTTCATCCGGACGGGCTCAGGCGAGCGTGTTCTTTCCGGGCTTGTCGCCAAGATCGGAGAGTTCACCTTCATCAGCGACAACGCGGGGTGTTTCGCCGGCAAGCCCTTCCCCGAGCACGGCTTCACCATGATGCTCGGCAGCTTCGTCACTACGTTGCTGTCGAGGTTGTTCGCGGGTACCCGGAGCAGGTGCTCGTGGACGACGAAACTCCTCTCCTCGCGGCTTTAGGTCGGCGTATCACTCGCCCCGAGAGCTGCGTGGAGGTGATGATGACAGGTCCGGTTGACGCCGCTGGCAAAGTAGATGCCAGCCAATCCAAGGCGGCCGAGGTTGCTAAGGTGAGATCTGCAAAGCCCAGGCTAGAGAAAGACTGCCTGGCACCCCAGAGCTGCAGGGCCGAGGTGCGACCCTGGTAGAGATAGTGGATACACTGGCAGACCCAGTAAATCCAGGAGTGGATAGTGGTGACTGTGGCCGACCTAGAGGCAAAGCGTGTCCTGTTGCAGAAGGAGGCTGTAGCAATGATAACAGCTAGAGATGAGTTCAATAGAGATCTGCGTGAGTACAATGCAGCGAATGGCTTCACCCCGGTAGCAGTTGATACACATAGGGGAGCCGAGGTGCGGCAGAGAGGCAAGGGGCTCAATGATGAGATAAACAGGGAGGCTCGACCTACCACCTCGGCTAGGAGTGAGAGTCGCGTGTCGACTGGAAGGCCGGTGTATAGTTCCCCTGCTAAGAACCTCAGAGCTGCCGAGGCAGGCAGGGCCGAGCTATCCGGGTTGACTGGAGATGCATGGCGTGCGCAGCAGAAGCGAGTCAATGAGTTAGTATATGTGCTAACCAGCAGAATGAGGCTCTCCGCAGAGCATATGCCGGGGCTGGTGATTCAGAGATGGTTTATTCAGCTAGGCCAGTTAGTCAGGTGTCCAAGGGGCAAGCCTCGTCTCCACTCGTCGGAGGAGCCGATCGAGCCCGGAGTGTCACCTCGGGTCAGAACAAGCAGCTGCAGATGTATGATCCAGTCTTAGCAGCAAAGCAGAAGGTGGGCCAGGGCAATGCTAGCCGAGCTAAGGGAAACCCCGGCCCAGGCAATGCAAGCCGAGCTAAGGGTAACTCCGGTCAGGGAAATCAGAATGGCGGGCAAGCAGCATCGGCTGGCCGAGGTAAACCACCTCCGCCCCCGAGGTATCAGCAACAACCCGGCAGCAGGGGCAATATCAGCGAGAGCCGGAGTATGTTCAGCAACCTCAGAACGTCGGTCAAGGCGATGACCGATATGATGATGGAGACTCGGCCATGGCGCGAGCTGGATACCACAGAGTGGATGGGGCGTTGGGACCTCGGATAGGAGGTCGGATGTTAGCTCCAGGCGATGTCGTAACAAGCTGGATAGAATCTACTTGTCTGAGCAACTGGAGGAGGAAGGCCCTCCTGGTCCGGCGTGTTTTGGACCTCGGATCATGAAGGAGCCACCACCACCAGTATCTCAGTTCCAGTTAGGTCGGAACACCAAGCCATACAATGGGAGCACCAAGCCACAAGATTGGCTGACAGATTATGTATCCTCGGTGCACATAGCGGGGGGCAATCGCCGATGGGCGGTCCGGTATCTCCCGCACATGTTGGAAGGTCCAGCTCGGATCTGGCTGAATAATTTGCCGGAGTATAGTATCAACTCCTGGATAGACTTGGAGCTGGCGTTTAACAGCAACTTTGCTAGTACATACAAGAGGCCAAACCGACCTCAGCTCCTGGCGGCATGTAAGCAAGATGATCATGAAACTGACCGAGAATTCTTAACTCGGTGGAGCAATGTTCGGAATTCCTGTGAAGGAGTGGTAGAGGCACAGGCCATTTCCTGGTTTGCAGATGGTTGTCGACATGGCAGCATGCTGTGGCAGAGGCTCCAAGAGATATGCCGAGATCCCTAGCAGAAACAATCCGGTTGCAGATTCTTATGCTCTGGGTGATCCGATGCAGCCAGCAGCAGAGGCAGGGCACGTAACAGAAGGAGGGAGCCAATAAACAACCGGCTCGGACCAAGGTGTAATGACCGCCAGGAGTTCGGACAGAAGAGGAGGGAGCCGGACTATCCATACACCTCGAACCAAGTTGCAGCGGTGAACCCGGATCAGCCCGGAGCTGGAGGTGTCCAGAGGCCAAAAATCAATGGTCCGGCATTTAGTCCGAACCCGGAGCCACCCATGACCTATGAATCAATGATAGATGGTCCGTGCTGTTACCATACGACCGACCCGCGCAAGCCAGCCAACCATTCAACCCGGCAGTGCAGCTGGAACCGCAGAATCAGAGAAGAAGGGGCGAAGGCCGGAGGAATCAGAGCAGGACCACCACCTCAGAGATTTCAGCCGAGGTCCCACCCAAATCTGTCCGGAGCAAATGTTACCCCGATAACCACTGCACCTCTTCCGAGGCCTGCAGCAGCAAGACCCGTGAATGTTGTGAATGTCCGAGGTAACAACAACAATGGTGCCGGACCAAGTCAGCAGTATGAATACCCCGGAAATGACTATAGAGAGGCTCATGCGAGCTATGTGGTCTTTGTGACCGAGCCAACTGACAAGAAGAGCGTGCAGAGGCGTGCCATGGAGGTGAATGCAGTAATGCCGGTGGTGCCGACCTATATGAACTGGTCTGAGCAGGAGATCACTTGGAGCAGAAAGGACACACCTCGGATCATGCCGAGCCCTGGAAAGTATGCCCTGGTGGTAGATCCAACGTTGTGTGGGCCTACCAACAATGTGAGGTTCACCCGAGTTCTGGTGGACAATGGCAGTGCCATCAACATCATGTACCGAGACACAATGGTGAAATTGGGCATATCGCCTAATCAGTTGATGCCAAGCAGTTGTACTTTTCATGGGATTGTGCCTGGCGTTTCCTGTGCACCCATGGGCAAGATATGGGTGGATGTAGCATTTGGAACCAAGGACAATTGCCGAGTTGAGAGTATCGAGTTCGAGGTGGTGGACTTGGAGAGTGCATACCATGCATTGCTTGGAAGGCCGGCTCTGGCCAAGTTCATGATTTCCACCCATGTTGCATACCTGAAGATGAAAATGCCAGGGCCTAATGGGATCATATCCATCTCGGGTGACTACAAGCGAGCCATTCAGTGTGCCTCGGCGGGGTCTAATCTGGCCGAGTCTTTGGTGATCGCAGCTGAGAAGAAGAAGCTGCATCAAGTGGTGGCAATGGCGCAGTCAACACAGCTCGGCTGTCCGGACTGATGAGCCCGGACTCAACTGCGGCGTTCGAGGTGCCCAAGGAGACCAAGAAGATCCCCATTGACCCGGAGCACCCAGAGCATATGGCCATCATTGGGACCGGGCTGGGCGAGAAATAGGAAGGCGAGCTCTGTCACTTCCTCCGTGAGAATCGGGATATCTTTGCATGGTCGGCTAAGGACCTGCCTGGTGTTCCGAGGGAGTTGGCAGAGCACTCTTTATTTGTTAGGCCAGAGGTGAAACCGGTGAGGCAACCGACCCGTCGTCTCTCAGACGACCGAGACAAGTGGTGCTGGACGAGCTGGCTAAGTTGCTTGCAGCCGGGTTCATTATGGAGGTGCTGCATCCGGACTGGATATCCAATCCGGTCTTGGTGGAAAAGAAGAAAGACGAGCCAGCCGTGGTCAAGGTGTGGCGCATGTGCATTGACTTCACTAACCTCAACAAGGCGTGCCCGAAAGATCCATTTCCATTACCTCGGATTGATCAAGTGATCGATTCCACTGCTGGTTGTGAACTGTTGTCTTTTATCGATGCGTACTCTGGTTTTCACCAGATACCACTGAACCCAAAGGATCAAATAAAGACTGCTTTTATTACCCCGTATGGGGCGTATTGCTATCGTGTCATGTGTTTTGGTCTGAGAAATGCCGGGGCAACTTATCAGAGGTGTATGCAGAAATGCCTGCACTCTCAGATGGGCAAAAATGTGCAAGTGTATGTCGATGATATTGTCATCAAAACTAAGGAGAAACGTACTCTCCTCGAGGATCTCGAGGAGACATTTGTGAATTTGAGAAAGTATCGGTTGAAGCTTAACCCGGACAAGTGCACCTTTGGTGTCCCGGCTGGAAAGTTGCTCGGATTCCTGGTGTCTAGCCGAGGTATCGAGGTTAACCCGGCCAAATCCGAGCTATTGAGAGCATGAAGTTACCGAAGTGTTTGAAAGATGTGCAGAAGTTCACAGGGTGCCTAGCCTCGTTGAGCCGATTTGTAGCTCGGCTAGGAGAAAAAGCCTTACCTTTGTACCAGCTCATGAAGAAAAGTACCGGGTTTACATGGACCCCGCAGGCCGACGTGGCGTTCGGTGAGCTGAAAAAGATGTTGTCCACTGCCCCGGTGTTGGCGTCACCATTGCACAATGAGCCGATGTTACTTTACATTGCGGCCACAAACCGAGTTGTAAGTGTGGCAGTGGTGGTGGAGCGCGAAGAAGGTGGCAGGTCGGTGCAGAGACCGGTGTATTACTTGAGCGAGGTGATCTCTACCTCGAAGCAGAACTACCCTCACTACCAGAAGATGACGTATGGTGTCTACCTGGCGGTCAAGAAGTTGAAGCATTATTTCCAGGAGCATCCCATGACGGTGGTGTGCGAAGCTCCAATCTCGGAGATCATCGGGTGCAAAGATGCAACTGGCCGAGTTGCCAAATGGGCGATTGAGGTGTCTCCATATGCACCACATTATGAGAGAAGAGACGCAATTAAATCCCAGGCGTTGCCGGACTTCTTTTGTGATTGGGCCGAGATGCAGTATGAGCCACCCAGGCCGGACTATAATTATTGGAAAATGCATTTTGATGGGTCCAAGACAAAGATCGGGCTGGGGGCTGGAATAGTCCTCACCTCGCCAAAGCGAGATCAGCTGAAGTACGTGCTGCAGATTCATTTCTCAGCATCAAACAATGTGGCGGAGTATGAGGCCTTAATCCATGGCCTCAAGGTGGCAAAGGAGATCGGTATCCGGCGTGTAGAGTGCTTCGGCGATTCCGACCTGGTGGTGCAACAATCTTCTGGAACTTGGGATGCTCTGGATGCCAACATGGCGTTATATCGGTTCCATGTGCAAAAGATATCCGGGTTCTTTGAAGGGTGTGAGTACAGGCATATACCTCGGGCAGAAAATGATGCTGCCGACGTGTTGTCAAAGCTCGGTTCATCGAAAGAGGCAGTACCACCAGGGGTAGCCCTGAATCACTTGAGAACTCCTTCAATCAAACCTTCTCCTGAATCCGAATCTATTTTCATCCCGGCGGAGCAAGAGCCCGGACCTGTTCCAATGGAGGTAGACGTCGGGTGCGTTTGGTCGGACCCGGGGACTGCGTGGCAGAGCTCGGGGACTGCGCACCGAACCTCGGGGACTGCTCATCAAGACTCGGGGACTGGTCGCAGGATGGTGGAGGAAATAATGGAGGAGATTATGGTGGCCGAACCAATGGAGGTGGACGAGGAACTTTTTCCTTTGCACCCAGTGCCGGAGTGGGCGGAGCAAATCATGAAGTTCATAACGGAGGGAAGCATGCCAAGTGACACAACCGAGGCTAGGAGAATTCAAAGGAGGGCCAAGGCGTACACCATCATCAACAAGGAGCTCTATAAAAGAAGCGTAACCGAGGTGTTGCAACGGTGTGTCGAGCCAGCTGAAGGCAAGGAGATGCTTTTGGAGATCCACCAAGGAGAGTGTGGTCATCATTGCAGCACAAGAGCTCTGGTGGCCAAGGTGTTCAGGCATGGGTTCTATTGGCCCACTGCTCTTGCTGATGCAGAGGCCATAGTCCGGAGATGTGAAGGATGCCAAAGGTTTGCCAAGCAAACGCATATGCCAGCCTCGGCGCTCAAAACAATTCCTATCACTTGGCCGTTTGCGGTATGGTGTTTGGATATGGTGGGAGAGTTCAAACCAGCCCGAGGTAACATGACGCACATATTGGTGATGGTGGACAAGTTCACCAAGTGGATCGAGGTGAAACCAATCCGGAAGTTGGATGGTCATTCAGCAGTGACTTTCTTGAAGGAGATTATTCTGCGATATGGCTACCCCCATAGCATTATCTCGGACAACGGCACAAACTTTGCTGTTGGAGAGTTGCTCGGTTTTGCATGAACAAGGGAATCCGGCTGGACATAGCCTCGGTGGCACACCCGGAGTCTAATGGACAAGTGGAAAGATCAAATGCTCTAGTGTTGGCCGGCATCAAGGCTCGGCTCATTGAACCACTGCTGAAAACGCCGGGGTGTTGGATAGATGAGATACCAGCAGTACTGTGGGGTCTAAGGACCACGCCAAATCGATCAACTGGCTATACGCCATTTTTTATGGTCTATGGGGCAGAAGCTATGCTACCCACTGACATCGAGTATGATGCGCCCAGAGTGGCAATGTACACTGAAGCCGAGGCAAAAGAGGCTCGGGAGGATGCAGTAGATCTGCTTGAGGAAGCAAGAGAGTTGGCCTCATCTCGGTCAGCAATATACCAACAAGGTCTCCGACGTTATCATAGCCGGAGTATCAACCCTCGTGTGTTTCACGAGGGAGATTTGGTGCTGAGGTTGGTGCAGCGCAAGAAAGGCCGGCACAAGTTGTCACCTCCATGGGAGGGACCGTTCATTGTGACCCGAGCTCTGCTCAATGATTCCTACTATCTAATAGATGCGCAGGAACCAAGGGAAGATGGGCTGGACAACCCCGGATCAGAGGTCAGGCGACCATGGAACGTAGCTCTACTCCGACCTTTCTACTCATGAAAGGCGCAATGTATGTACCTCGGTTAATCCTTAATAAAATGTCGGCACTCCGAGGTTGAAGCTCGGGGACTGCCTCGCTCTTGTGCTTGTGTTTTATTTCTGTTTGTCAGTTTCGTTCATATGCCGAACTATTTTGAACCTCGTCTCAAACTTCAAGTAATGTATGCTGTGTAACTAATCTTGTGACTCGACTGGCATCTGCCTAAATGGTAGTCAAGAGCAAAGATGAAAAAACGTGGGAGACATGAAAATGAACTCGGGGACTCGGTCCAAAAATATAGTTCGGCATGTGTCGTTTACTAACCCCTGTCTTTACCTTTCGTTTATGTCGGATGGTTTTGAAACACACTTCGAGATTTGCTAAGTACTGTATGCTATAAAAAACAATCTTGTGACTCGACTGTCGAACGCCTAAATGGTAGACAAGAGCAAAGAATGCCAGATATAGTAAACACGAAAGTGAACTCGGGGACTCGTTCCAAAAGGGTTCGGCATAAATTCTTAGAAAAGCTTGGTTCGGATAGCAAGTTAAAGTAATGGTAGCAAGCAAACTACTTAAGGTCTGTTACATCTGCACCCGGCATACCGGGGATTTAATGTTTTGCTTAAGATAAATTCAGGCCTCGGAACCAGAGACCTCGGTCGCCGAAGTGGTGGCAGTGGGAGCCTCGGGCGCAGCAACCTCGGGCGCAGGAACAACCTCGGTCGCGGAAGCAACCTCGGTTGTGGGAGTGTTGCCGGGGTGTCCGTCACGTCGGAGGAAATCACCTCGGTGGCTACAGCTTTGCCGGACTTGCCCTTGGAGTTCGGAGGTTCGTCGAAGCTGAAGTCATCATCAGAGCCTTCAGCCACCTCGGTTGTTTTGCCGGCCTTGCCCTTGGAGCTCTCTGGCTCTTCAAAGTCAATGTCCTCGCCTTCAGAACTTTCTTCACCAGACGCTGCTTCCTCGTCCGAGCTCTCTTCGTCCTCAGAGTAGAGGCGCCCGTCATCAAAGGTCCGGGTGTTTGCGTAACTAGCAAAGCGGTCGGCTGCTGCTTGGCGTTTCGCAATGCCATCCGGGGTGGAGTTCCAAGGAGAGCCCCTGCGCAGGGAGGTAACGTGTGGATCTCAACATCTCATACCAGGACAGCACGAACACCAGGGCCTTGTCCGCTCCAGCCCGAGCTGACGAGCATCTCCACTCCCGAAGTCTAGCCTCGGCTCCTTTCAGCTTCGTGGCGAGCTCGTCGATGCAAGTGGGAGTCTTGACCTTGGGCCAGAGGGCACGGTGGACCTCGATGGCAGCATCAACAAGTTTAGTTCCAATGGCTCGGAGCGGCCTGATCCGAGCATTAAGGGCGACAAGGTGGTCCTGGATGTCCCAGCTGTCGCTGAGAGTTTCTGTCTCAGCCCTCTTTGCCCGAGCTGCTTGAACTTCGCGGATAGCCTTGTCCTTGGAGTGCTCGAAGTTCTCTGAAGAGGACAAAAAGGCTGTCGCTGAAATAAGGCATACGGTGGCACGGGTGTAGGTCGGCAGAAAATAAGGAAAAGGGGAGAAACTTACTGTCCATTTGATGATTAATCCGAGCGAGCTCGGACAACCAGCTTTTCGAGATAGCTCGGAGGGCGGTAAGTTCGGCTTCGGCCGAGGTGGCACGGCTCTCCAGGGTCTTGGCAAGATTTTGCTGCTGTTCGGCGGCCTGGTCCTTAACCTTCATAGCGTCCTCCACAGCAGTCTTGGCTTCATTAGCCCGGTTCAGCTCTTGTTGCAGCCGAGCTATTTCATCCTCGGCTGTCTTCAACTTGGAGGCGTAATCCTTGTCGCTCTGCTCCTTAGCGGATAGAAGAGTCCGGTGAGACTTCTTCAGCCTGTTGTGATCCAGCAGGAGGTTCTTGAAGACCTTTGTCCGAGCATTGTTGCATTCCTGAAAAAATAGAGAGATCAGTTCGGATAAATCCGAGGTATTTCTAGCACCCGAGGCCCAATTGAGTCCCGGGGACTTGGCATTGGCCTCGGGGACTCAGCATGGGAGAAATGACAAGTTTTTGAGATTCAAGCCGAGCAATTTTAACTCGGTGGAGTGTCAATTGCTCAACCCGAATCTCGGGGACTGGGAATAGTGTATGTTTGTCATTTGATTTCAAAGGAAGAAAGAGAGCTGTGTAAAGAAACTTACCGAGGCCTTCTTGCTGCAATCAAGGACTGCAGTCTGCATGTTATAGATAGATTGGAGCACGGCGCTGGGTCCAACTTGATGCTCAGAGCTCGGGTTGGAGGAGACCTCGACAGTGTCAGCCGAGTTCCAGTCCATGTCATAGTGCTTCTCCGAGCCTAGGCTGTTCCCGCTCTTGGTCCGGAGTTGCCCGACCTCCCAGCTGCTGATGTCCGGCTGGGTAGTAGCAGCGAATAAAGCTCGGGAGGTGGCGACCTGAGAGCTCGAGGGCGCGGCCTTGGTCAAGGTGGACCTCGGCGCAGAAGCGGGAACATGCGGCACCAGTTGGGTGCTCGCAGTCAAGGGGCCTGATGACGGTGGCGGCATCGGAGTTTGCTGTGGCTGTTTGGGGGGCTCAACGTTTTGAGCTGAATCTTTCTGCTGCTGCTGGAGCTTTTGCTTCTGCAGTTGTTGTTGTTGTTTCTTCTTTTGCTGCTGTTGCTGCTGGTTGCGCGCAGCTTGAGACTTGGGGGACAGCCGAGGCTCCTGCACGGCTTTAACCGGAGTCTTGGCGCGATCTGTCTCCGCATCCTTCTGAGGAGGCGGAGGAGTCTGATCTCGGCGGGGAGCAGAGTGCCCCAGGCCGGAGTCAGAGCTCGGCGGTGGAAGTTCGGCGGAGGAGACGCGCGTAGGGGAGGAGATGGTCTTCTCCGGGCTGGTGAGGTCAATGGACGGTCCTGGAGGAGAGGCTCTGGCGGGGCTGCCGAGGTTAACCTCGACCTCGGTTGTCTGGGCTTCAACCACTGGAGGCAGTGGTGAGTGTATCGAGCTATGGCTCTGTTTGACCTGCCGAGCCGGGCTAGACGAAAGAGAAAGATTAAGTTAGAGTGTAAAAAGCTTAACCTTGGAGCAGCGTGAGAAGTAAGGAGGAGCAAAGGTCACTTACGCATCTTCCTCCACGGGACCTCGTTTCTTGCGCCGCGCCGAGGTCTTCTTGGCACGCTTGGCTTTGGGCGCTGCAGTCTCCGAGGTCTTGGAAGCCTCGGCATCCGAGGTACCAGGTCCTGGGCGCTTCCGGGAAGCTGCAGACGCTGGATGAAAGTTCTTATATGTTGGAGGAGCATATGAAATGGGAATAACGTTGACAGGTTCCAGAATTTGGCAATCGTCATCGTCATCATCGTCGTCAGACCAGTCTCTGATGGAACTGGGAACTTGTTTCTTACCCGGGTTGGAGGAGCCAGTCTTTGGGGCGGACCTCGGAACGGCCTTAGGGATCGGAAGGTGATCCTCGTTGTCCGGGTCTTCAGTCTCTGAACCTTCCAGGGCGAGGCGGGCAGGAGCCCAGTTCGACGGCTCCGGGCCGTCCTCGATCAGCTGCCGGGCGAACCGCTGCAGGAGTGGCAAAAAAGAATTGAGTTAAGAAGCAACCGAGGTGTGCAAGACCGGAGCGTAAGCTCGGAAATTTAGTAAGTACTCACTTGCTCCGGAAGATTTTCTCTGTTGTGAGGCTCCACGCCCCATGTCCACTCCTCGTCCATCTCAGTCTGGGCAACGGCTTTGACCCGGCGCCAAACTGAGGCCTTGGAGAGCGCCTTGCTGCTGATCCGAGTAGGATCGAGTAGACCTTCCATATGGCAGATCTTATGGGCTCGTTGTTGAAGGGGGCTGACTCTTCGATCCACAAAAGTCCGGAGGATGTCATCGGAACCCCACCCTCTTTTCTTGAGATCCAGCATGTATTCATGGATCTCTTGAACCTCGGCGTAGGCGTCCTCCGGGTTGAAATCCCAATTGAGTTGTGCAGTGGGAGGGCCGAGCTGGAAGTCCGGGAGGTTGATGAGGTCGACAGTCGGGGTTCCTCACATAGAAAAAGGATCGATTCCACTTCTTGCAGCTCTCCAGGCCTTTGATCCGTGGGAACTCGGAGCCCAGCCGGGGTGAGATAGCGGCCGCACCACAGGCAGTCATATCCTTGTTCACGACCTCCTTGTTGGGGATGCTCTGTTTCTTCAGCTGGAAGTACTTGGCCCAGCCCTCAACGCTCGGCCAGAGGCCGAGATATCCTTCAGAGAAAGCTGCGTAGCACGACAGCTGTAGTATGGAGTTAGCTGGGAGGTGGTGCGGCTGCAAGCCGAAGAACTTCAGAAATTCTCGAAAGAACTTGCTGGCCGGAAGTCCGAATCCGCGCTCGAAGTGAGAGACAAACACCACTTTCTCGCCGGGGTTGGCGATCGGTTCGCCGTCCCCAGTGTGAAGCCGATACAGCAGTTCGGCTGGGATTCGATGAGTTTCTTTGAGCCATTTGATATCGTCGTCGGTGACGTCCGAGCCATCCCATCCACCTCTCTCGCTGGCGGAAACCTCGGCGCGGTTTGACTTAGCAATTGCCGACATGTTGGCACTTTCCTGCAGAAAAGGGAGGTTCAACCGGGGTAAGTACCTCGGACAGTTCAAGGTTCCACCGGGGTAAGTACCTCGGACAGTTCAGGATAGCCGGGGTAAAATACCTCGGATCAGTCAAAACAGCCGAGCTAAAGAGTTTTAGGCGGGAAACATGTTTCTACCATGGCGAGATGCTAGCAAAGATCTACCGATGAGCAAAAAGGGAAATAAAATCAAGTTCATCCAGGGGCAAAACTGAAAGGGCAGTGCTACGGATGCATCTGGTACAAGTCTAGAGGAGATCTAAAAATGGCTAAGAGAGTGCAAAGATAGAGCATCGGGTTCCTCAAGTTCATCATATTCATCCAGATCCTCGAGTTCATCGAAGGATGAACCTGTTCATGGCTATGGCAACGGAGGGGAGATAAGGAACTCACCGGTGAGGTACTTGAGGATCGGGGAAAGATCGACGATGGAGTGGCGGCGCAAGGCGCGGTGCGCGTTTCCGGCGAGATTCTTCGAGACGGCGAGGTTGCAGCGGCGAGTGCTCGACGGCGGCGATGGAGACAGAGGGCACGGTGCAGTGGGCGCGGAGCAATGGGCGATGGAGGAAGAAGACGGTGAAGTTACCCGTGGGGCCCTATTTATAGCCGCGTGCGGTAACTGCACGCATTAACTGCACCACTACCGCGCGGTTATCGGGAAGGCGCGGGATCGTGTGCGGGTGGGCGCACGGTTACGCGGTTGGTGGCCGCACGATCGGCCACATCGTGGGCCGCAGAGTGGCAACCGCCCACCCGGATTTCCTGCGCTGGTCAGCGCGAGAATCGAGGGGTCGGGGGCGGTCAAGTTGGTCAAGTACTTGAGTGCGCAGGTGCGCTGTTCGGTGGGTCCGGCTGACGAGGGCGGCGTGTGGTCAGGACCTGTCTTTCAGAGGTCCGGATTCCGAAGCCCGGGCAGAGATTCTTCGCCACGTGCCTCGGAAAATCTTGAGGCAAGATTGTGCTGAGTCAGATAGCTCGGAGAGTTCAGTTTGCATATCTACCTCGGATTGGATGGTGGTATGTGGGAAGTACCTCGGCGGAACTATGTTGGAGGTCGGTTTAGAGGTGGTGTCTTGCTTGTTTTGAACCTGCTACGGCCCTCCATCCGAGGTCGTAGGACCGCACCAGCTTCGGGGACTAATGTCGGGGGAGTATCCCCGGGTAGGGTCAAGGCTTGGCATAAGTGGAGTTCGAAGTTGTGCCGAGGTACGGAAAGGGCCGACCTGTTTGGGCCTGGGAATGTCCGAGCTTCATCTTGACCTGGAGAATACAGGCCGACCTATCTTGGCCCAGAGGGGTCCGACGTATACTGTTGGCCAGGGCCGAGGTTCACTGTCCGAGCTATGTTCAGCCGACCTAACTACCTCAGTGCAGTGGTTTGTGTTGTGAGAGCAGGAGAAGCTGTGGGGAGGAAGTAAGATCCGACCTGGTAAAAGATATTAAGCGCAAGACCCGAGGTACGGAGCCCGTCACATCCGTGCCGAGCTAACCGAGGTGATGGGCTGTAGGTCGGGCAGGAGTCAATGCTCCTGTCACTTCCAGCCGGGTACAAGAGCGCCTGACACGGGAGCGTCTGTCAAGGAGCCTGGCAGAGGCGTGCTCCGGGTTCGGCGGGCCTGCACGTCTCTGACCGCTGACCACGCGGGATCTGGGAAAAGGCTACGAGGTAGCTCTGCCAGGCCACGTCCTGTCTCGGTCAGAGGGGACATGCTAGTTCTGCCGTTAGGCTACAGGAGATGGGCAAGCCACGTCTTGTCCCTGACCGAGGTACGGTGGTACGGTGGTGACCGTTGCAGAGGCATGGCAACAGTGTTCGGCGAGGGGCACAATGGTAACCCGGCTGGCCTATATAGTGGGCTTCACCCCCCTCCTGCTAGAGAGACCCCCCCCCCCCCGCGCTGGAACTAGTTGATCAAGAGAGAAAGAAAGAAAGAGAGAAAGCTCGGAACACCCCGGAAACACCTCGGATTCAGCTCGGAGTGCCTTCTTCCTCCCGTCTAGCTCCATCTTTTACCTCAAGTTCTCACCATTGTAGCATCATACAGCTCGAGGAGCAGCTTGTACTTGTCACTTTGAGCTATACACTGAGTAGGATAGTGCTGCAGTAGGGGTGTTACCTCCACAAGAGGGCCCCGAAGCAGGGTACATCGTGGTGTGCTTTGTGTTCTTGGTTGCTTGTTCTTCGTTCGTGTTCTTGCGTGTTCTTGCGTGTGCACTTCTTGAGTGCATAAACCCTCCCCGGATTCCCCCAACGACCATTCGGCCCCATCTTAGCCAACCTATGGCATCTGCCGTGATCCCACCACGACATCTGGGAATGATTCTGATAACTGGGAAGGGTGGAGTAATGCAGTAGCTGATACGGAAACTGCAAAACCAGCAGAGAATGATTCCACTGATTGGGAAGGTTGGAAAGAAAGATGGGTTTCGGCAACTGGGTTTGAATTATCTGGGTGGGCTACCACCTTGAAATAATTTTTTGTTGGTAGTCAAACAGTCTAACCCATACAAGAAGATCAAGGCAATTCATTACAAACAACTCCTAACAAACAACAAACAACATGGTTCAAAAACAAACTAGTATTGCCATACAACCTAAGTTGATATGACCAATACACTATCACGTTATCGTTGTTCTAATTAAGTGGTGGTCTCTAGTCTATCTCCTTCTTGAGTGCTTCAAGTTCTTCTTCAACTTTTTTCAAATCTTCTAAGTGTTTGAGCTCTAAATATGGGTTCTTCAATGGTCTTCCATGTATGTAGTGCTTCGTGTTGAATCGTAGAATTGCATATGAAGCAGTAGACTCAGACTTTAAGGAGATGGTCATCTAGAATAAGAGAAGAAAATTTTCAGAAGGTAGATAGTAGATGAGATTACAAGAAAGGATAAAATGAAAAGTTTTGTTTTTAGAAAACTGAATAAAAATAGATTTTCAATCCTTTGGTCAAACCTATTTCTATCCAAACCAATGGTTTCGAACCTACAGGCAACACAGTGCTCTGATACCATCTGTAGCGGACCTGCACTTAAAATTGGCAAGATCCCTGTGTATAGTGCAAACTCCTGGATCGATTCATTTGCACACACAGTCTAATATGAATATCATGCAAATACGTCAAATTTTATTACATCGCATGATCCAGACTTACAATTTTCATTACAAATTGCATAGCTCAAGGCTAGCATTTTACAAAGTTCAGCACAACGGAATAAAAGTAGCAGTGAGTCTCCATCATCTTCATGTGCCACAGACGAAACATGTTGGTTGTAGACTCGAAATCCTTATACGAAACCTCACTCATCGTCTGAACATCCTGCAACAGGAAAAATGTTGCAACAAGGTGGGTCAGAACCATATAAAATGGATCTGGCAAGTGACACTCTGTGGACACTTAGTGGAATAACTCTAATAACCTATATACATATTTAGGTTGGTGGAGTTTTGAAGGCTCTTTGCGTAAAGCAAGTTTTATCCTATAGTTTGGAAAACATTTTTATTTTATTTTATCAAATTTCAATTTGGAAAACACCCATTTAATAACACGTGCACACTATGGCATCACTAGTCCATCCCTAGTGACCCATGTGCCATCAAAATCAAAGTGAGGTAACACCGGTCTATCCCCAGTGCACCTTGTGGCATCACTAGTCTATTCCTAGTGATCCATGCATCATCGAACTAAAATGTGGTAACACAAGTCTATCCCCTGTGCACCATGTGGCAACACTGGTCTATCCCCAGTGATCCATGTGGCCTCACTGGTCTATCCCCAATGATCCATTTCAATGCTGGTCTATCCCCAGTTATCAATGTGGCAACACTGGTCTATCCCCAGTGATCCATTTCAATGCTGGTCTATCCCCAGTTAACGATGTCAACAGTGGTCTATCCCCACTAAGCTTCTACCTTTGTTCACCCATCAACTTGGGATAAGGAGATCTTCAACTTCTTCAACTCCAGTCGCTCGAACTTTCCTTGGAGATCTTCAACTTCTTCAAGTCCAGTCGCTCGAACTTTCCTTGGAGATCTTCAACTTCTTCAACTCCAGTTGCTCGAACTTTTTTTTTATTAGAGTGGAACACACATTCTACTAACTCAAATATCTTAACATGATATTCAAGGTTTGTCTACTAGCATAGCTAAGCAAGTCTACCAAGTTATAATAGGATTCTAGACCAACTAGTATAAGGGTGCTACTCTAAACAGTTTTTGCATAGCAATACTATCCAACACATGCTTATACACAATTACTCTAAGTCATGCATATAGAAAATAGTAGGAGTTTTATGAATGTGCCACTTGCCTTTGAAAGTTGTCGTTGCTCACAAACTCTTTTCAACGTAACTCGGAGCTCTCCGTTCAATCTAAACAATATAAGCAAACAACAATCAAAATAAAACACAACATCAACATAGAAACAAAATAAGAAAACAATAAAATATGATATGCATGAAATGCAATTTAAAACACAAAAACAAATATACTAACTTTTCTGGTTTTAATAAATCATGCATGAAGTCAAAACGCATTTAAAACAATTTTTACTAAAACAACTAAACAAAAACAATTCCCAAAAAGGGAATAAACACAAAATAAATACTACTATTAAACAAAATAATATACGAAAATATGGGCGGGTCTCTCTGGACCGAGGGCATCTAAATAAAACTATTGCAATTGGATTCACTCAAAAAAAATTATAGATTTAAAGTTATGCCAAAATTACTCAAACAACCCATTTGGAATTTGAATAATTATAAACTTGGCAAAACAGAAAAGTAACAGATCTAAAATAATCTACAGATCTAGAGGATTTCAAAAATATAAAGTTTGTAAAAAGTGGCCAAACAGAACTAAAGTTATTGAATTTACAAGTTTCAAACAATTTAAAACCAATAAAAGTATTTTTAATTCACTAAAAGACAATAACAAGAGTTTAAAAGTTTCTGTAAGAAAACTCTTTATAAAAATTCTAGAAATATATACTACTGGAGATGGAACATCTAAAAAAGTTTCTGTAATTTGAAACATTCAAAAAGAATTTGTCAAAATCATTTTGTGGCCAAAACAATTAAATAATGATTCTGTAATTTACAAATTTATGCACGTATCAAAAGTTAATTTTTTGTACTCTACTGTGTTCTTCACATTTTTCTGAATCCATAGACATAAAGTTCATAAAATTTAGACGTGTAAATATTTAGTTATGTATTTTAGAAAATCTAATGATTATCTGTGAGTTAAAACGAAAATAGGAAAAAGAAAAGATACGTGGCAGGACGGGATAGGCTCGTACCCCTTCGTTAAGTGACTGAAACGTGATGGAGCTGGCAACGGTGGTGTTCTCACCAGAAGTAGAGAAGAAGACGACCATGGCAGTTCGGATGCGGATGGCGGTGAAGTTCAGCTGCTCCTCGGGCTGGGCGATGGCTGCAAATGGCGGAGTTGATCACTGCTAACTCGATGGCGTCCTCGGCGACAGCATCCAAAGCTTCAAACGACGGCGGCGTTGACTTCCCGAGGTGGTTCTCCGGTGAAACTCCGGCAACGTCTTCCGTCGATCTGGCGTGCAAAATATTCACAGAAAAATCACACGGGTGCGCACGAACGTAAAAAAAGGATATGGGACAGGAGAGAGAGCTCGGGGTTTCCGAGATTCGCCGGAATCGACGAACTTCGCCAGCGACAGTGGCGGACGGCGAGCTTGATTCCGAGCAGCCTGGGGGCTCTCGGGTTGGGTTTTTGGGGCAAATGGAAGAGGAGGGAGTGAGTCTTAAATAGGAAGAAACGTCTATGAAAATGGGGGAGTAAATCGCCCGTATTGAAGAGGGCAATCAATTCGGACGTTTTGGCGTTGCGAAGATCCGGCGATGAAATCCTCCATCCTGGAAGAGTTTTGGAGAGGGATTTCGGGAGAATATGAAGGAGGAGGTCAAGAGATTTAATTAGGAACAAACGGTGCTCAAATTGGTCGAGTAAAACTCCGGGAATCAATTTGGAAAGAAACGGCGAAATCAAAGCTTGCGGACGTGATTTCCGTCCATTCCCGTGCTGGAAGACGATGATGACGTCAGCATGACATCATCGATTTTTCTTTTTCTTTTTCTGATTTTCTTATATCTTTTGTATCTTTTGTTTTAGAAGTCCTAATTAGGTCAAACCAGTTTCTAAATTTTTGTAAAATCAAGATCTGTTATTTAAAACATTCAAACACACTTTTACAAACATTTAAAAATTTGAAAATTTGAAAATATGTTTAAATGCAAATTTGACACTTTATGTCAATTTTGAAGATAAGGTTTAAATAAATCATTTTGACTTAAATAAAAATCCAGAAACTTAGTATGGGTAATATCATTTAAAATGATAAACCCAATAAATTAATTTGGTACAAAACATTTTGTTTAAAAAGATTTTGAGAAATCATTTAAATACAAAAATACCCATTTATATTATGGGTTTTATAAATTCCCAAATAAGATACCACAATTACATATTTTTAAAATAACTTATTTTAAACTCATGTTTCAAATGAATATAAACAAATCAAAACAATTTTTAAAATAGAAGAAGTTTTAAATAATTTAAAACACTTTATAGATATTGTTTTAGAGTTTAACAAACTCCTAATTTTAAATCCTATAGTTTAACCAAAACCATTTTAGAAATAGGCATACTTTATTAACTTAAGCACTTTGCAAATAAGATTTTCGGGTTTAAAGAATTAGCCAAAATTTAAATATTTAAAATCAAATACTTGGAATAAGACATTTTATGAAATGAAGTTGTCTTTGAAATACCTTGGATAAAAGAATTTAACTAAACTCAAATTTTGAATTAAAGATTACTTGGAATTAAACTATTAAACTTTTTGAAGATGCCCAATGTCTTCTATATTTGGTTTCTAGTATAATTTTAAAGTTTTTTTTTAAAAACAAAAGTTTCAATTTTTAGTGATTTTTAAACATTCCAAAATATTGGGATGTTACATTTGAGTGTCTTCTTTGTTGTGAGATTTGGTTGAAGCAAGTTGGGCATTTTGTTTTTCCAGTGTTGCCAAACCAAGTTAGTGTGTTGTTTAGCAATTGCAAATGGATGCAATGATGCATGCATGGAATGCAAAAAGTGAAAATTTGGTCCATAATTTGCATTACCAAAGTGGGCTGTTACAATTCTACCCCCCTTACAGGAATCTCGTTCCGAGATTCTTAGAGTAGGAAAGAGGGAAAGGTTACGACGTACTACACAATCTTCTTGCTTCAGGTAGCTTCTTTCTTGAAGAGGTTGACCGAGGGCATCCTGAAGATCTTCATCGGCTTCACTTCGAGGTCACTATCACGTACACCATCGGAAAGAAGGAAACCTCACCGGAAGAATGGATCTTTGTAAGGATACAACGACCGAGTACCTCCTAGTAGAACCTAGGATGAGACTTCAAGCATCCCTTGATTTGACAATTAGGAGACACATGCGGTAGACGGGAGATTGATAAGGAGTTTCCATTTGGTAGACAACTGTTTCTCAAAGATTCAGAATATGAACTTTGCACAAGGCCTTAAATTTCTGAATAAGAATGTTGAACAAGATTTCAACAGACGAAGTGCGAACTTCCACCAAACAGCTTGAGTAGAACTTTCCTCACGGAGGAGCATTTCGGATCACCGGAGAGGGATCATGAAGAGGGACCGAGGGAACTTTAGACACTCCGGGAAGTTAGTATCGGAAAAACCTCCTGATGTTCTAGACATCGGGTCAAGCTTCTTGAGGATCACCAACTATCGTTTCTGATGGAGATTTAGATCTGGTCAGGTGTAAAGATACTTCAGACTCCACATGTATGAATAGGGAATCCTTGCAAATCATACCAACGGATTACAATTGCTAGGACCCCAAGAGTTGGACTACAAGGTTTAACTCCAAAGGAGGGATTAGATTGGGGAACTCGCGTATTATCAGCTCGTCAGGATACAGCTGCCCTACTTGAATTACTCGTGACAATACACCATTGAGTCTCGGCTGGGGAAACACCAATGAAGACAGAAGAAGTTCTCAGACTTCCTCTCTTGCTGGAACAATTCAATCATTGGCTTGGATGCATAGATGAAATTCTCAAGGAAAGGAGGTAACAACATACCATTCCAAGAATATCCTACACGTGCATGATCGAGTTGAAATGATTTCGAGGAAACCAGACAATTCACTCAGATCCACGGCGACATCTTTCAACAATGTGCACGTGAACCCGGGAGAGTCACTTCTAACCTCCGGAACACATACCTTGTGACGACACAGGGTTAGTTCCAGTAGATTTCCAATGCTAACGCCCACTATCCAATATGAATCTCCTCAAACATGGAGAAGATAAGAAGGTAATTGATGGGCTCAACAACAAACTTATCCAGATACTCCAAGACGGTAGACTCATATTTCACCAGAACGAGGCATAAGTATTGGTCAGACTAACACAATCAGTAGGTTAGCCTGAGTTTGATTTGACGATAGCCCAATTCAAATCAAAGATTTGTAGGATAGCATATCCACAAAGGAGATACCACCTTGCTTCGACACGTAACACTAGACATCCCATTGAGAAGGAACTATATCGGGATAGAGCTGTTATCTTTCAACTCTCCAAGTTGTTTAAGCTCAACCGAATAATTCTGGACATCCAGCACGATTTTCTTGGAGAAGGGAGTTGTTCAGAGAACCATCTTACTCATAAGTTCAACATCACGGTCAGGTGACAACCTGGCGATACTTCTGAAAAGACCATCCAGAATATCACGATCCACATATAGGATATCACGACATACCGGTGGATCTCGAGTTCGAGAGAGGATCATGCCTTTCAAGGCACAACGAGGTGGTCTTGGGAGCTTCGGCACAAGCCCAGCTCTTTGACCGAGGGAGTGCATCAGAGCCAACGGACTTGGTAGCACTGTCAAACTCAGCTTATTGATTGGCTAACCAATCATGCTAAGGAGGGCGATGGGTATCCCTGGATTTCCGCACAGTGAGAACTGCTAAGAATATCCGATAGCCACATCATTGCTCACGACTTATCCTTCTCGAGTAACAAGTCACTCGGAAAACGGAGAGCAACGAGGAGTAAGAGCATCACTTCATCAAGAATATCATGATACTTAGCATGATACTTTGATATCAAAGAGTGTGACACTCTAAGGTGGAGCAGAACAAAAGCTAAACAAGGCCCTCATTCTGTAGATCACAATACTTTGACCTGGTCCGAGAAGTGGACAGGATACGGGAGTTTGTTTCTCCTAACAAGATGAAGTGGAAAGTCTTGACGTAGCAGGAGAGGGACTTGCATCGGAACATACCAACGCACAATAAAACTTTACTGTCAACTGACAGACAAGGGTTGGAAGGCAGATCAGAGTACGGAACATGCTCAGGAGAATCCTAAGATGTTGAAGATGCACCGGTTATTACTCAATTGTGATAACCATGTCCGGAAGGGAAGATGCGGCAGAGTCTAAAACATAGGTGGGAGACTCGCTAGGAGAATCCTTGTCGTAACCCCGATGGTTCCAAGACAGAACCTAAAGCAAGGCTAAGGGAGAGCTAGAGTTACATAGCCAGCTGAGGTGTGGGAAATTTATGTTCAACCAGTTACCACACAGACCACATAAAGGACTTGGGTTAAAGGTCAGCTTCATGTGCCGAGAATCATAAATAGCATAATGATCACATGGGTAACAACCCACACAATTCAACATGCCAGAATCACAGCACAATCCGGGACCTTCGGTTCAAGACCTTGGGTTAAAATCCAACAAAATTGAGGCTAATCACTTGTTCCTTCGTTGGGTAACCGGGTTCAAACATCTGAGTTGCTTTTAGTTTGCAACGCAGCGGGAGCAACGTGACACATAACACTAAAGGTCCACATAACACATATCATTGGGTTCTACCTTCGGTGTTATCCTAATAATTTTGAAGTCACAGATGAGAAGTAAAACTTTTAACTCAAATCGAGATAAGATTGCTCCGAGATTAGAGGGTAACCAGATTAGGAGTAAAAAGAATCCTAAGATGGTTTTCACAACTCATTTTTAGGTTAAAAATACTTTCACAAATACTAGACTCAACATCGACCAGTAGAAGGGTTTCCTACAGGCAGTCCTGCTCTGATACCAACTTGTGGCGCCCCGACCCGACTGCTATGCAGTGATGCTGAGTGTCACCGGTTAAGCGATACAATCGGAGGTTACGGGTTTACCAATCCCCGGCCAAAACCTTTGGCAGGCGTTGCTCGGAATTGATCACCGGCAACGCAACACCCCGATTGATGCCTTAACACAGGCTCAACCCTCAATGCATAGTAGAGAGATCAAGACTTGTGGAACAACTGGCACATCACAGACTCTACGACACAAATTATAATAGTTCAACTCTTATAATAGAGAAAGATAGCAAATGACAACCAGAGGTCACAGACCCAACATTACAACATGCGGAAGCGAAATAAGTTGTTCTAAACAACAAGAACCAAATATGGCCTAAGAGGCCTACACATAAACATCCAACGCCAGCTGTTCCGGGATGTCCCAAGCTGCCACCTGGGAACCCCAGACTACTCGTCGACGTCCACAAAGAACCCACCTTCGAGGTCGGTGAAGTCCTCCTCTGAAACAAAACAAACGATGTTGAGTTCGACGAACTCGCAAGATTAAATATAGAGCTTTAGCTCGATGAGGCTTTCAAGGTTTTATGGTTGTTTTGCATAAAGCTGATTTTATTTAATAAGACATAACTCCATGGCAACGACTAATCAGAATATTTTCAAAAGGGGGTAAGAAATAACTCTTTTCTCTTGATCACCTTTGTCATCATCACCCACCATTATCAAAGTACCTGTTCTACAGAGGCACCTCCCCGAATCACCCTCGAGGAAGTCGACCTTGCATTCTTGAGTGGCACCTTTAGTACCCAGTTTTTAATCATTCCGTTCAAGTTATTCTATGGTCTTATCGTCCTTTCCCAAGTCGTCCGTAACCGTGGACACGGCTTTTCGAAAAGATTTAACCCTGCAGGGGTGCACTGTGTTTACCTTCGGTACCGCCCGGCCCATTGCCTACACGTAGCTCTCTTCCGGGGAAAGCCGGCTGGGTGGGAACGGTTACGACCTTTACCTTGCTTGAGACTAACCCAGGATCATCAGTGGAGGTAGGACTGCCAGGATCACAACACCCCGCCCCACGGCCACTCATTTTCCTAACACCACCATCCTCATCCCAGTCTTGGTCACCATCTCAACGCACACGCAAATGGAAAACCAAACTAGAGGACCCTGGCTAGCCCCGGCACAAGTTAGTTAGTCGACGAGGGCTCCATATACCCCACCGAAAGGAAGCGCGCTCGGTCTTGGTTCAAGAGGTAAAGAACTCGCACTTAGGCGGCAAGAACGAGACAACCCACCACATTCCATGTGGCCTCTCATCCCCACCTTTGAGCATTTTATTTTCCGTCACCACAATTTCTCCACCATCAACATCATCTCATCACCTGTTACCAACATGAAGTACCCATGGTACAGCTATGCAATTAACTAAGCATGGCTAAGCATCAACATAGCATAATAGATATCTCGGGCCAACAATACAACCCTATGGTTAAATAGGAGGGGAACAGGTAATGGCATCGGAAACTTAATGCAACTATAGGATACTCTAATCCAAACAAATTGACATTTGGAACCGCATGCAATATTCTAGTGGAGAAAATATATTTGCGGAAAATAGGATAAGATATGCTCAGAGGGGGATTACGCTTGCCTGGCTCAACGTGCTGGTAGTACGACTCGTCGGGGTATTGCGGTGTAACCCCGGCTGCTTGATCTATCGAAGCATAGCAACGGAAGAACAATCAATCACCACACATGATTTAACAAATGCAATGCACAAACACATGATGGCATGACATTTTAGATCCCCCAGAGGAGGGTGATTCAACTATTCAAATTAAACGGAGTTCGGATGCTTAGAGGGGCGCATCTCGAATATTCCGTGGATTTAATCCATATAGCATAATTACTTGTTGATTAAGATTGTTAAAACCCTAGGGTGAACTTGCATATGAGATGTCATGATCAAGTGATGAAATGCAGGGTTTTGGTGATTAGATATGCATCATATTTATTTTAATGAGTAGTTCACATTTTTCCGGACATTTTGGTATAACACACACATTTTTCAAAGGCACCGCTAAAAGCTATTACATTTTTATATCCCTCTTTTAAATCTGCCCTGATTATAGGTTAAATCCAACAAAGTATAACTATTTAATCCAAATAGAGGGAGAGGAATAAATTAAACAGTGGAACACAAATTAGTACAGGACAACTCGGAAAAATCTCGGAATTCCGAAGCACCCGGAATAATCCGACTGAATTCCGAGTTCAATCCGAGATAAGCAATTCGGTACTGGACTCGATCCGGAATGAGGTTGTTAGATACTCGGAATTTTCCGGCCATCCGGAATTCCGATTCCAGTCCGGACCTATTCCGAGCGGAGAGAAAACGTGAGCCACGGCGAGCTTCGTCGGGTTGGAGCTACGGCTCACGCGCGGGAGGAAGGAGAGCATGGGGAGGAGCAGCAGCTCACCTGGAACATGCACAAACAAACGGCGAGGCTCGGGGTGGTCGGAGACGTCGGCAATCGTCCGGCGACGCGGCGGCCGTGGTCGGAGAAAACGGGGCGGCGACGGCGAACACGGGATCCCCGGGTCGATTCCTTTGGTGGAGAGGACGAAGACGGTACGGCGGTTCTTCCTGCGGTCGTGGATTTGCTCGGGGCAGCCTCAGGCGACGGCGGAGCTCGATGGCCATGGCGTGTTCGTGGGGAAGAAGAAAAATCGAGGGGAACGGGAGCAGATATTTCGGGGAAGGGAGCAGGTGGGTCTCAGGCCGCTGGTCGTCTTCTCCTCGCAGCAGAGAGAGGAGGGGGGGCCCGACGCGGGCGTGCGCAGGGCACGGCCATGGCGCCACTGCAGCGCATGGCTACAGGAAGAAGAAGGCCTTCGCGAAAAAAACCCCTGCCAAAATGTTTTTCAACACGGATAGGTCCCTGCCCAGTTTTCTTTTAAAACCTTTTAACACAGCAGCACTTTGGAGATTTAAAAGAGGCACTTATATATTTTAGAAAATATGAGAAAAATCACATAGCCTCCCCTAACATGTAGAGGCTCCACGAAAATTGGCGATTCAAAATAAAATAGTTGACCAGCTTTTAATCATAGGGTTGAGTTAGGGATTTTTGGGTAAATCAAAATGACATTGTTTTCAATATTTGTAAACAAGTGGTAGCTATTGTTTGGGGACTCTTGGAACTTCCTTGACAAATATGAATTGTCAAAGTACTTTTGTTTTGCAGGTTTGAGTGTCTTCTTTGTGGTGAGATTTGGTTGAAGCAAGTTGGGCATTTTGTTTTTCCAGTGTTGCCAAACCAAGTTAGTGTGTTGTTTAGCAATTGCAAATGGATGCAATGATGCATGCATGGAATGCAAAAAGTGAAAATTTGGTCCATAATTTGCATTACCAAAGTGGGCTGTTACAATATCCTGTCGCAACTTCTCTGAGAAAAACAGGGTCAAACCAAGTCCCCAATGGGCATCATGGCTGATTGAATTTCCAGGCGAGCAATCAGGCCATATATTTGCGAGTCACATCAAACTCAACAACAAGATAACCAAGAATAAAACTGGTGGCATCAAGGCCGGTCTTAGGATTGCAGCTACAAACTATTCAAGTAAGAACCCCAAGACCTGGGTCAATGTTTATAAAGCAATGGCTTAACTTTGCAACATTACCCCATTGAACCACATACTGATGAGACGCACTCTTTGGGCATCTTCTATGATAAAATAAGTTTGCTATCATACTCAACTGATACTACAACAATAAGATAGGCAAACAGAAAATATAAACTAAACATGTATACTATTCGAAAAGAAAACACTAAAAAATATCGATCCAAAACCTCTTTGCCGGGTCACAAGACAATTTGAGACCCGGATAGCCATAAAGCCGGGTCTTGGGTGGAAAAAATCTGTCACCTTAATGACCAGCCCCAAGACCTGGCTAACCATAAAACTGTGCTACGGTATACCTCAACCTTAGAGAATAACCGGCTTTCAAGATAATGGTACAAACTGAAACTAACATGAGACAACAAAATCTTTTGTTCAACCTTCACTTTATTGATAAGAAAGGTTAGGTCAGCAAGCCGCCTCATTAAAAACCTTCCAGTCCCCTTAGGTACCCTGGTAAGGAAAAGAGCGCGTCTGAAACCTGCTGCCTGTTACATCGTGTATTACATCTGATATCTTGACCTCATGCTAAGTATAATATGGGCGCAGCTGGGCAATGTTCCATGGCCGCTCGCGCTCCTCTAAAGAAGAAGTGGAATGTGTTGTGTCATTCACATACTCAGATTTCTCTCTTGCATCCACCAGATAATACGAACCATTGTATAAATTCTTGCTGATGATAAACGGTCCTTCCCATGGAGGAGATAACTTGTGCATCCCTTCTTGGATTGCGTCCACCGCAGCACTAAGTCACCCTCCTGGAAAGTGCGAGTTCTAACCCGGCGGCTATGATACCGCCTCAAATCTTGCTGATATATTGCAGATCTTTCTAGTGTTTTCTCTATTCTCCTCGAGCAAGTCCAAAGAATCTTGCCGGGTCTGTTCGTTCTCAGTTTCAACATAAGCTGCCACTCTTGGCGAGTCATGTATAATGTCACTTGGCAATACCGCCTCTGCCCCGTACACCATAAAGAAGGGGGTCATCTTTGTAGATCTATTTGGTGCTGTGTTGACTCCCCAAACAACAGATGGTAACTCCTCAACCCACGCCCGGCGGCTCTGATGCACGGAACCCGGAGACGTGGTTTTAAGCCTCTTAGAAATTCTTGGTTTGCCCTTTCTACTTGCCCATTGGCATGTGGATGAGAAACTGAAGCCACATCCAGACGTATACCATTGTTTCCACAAAACTTAGCCATCTCTCCAAGTGACATGTTAGTTCCATTGTCTGTGATGATGCTATGAGGGTATCCAAACCTGTGTATAATCTTTTTCACAAACTTAACTGTTGTAGCTGCTTCACAATTTGTAACTGGCATTACTTCAACCCACTTTGTAAACTTATCAATGGCAACTAAGAGGTGGGTTTTCTTGCAAGGGGACATATGAAAGGGGCCCACCATATCAAGCCCCCAGACTGCAAAAGGCCAGGTCAAAGGTATTGTCCGCAATTCCTCAGCCGGCACATGAACTTGCCTTGCATATCTTTGACACCCATCACATCTGCTCACTAGGCGCTCTGCATCTGCCTGGGCTGTAAGCCAAAAGAAATCGTGCCTGAATGCTTTTGCTACTAAGGATCTTGTTGAAGCATGATGGCCACAATCTCCCTCGTGAATTTCTTTCAGAATTTGCCAGCCCTCCTTTCCAGATACACATCTTTGAAATACTCCTGACACGCTTCTCTTGTATAACTCACCATCTATAACCACATAAGCTTTAGCCTGGCGCACTATTTGCCGGGACACAACTTCCTGCTGTGGCAACCCCCCTCGCAGAAGATACGCCAAATAAGGTTCTGTCCACTTGGAATTTCGCGAATTACTGCTACCAACTGTGAATCCGGGTCATCCTGACACGCAAGTTCTTCCTCATCTGAAGCTTGACCGAAGGAGTCCACAATTCATCCAAGAAAACATTAGGTGGAACCGGCTCTCGTCGTGAGCCGAGTCTTGACAACGCATCTGCTGCATCATTTTTCCTGCGATCAATGTGATCCACCTGATAGCCTGAGAAGAACCCGGCTACCCTATCCACTTCTCTTCTGTAAGCCGCCATTGTTGCATCCTTCCTATCCCATGTTCCTAAAACTTGCTGTGCCACAGATCTGAATCCCATAACACTTGATATGCTTGATGTTCATCTCCTTGGCCATGCGCAATCCGTGCAACAAGGCCTCATACTCTGCCACATTATTGGAGCAATCAAAGTGAATCTGTAACACATATCTCAGCTTATCACCTTTTGGAGAAGTTAAAACAACGCCGGCTCTTGAGCCTTGCTCTTGTTTAGACCCGTCAAAATGCATGACCCAAGATTTGATACTTGGTGTAAGAGGTGGTGCACTTAACTGTGTCCAATCATTGAGAAAATCAGCCAACGCTGAGACTTGATGGCTGTACGAGGCTCGTAGTTGATATGATACGGCCCCATCTCTATTGCCCATTTAGCAACTCTTCCTGTAGCTTCTGAGTTTCTGATAATATCTGCTAATGGAATTGAACTAACCACTGTGATTGGATATTCTTGAAAATACGGCTTCAACTTTCTGCTCGACATGAAAACACCAAATACTAACGTCTGCCAATGTGGATAACGTTGATTTGCCTCTGACAATACCTCACTGACATAATAGACCGGCCTCTGGACCGGATGTTCTTTTCCTGCTTCTTTACGCTCCACCACCACCACAGCGCTAACAGCCTGAGGCCCGGCAGCACGTATAACAGCATGGGCTCTTTGGGACCCGGCTGCAAGAATTGGCGCCTCTGACAGCTGCTTCTTGAGAGCTTAAATGCTTCATCTGCCTCCTGATTCCACACAAAATTGTCTGTTTTCTTCAGTAATTTGTACAAAGGGATGGCCTTCTCTCCAAGCCGGGATATAAACCGGCTTAGCGCAGCACACACCCCGTTAACTTTGAACATCATGCAACTCTTCAGGTTTCTTCAAACTTTGAATAGCCTTGATCTTTTCCGGGTTTGCCTCAATTCCCTCTCTGATACATGAAACCCAGGAGCTTCCCCTGGAACACCAAATCACACTTTGTAGGATTGAGCTTCATCTTGTACTTTCGCAAGTTAACAAACGTCTCTCTTAGGTCATTAATGAATGACCCGGCTTTCTCTGACTTGATCACCACATCATCCACATAGGCATGCACATTGCGTCCAATCTGATCATGAAAACACTTCTGAATACACCTTTGGTACGTGGCACCTACGTTTTCAACCCAAACGTCATGGTCTTGTAACAAAAAGCACCAAACGGGGTTATGAACGCTGTCTTTTCCCAATCTTGCTGATTAAGCTTGATCTGATGATACCTGAGTACGCATCCAAAAAACACAAGAGCTCGCTGCCCGCAACTGCGTCAATGATTTGATCAATGCGCGGCAGTGCAAACGGGTCCTTGGGACAATGCTTATTCAAACTTGTAAAATCAATGCACATCCTCCACTCGTTATTTTTCTTCAGAACTAGAACCGGGTTAGCCAACCACTCTGGGTGAAAAACTTCCATGATAAAGCCAGCTGCTAGGAGCCGGGCTATCTCTTCTCCTATAGCCTTTCTTCTCTCTGCATTCATCTTCCTCAAACCTTGTTTTACCGCCTTGCTTTGGGATCAACATGTAAGCGGTGCTCAGCGAGTTCAGTCGGAATGCCAGGCATGTCACTAGGTGTCCATGCAAAAACATCCCGATTCTCACGGATGAACTCGATGAGCGCGCTTTCCTATTTATCAGTAAGATTGGACCCTATGGCAAACTGCTTGGAGGAATCCCCAGGCACGAAATCTACCATCTTTGTATCTTGGGCAGCTTTGAATTTTGCCCTATCATCTTCTGTTGTTGGCCTTTTAAGTGCAGTACTATCCTCCGGGTCAGATTAGACCTATAAGCTTTCAACTCCTCTTTTGCACAAGCATGCTCCGCCAGGGCCGCATCTCCTTCATCGCATTGTGCTGCTATTCTTTGTTGCCATGAACTGTGATGATCCCCTTAGGACCCGGTAATTTCAACTGAAGGTATACATAACACGGCCTCGCCATGAACTTGGCGTAAGCCGGCCTTCCGAACAGTGCATGACACGGACTCTGAAACTTACCACCTCAAAAACAAGCCACTCTGATCTAAAGTTGTCCATTGACTCGCCAAACGCGACCTCTAACGAAATTTTTCCCTCTGGTGTGGCTGACTTCCCTGGAACTATGCCATGAAAAACTGTGGATGTCTTTTGTAACTGTGACTGTTTGAGACCCATACGCAAAAATGTCTCCCAATATAAGATGTTGATACTACTTCCACCATCCATCAGTACTTTCTTCAATTCATAGCCACCCACCTGAGGGGCCACAACCAAAGCTAGCAGACCCGGATGCTCAATAACCTCCGGGTGATCCGCTCTGCTCCACGTGATCGCATGCTCTGACCACTTTAAATATCTTGGAACACCTGCTGAAACTGCATTGACTGCCCTCTTGGCTACCTTTTGATCCCTCCTGGTCATGCCACTAGTGTATATATGATACTGTCCAAGTTGCTTTGGTTGCTGTGAAAACCCTCCTTGATTGCCTATGTTTTCGCCGGCTCCCGCATTATTGGTTGGTACTGCATTTGCTCCAGTTAGAGGCCCAGAAGCCGGGTTACCTCCCGGGCCGGGTCCTCCCCACTACCAGCTCCTTGCAGTGCTCTATGTATTTCATCATTTTTCCACCTGTTGAGATCCACACACTGGGCCAACGAGTGATTGGAGGGTCTACCGTTCCTGCTATGGCGAGGACACGGCATCCTGAAGGCCTCGCCAAGATTGTTTGGTCGTGGTCCTTGAAAATTGTTTCCTCCATTATAGTTCCCATTATTTCCCTGATAACCTCTGTTGTCCTGAAAATTTCCTTCCGTCCTTTGCCTCTGAAACCCGACATTTGCGTTCTGAAACCCGGCATTTGTGTTTGCTACCAGCTCTGAATTTCCCTTGTTGTGCCCACGCTTGTGCTGGTTCTGGTTGTTGTTGTTACTATTCCCATTGCCACTGACGTTCTTTCCTCCATTATTCGCAGGACCTTTCCCTTTTTCTTCCTCGTTATCATCTTGGGTCTTATCCGTGGCTGCGTGCCTGTTGCAAGCATCCATTAACTCAGCCATGGTAACTGGCTTGACCCAGTGGCCCTCCTTCATACGGCCTAGCTTCTGGACCAGCGGAATATACTTGCACGTCTTTTCCATTGCTGAAATCGCGTCCTTAGGCTCGATACCAGATGAGGAGTGCAGAATCTCCGTGACCCGGCCCATCCAGTGACGTGCTGACTCGCCCTTCTTCTGTACACAACGATCAAGGTCTTCAATAGAGAACAAACGCTTGCATGTACCTTGAAAGTGCTTGATAAAAACCGCCTTTAGCTCGTCCCAGGAATTGATAGATTTCTCTGGCAAGTTCTTGAACCATAACTTCGCTGCTCCATCGCTCATCATCAAGTACATATACTTTGCACAAACGTTCTCCGTGGCATTGCGTATACACATTGCCATCTCATAACTGCTTAACCAACTCGCCGGGTCCATGCTAGGCTCATAATTGGATATCTTGCTAGGCTCCCTGAACTTCTCAGGGAAAGGTTCCACTCTAATGGTATCTGAAAGACACTTTGGCCCAGCTAAGTTAGAACTTGCTGAAAAATTACGGTTACCTGGTGCTCACATGGATGATGCTGCTGCGGCACCGGATCCTCCTTGCGGTGCTCCTGCAACAGGTGCCACCGGGTTCGCGCTGGCCGCTCTCCTCGCACGCGATCCATTGACTATTTGCTGAGCCACTGAAACTGCAGGGGCGGGTTGAGGCTGTTGGTTGTTCTGGTTCTGTTGAGGTTGATTTTGCTGCCGTGCCGCGACAGACCCGGCCAACCGCGGGGTCTCGCCGTGGCGGCTCTTGGTACGTTTAATGTGATAACTTGTGGAATGAAGCTCACTCTTATCCTTTGAATACTGAGCTTGCTGTACTACTGCAGTTCGCAACAAGTCAATGGCACGCCGGGTTTCGATTTCTGTAGGTGAATCTCCCAGGGGAATACGGTTGAGCGCTAAAGTTGCGGCGTACACGTTATCCGCGGGATTGGAATAGTGACCTGCTAGCGTGTGGAACCTTGTCGTTCGTGGTGGCCGACCCGGGCTTACTCCGGCTCCTCCGGCAAGCAAACCTGGTGTTCTAGCCAGCGCGACGCCGGCCCCTGTAGTTCCTCTATTTTGTTCTACAAGTGTCCTGGTAACTGGAATTTCTTGCGTAGCCACGATGGGTTGATCCACCGGGGTCCTGAATAATACAGCTGGATTGATATTGTTTTCTCCTTGAGCCAACCGGCTCTGGTGCCTCCTCTGATGAACTCTAGTCATATCACTCAAGCGATTCTCTCGCTCCTCAATTTGCCTTTGTCTATCCGCTAGCTGCTGCTTCTCAGCCATCGTATCCCTACGCATCTGTTCCAAAGCCCTACGTGCTGTATCCAACTCCAAAGCTCGCACTGCTGCATTTTTTGGGGTAACCAATCTTGTAATTGCTGTTGGGTCCAAGACCAGGCCATTGCTGAATAAGGCTGGAGCAGTAGCAGTATTGTTCCTTTCCTCGCCCTGAGCCCGGTTATTGAGAAAACCAAAGCTGTTTCTGAAACGAGCCGTACCTTCACTTTCCTCTGATACCGAAGCCGGATCTCCGTCCGTCCTCTGACCCGCCAACTCCAGTACTTGGGGTAATTGTTGCTGCTGCTGCTCCGGGTTTGAAGCTGGTGGAATAACAGTTGATGGTGTCGCGCCTACATTGATCGAAGGTGCGGTGTAAACTGCCATCCTCCTGACCGGGCCTACGCTGTACTCTGGCTCCTCGTCCTCTTCTTCAGCATCGTACCCGTACCGTCCTTCAAACAGCGGCAAGATTGATTCCGATTCCTCCTCGTGTTCCACTACGTCACCCAGGATCCATGCCGGCTCTCCCGACCGTTCCTCGTGCGTGACTATTGGTTGCTCATGCTTTGCCGTGCCTACTCACTCCTCCCCGTCAGATTGGACTAGGGTGGCGGCTCTTGACACAGATTCGTATTCCTCATCGTCATTAGCAGACCCGGAAACACACACCATACCAACAAATACATTAATCTTGCCAATTGGAATAACATCACCTGATTCTAGCAGATCTGATTCCGGCCCCCAGCCAAAATCATCGACGATGGGCTCTCCTCCAACATTGGTGATGACCTCACCAAAGACGAAGTTCTTCATGCCCTTCAAAGCTTCTCCCATGATGATGACACCTTTGGACGCAGGCCCACGGTGGGCGCCAACTGTCGTGGGATTGTCACGGCAGATGTTACCTTACGGTAACTTGAGTTGTTGGGCCAGGCGACACTGGTGGCTGGGAGATTGCTTACCTTCGAGGGGACAAAGGATTTACCCAGGTTCGGCCTCTCCATTAGAGATAAAGACCTCCTTCCTGCTATGCTATTATTGATCTCGATCTCGATAACCCGGCTACGACAACAGAGCCGGATCTCGATCTAGGTTACCAAGTTCTCTGGTTCTCAATCTCGTAAAAGTGCGTCCTCTGTCTATGACCTAGGAGCCCGTTTATATAGATGACCGGGTCTCCTGCTTCTGTACATGGTGAGCCCGGGCTCGACCCAGACTCGGAGTCCTATTCTAGGTCTTCTGCCTTTCGTGTCCTCCAAGTCCTGCACCGCCTCCGGGTCTTCTAGAAGCTTTCCTCCGTTAGCCGGGTCACCGACAAGCCTGCTGGCCCATTGGCGTAGCCCAGCCCATGTTGATGGTGAGGTGTCCTGGCCGGGCCTCCTGCCTGGCGGGTCACATTTCCCTCTCCATGGGCCTACCGGGTTATAATTCAACCATCAGAGCCGGGAAATCTCCTGCTCAGCCTTGGAAGAATATTCCCGTGGATATCAAAGTAAGCAAGTAAGATCTATGTTGAAGTCAAAATTTCAGTCATTGAGAAAAGTAAAACCTGGGAAAAGAGAATTGCAGTTACAGTTTAAGAGATTATTTGTGAGTCCCGAGTTGCTGGTGGACAGCTAACCCGGCATTTGGGGGCTACACAGTTGAGTTTTTGTCAGAGATATTATTTGAGAGTCCGGAGTTGCTGGTGGACAACTAACCCGACACTTGGGGGCTACTCAAGTTAAAGTTTAACTTGATGAAATTCCTACGTTAGTCACAGGTTGCTGAGGACAGCGAACCCGGCACTTGGGGGCTATAAGATTTGAAGTTATCAAGTATGTGAAAAAAGAGATTATTGCAGAAATTTTAAAAAGTCCCAGGTTTCTGTGGACAGCTAACCCGGCACTTGGGGACTACAGTGTTTGAATTTCCAGTTTATGCTCAAAGAAAAGAAGTTCATACAGAAGTTTAAGTCCCAGGTTGCTGAGGACAGCTAACCCGGCACTTGGGGGCTACAGGGTTTGATTGTTTCTATGTGGTTACAAAATTGTTCTAAGCACCAAGCTCATCAACAAGTGATAAGCTTAGAGCTTGGGGGCTACTCAGTATATGTATATACAAAAAAAAAGAGCAGAGAAAAGTTAAGAGAAAAGTTAAGAAAGTTACCATGTGCTTCTTCTGCATTGTGGAGACCAAGTTCAGCTCCATCTCCTTGTGGTTGGCGAACCGGGTCATGTACTCATCCCGGAGGGCCGGCATGGACATGGAGTCCAGAGGCGGCAATTCAGCATATAGAACTGGGCTCTTGCCATGAGCAGAGGAGCCCGGCTTAATCTCAGGAGTTGTGATCTTGGCCATTGCAGTTATGACTTCGTCAGTGGGGATCTGACGAGACCCGGTAATGATAACATCATCTTCTTTGGTCCCCGATCCTTGAGCAGGAACTTCTGGTTGAGGGGCCACAGGTGACTTTGGAGGAGTTGGCACTAGAGACACGATTTCTCTGGAGCCTTGGCCGGCTCATCCTCCTTAGCTGGCGTGCTCATGTGTGCCTCTGGAATAGGCGATGTCGCAGCTGGAGGAGGAGAGGCGGCAGGTGGAGGAGAATCCGGGTTATCATCCAAGATGGCCTTGGCTCTTGGAAAATGAAAAGTTATAAGTTAGTATTGACAAGATGATAAAAGGACATAGAGAAAAAGACATAGAAAGAACAAGTGAGAAAGTATTACCCGGCGTTGATCTGGAAATCCTCAGGCGTGCTCACGCTGCCTGAGGAAGACACTGACAGAGAAGTTGATTTAGAGACACGGACTTTCCTAGCCAAAGGATGTGAAGGTGTGGGATCTTGGCGCAGTTTTTCAACCCGGCGAGGTAAACCAGTTGGAGGTATACCTGCGTTGAGGGAATCATGGCTTGTTGAGGACCGGGTCCGGCGTTTCTTGGCGGCTTCCATGTCTTTTTCCTGTGTGCATTCTTCGGGTTGAGTTCTGTTCACCAAAATATCAGGAAGGCGATAATATGGCACCTTTAAGACGGTAGCCCGGGTCCTCTTCTTTGTGGGGGTCTCTTCAGTTTGTTGGGCCGGCGCGTCAGCAGGCGCCGGGTTAGAAGCACCTGGAGTAACATTTGCCGGGTTATCAGTAGTATTGTCCTTTGGAGTGGTTTCATTGTGGATAAGATCAAGGAAGAGCTGGCCTAGAGAGTCAAGCTCACCTTCAGGTCCTTCAGTTTCTTCAGCTGTTTCTGTCTCCTCGCTATCAGAAGAGGGGACAGGGTTATAGTCCACACGGCACCATGCTTGGTCCTGATTCAAAGTGAAAGTAAACCCAGTAAGTGAGATGAAAATATCACAAGTTATAAAATGCAGGAGTAAAGGGAACAAGTTATACCACGGGAGGTTTGTTCTTGGCACTGAAAGGGGCAAGCCCGGTCAGTGCAATGGTAGTCTTGGTCTCACCAAGAAGTTTCTTGGCGGCCTTCACCTGTTGGTCATCAGGTACGGTCTGCTCTGAGTAGCGCATATCATCGTTTGGTTCACTGGTATATTCATGGAACAGACGGGTCCTGATGCTCAGAGGCTGGATAAGCCATCCTAACCAACATTTGACAAGATCTGTGCCCTTGAGGCCATGGGCTAGCAGAGCCTTGGCCCGGCGACAGAGATCCTTGACTGCAACCCGGTTGGCGTCTTCAGCGTAACTATTCATTTTGGTGTTGTAGACCAGTGGCGTGTTACGAAAAGCCGGGTAACGGGCCTCGTCGGTGGTGGGAGAGGTGTCCTTGCAATAGAAGTAATTATTTGCCACCCCTTAGGATGGCTGGCGAGAAGAAGAGCCGGGAAATCGCATTCCTTACGGCATTGGATGGAAACCCCACCGTATGGACCCAGTGGATGGTCTTTGCGGGCCGGGTTACAATAGAAAATTTCTAAGAAGAAATCGAGGGAAGGAGCTATCTGAAGATAGTCCTCACAGAAGACAACAAAGTTACTGATATTAAGGATGGAATTTGGCGCTACATCTAAGGGATGGAGGCCATAGTATTGAAAGACCCGGCGAAAAAATGAAGAACCTGGGGGACGGAGACCCCGCAAGATGTGATCGAGCAATACAACTATTTCACCTTCTTTTGGGCGTGGACGAGTTTCTTCTCGAGGAGCACGCCATTGGATCTCCTTCTTCGAGGGGAGCTCCCCACAGTCAACGAACTCTTGGAGCATCAACTCCGTTACAGTGGATTTGGTCCAGTTCACTGGAGCGGCCGGTGGAGCAGCAGCGGAGCCCGAGGCATCAGTGGCCCCTTTCTTCGCGCCCTTCTTCGTGGCCTTGGGTCCCTTGGAGCTAACCTTGTCCCTCGTCATCGCTGCGGGTACTGTGGAGCTTGCACAGGCAACAATGGTGATGAGCGGATGAACTGGATCGGGTGCTGCGGTGCAGGGAAGGTGTGGTTCATTATTTTGGCTGATTTCAGTTGGAATTGGAAGCGCAGAAGTACAATCGGAGATGGGATCAGAATCGCGGCGCAGCTGGGCTCGATCGATCTCGATTGTACATGGGATCACGGTGGCGGCGCAGCGAGGAAGAACACGAGGAGGCAGGGGAATGGGGAAAAGAAAACCCTGTTACCCTAACCCCAAATTTATAACCGCACAGTAATAACCCTAGGGGTACTGTGGTAAAAAGACGAAGAGATAAGATAAGATATGGATCTTGACTAATAGTCAATGACAAAGAGATAAGACAAAGGGATAAGACAAAAAGGAATATTCCTTGACAAAGGTTGACCGATATTTTTTCCAGAGCTAGAAAGAAAGGCCGGGTTATGATACGGACCGCCAAAGAAAGGCCGGCCCAGCAAAAGAAAGGCAATGTAACCCGGAACTTTATATTTTTGCATGTCTATTTCTTATTTTTAGGTTAACCCGGACAGCGAGGATGGCGGCTTCTACTGAGAAAAAACTTGAAGAAGAAAAGAGAAGCAGGCCAACCTAGCGTCCAAGTTACCCTGGGGGCTACTGTTGGGGGGAAGATAACCCGGTAGGCCCATGAAGAGGAAAGCGTGACCCGCCAGGCAGGAGGCCGGGCGAGGACAGCTAAACCATCGTCATGGGCCGGGTTATACTGATGGGCCCGTGAGCTTGTCGGTAACCCGGCCTAAAGAAGGAAAGTTCTGGAAGACATTGAAGATTAGAAGAGTTAGAGTAGGACTCCGAGGTCGAACGTGACCCAGACTTGCCTTGTAAGCGACCAGGAAACCCGGTGGTCTATATAACCCGGTTCCTAAGTCAGAGATCGCTAAGCTTTACGAGAAACACAGAACCACCAGAGAGATCGAGATACCCTTGTAACCCTAGACTTGGAACCCGGCGAGTTGTGCTCTCCGGGCTACGAGATCGATATAATCAATACAGACAAGCAGGAAGTAGGTCTTTCTCTCCTATGGAGAGGCTGAACCTGGGTAAATCGTGTGTCCCCGTGGAGCTAAACAATCTCTTGTACACCAGAGCTTTTAAGGCCCCGAACTCAAGTTACCCTATGGTAACATCTGCCGTGACAATCCCACGACACGTTGGGCGCCGCTGCCACTTACATCCTTAGATCAGAATCGTCCAGCGCGCGCTGCGAAGAGCGGGCAGTACCCGCGCTTTCCAAATGATAAAATTTTCTCTCGTGAGCTTCTCTGAGGACGGGGCACGAGGGCCGCCGCCGCCAGGGGTGTCACAGTTGATCTGAAGGACGCCATGGAGGGAGGGAAGGGTTGTTGTTTTTGTGTGGCTATACTGGGCGAGGTTTTCCGTGTAGATCAGCGGCTAGCAAAGTAAGAGGACATGTCTGAATACCATGTTGAGTCTGGTGTACGTGTTATATTTGATGGGAACAGCCCCGCTCGGGCATGTGCAGAAGGGCAATACATAGAGGGTGGATTACTACTCCATACCTCTATGTATAGAGTACATATGACATATATTATGTCTTGTTGATGTTAGGGTGAACGATGACCTCATTGGAGTCATCGGTTGCGTGTTATATAGGTGGGAAAACCCCCACCGTGGTACGTACAGAAGATACGGTAGGATCGGAGTACTACTCCGTATCCAACACGTACAAGGCTATTACATATCATACGTATACATTATTTTGTCTAACACCCCCCCCCCCCCCCCCCCCCCCCGCCCCCCCTTAATCTAAACTTTGCAAAGGTTGAGATTACACCTGAACTCTTCAAGCTTCTTAGGGCATAGTGTCTTGGTTAATCCATCGGCTATCTGATCCTTGCTAGAGATAAATCTTATATCAAGTTGTTTGCGGGCCACTCTTTCTCGAACAAAATGAAAATCAATTTCAATATGTTTAGTACGGGCATGGAAAACAGGATTAGCTGAGAGAAAAGTAGCCCCAAGGTTGTCACACCACAAGCATGGTTTCTCTTTAAGTGTCACACCAAGTTCTTGTACGAGGGCCTCAACCCAAATCAACTCAGCTGTTGCATTTGCCAACGCTTTGTACTCAGCCTCGGTACTAGAACGAGATACTGTAGGTTGTTTCCTTGCACTCCATGAAATAAGATTAGGACCAAAAAATAGCAAAGCCTCCTGTTGAGCGTCTGTCATTTAAATCACCTGCCCAGTCGACATCTGAATAAGCACTAAGGAGTGTAGAGGTGAACTTCTGAAAAGTAAGTCCAACCGTAGGTGTACCCTGAATATACCGTAGTATCCTTTTCACCGCAGTCCAGTGAGTAGTCATGGGTGCATGAAGAAACTGGCATACCTTGTTGACGGAAAAAGACAGATCAGGTTGTGTCAGTGTGAGATATTGGAGAGCACCAACAATACTCCTATAGCGAGAACTGTCCTCAGAGCCAAGAGGCGAACCAACTGTGAGAGATAAAGGTTCGGTGGTGGAGAGAGGTGTGGGACATGATGTACAATCACTCATACCAACACGAGCCAACCGATCCTTGGCATATTTCTCTTGATTCAACAGCAATCCACGTGACTGTTTGTGAACTTCAAGACCCAAGAGGAAGTGAAGGTCACCAAGGTCTTCGAGAGCAAAATCATTATTCAAATTGTGAAGGAGGCCTGATATAGCTGCATCGGATGAACTAGTGACAATAATATCATCAACATAAATGAGAAGGAACATAGTGATACCTTCTTTGTTAAACAGAAACAAGGACGTATCTGCCTTGGATGGAATGAAACCAAGAGAGTGTAGCTTCAAGCTGAGACGGGAATACCAAGCTCGAGGGGCCTGTTTCAAACCATATATAGCTTTGTCAAGTCTGCAAATATAATTTGGAGCAGCGGAAGACTCAAAACCAGGTGGTTGTCTCATGTAAATCTCCTCTTCCAGAACACCATGTAAGAACGCGTTCTTAACATCTAGCTGCCTTAAACTCCAACCTCGAGAGACTGACAAGGCAAGAACAAGACGAATAGTAGCAGCCTTAACAACAGGACTGAAGATATCCTCATAATCAATGCCATACCTTTGTTTGAAACCTTTGGAAACTAACCGAGCTTTGTACCTGTCAATAGTACCATCAACATTTTTCTTGATGCGATACACCCATTTACAATCGATTATATTCTTGGTAGAGCTTGGTGGTACAAGGTGCCAGGTGTTATTTGCAATGAGTGCATCATATTCATCTTGCATTGCATGTTTCCAATTGTTGTCTGTGAGGGCCTCATCCAAATTGGTAGGTTCTCCTGTAGCTGTCAACAAACACCAGCGAATTGTCCCATCAGTTTTGATTTTTGGTTGGCGAATACCTTTTTGCAGGCGACTTCGAGGTTCTGCAACATGTGTATCAGGTTCAGCAGCATGTGTATCCACAGCAGGAGAATGCATAGAAGATCCGGCCGACGGTGGGCTGTTTGTCTCATCGTGGGACTCCAGGGCAGGCGAATCTGCAGCAGGGCTACGGTCCCCAGCCGAGGTGACATCAGGTGATGGAGGGGACCCGGCAGCGGACCGACCAGCAGTCGACAGCGAGGCGCGTGACCGGTCAACGTCCGGCGACAGCAACCCACGCCCACGCGCCGAACCAGCATCGGGAGCAGCATGTGGATGTTCAGGCGACGTGGCAGCTGAAGAATGGGGCGCGCGTGTCCACCCAGTCCAGCCACCATCAGAGGCTGATGGAGAGTGATCCGAGGCAGATTCTGCCCAGGAATCAGCATGGGGATCACTCCCATCTTGTCCTGTTGCGTCTGCTTGGCTAGATGCATCATTTCATGTATTGTTTTCGGTGTTTTCTGCAGAATTTGAACCGGTATTTTCACTTGAATTTGGCGTAGGTGTTGTGATCCTTTCATGCGGAGGAGTAACAACAGGAACAATTTGCAAGGCATGATCATTAGTATGCACACCCCTATCCTGTGAACCCGATGGTGACATGTCTGAAGAGAGTAAAAGAATTTCTTCACGAAGGCGACGACCGGCATTGGGATGAAGTGCAGCAAAGGGGAACACATTTTCGTCAAACACAACATCACGGGAAACATAGACACGGCCAGTGGTCACATCTAGACACTTCACACCTTTATGGAGAGGACTATATCCAAGGAAAACACATCGTTTTGAACGAAAAAGAGTTTATGTTTGTTGTAGGGGCGGAGGTTGGGCCAACAAGCACAACCAAACACACGAAGAGAGTCATAGTTAGGTGTGATATTAAGAAGTTTTTGTGTGGGAGTCGCAAAATCTAGAACCTTTGTGGGAAGTAGGTTTATGAGGAAGGTGGCTGTAAGAAAAGCGTCATCCCAAAATTTCAAGGGCATAGATGCATTAGCAAGTAAAGCAAAACCAACTTCAACGATGTGACGGTGTTTGACCTCGGCAGAACCGTTTTGTTGATGAGCATGAGGGCACGAGACATGATGAGCAATGCCCACTTTTTGGAAGAAACCATTGAGTTTTTCATATTCACCACCCCAATCGGTTTGCATGGTAATAATCTTCCTATCAAACTTGCGCTCAACAAATTGTTGGAAATTAAGAACCACTTGATACACATCAGAACGTTTCTTAAGCAAATAGATCCAAGTAAAGTTACTAAAATCATCGATGAAGCTTACATAATACAAATGTTTGCCCACAGAAAGAGGAGCCGGACCCCATACATCAGAAAAAACTTGTTCCAATGGAACAGTAGAAACACTAGTGGAGGTATGATAGGGTAACTGATGACTCTTAGCCTGCTAACATGGATCACATATGTAAGAATTTATTTCTGGAGTATACGAGAGATTGTTCTTCCTAAGGATTTGCTGAACAATAAAAGACGATGGATGCCCTAGACGACGATGCCACGTGGAGGATGTAGGCTTGATAGTGATGAGTGCATGCTTGGAGGACCCCGTTGACACAGGAACGAGGGGATATAAGCCACCATGACATGGACCTCTAAACATGATTTGCTGCGTGTCCTGGTCCTTAATCAAGAAAAAGAAGGGATGAATTTCAATAAAAGCATTGTTGTCAAGGGCAATTTTGTGAGCAGAGAGTAAATTCATGGATAAGCTAGGGACATGTAAAATGTTACGAAGATGTATAGAACTATGCGGGGTGTGCAAAACTGAATGACCAATGTGTGCAATTTCCATACCTTGTCCACTAGCATTGTGAACTTGATCACGCCCTTGATAATTATCATGAACTTGAAGCTTGTTGAGTTGTCCCGTAACATGATTTGTTGCCCCTGTATCCATGTACCAATTAGTGTCTACACCATAGGCACCTTTGTTGTTGTCGGTCGGCGTGTCATCATCATCATCGTCATCACCATAGCGCCACCAACAATCTCCATCAAGATGACCTTCCTTTTTGCAAATCTGATAGGTTACTCCCTCCTGCCATGGAGTCGCAACCCGGTTTGGTTTCTTACCACCACGGCCACCTTTGGGGCGACGCCCATCCTGTTTGCCACCACGGTTCTGAGGTGGACGCTGCTGCTGCTGTTGTGGCGGGCGCGGCTGCTGCTGTTGTGGCGGTGGAGGCTGCTGATATTGTGGCGGGGGCGGCTGGTGATAGGGCTGTAGCAGCTGCTGCTGGTATGGAGGTGGGAGGGGTTGAAAGTAATGTGGTTGTGGGATCTGTTGATATGGCGGCTGCTGGGAAGGATAGGGCAGCGGCAGTAGGGGTGGTGAAGGTGTAGCACGGCCAAAACCAGCAGGGGGACGCATGGGTGCAGCATTAACAGAGGATGTAAAAGTACTAGTGCCCTGTCCCGTAGCAATCAGTATGTTTTCACGGTACTCATAAGACATCAGCTGAGAGCACATATCATTGAGGGTTGTAGCAGGATTGGCATTGATAGATGCAACAAGAGGGTTAAAAGTACCATCAAGACCATTGAGGATGTAATCCCGGAGCTCATCGTCATCCACCTTCTTGCCCGCATCAGCAAGTTCAGAGGCAAATCCTCTCATCTTGGTGATGAATTGTTGGGCGGTCATATCCAGCTTCTTTGTGTTGATGAGGGCACCACGCAGATTGGAAACCCTAGCTTTAGATTGGGTGGAGAAAAGCTCGGTGATAGTATGCCACACCTCTGAGGCGTGTTCAAGACCATAGGTGTGAGGAAGAATATCATCGGAGAGGGAATTCACCAAGAAACTCACCACCTGTTGGTCCTTTGTAACCCAAGCATCATAGGCCGGGTTGGGAGTGGAGATCTTGTTCTTGTTCTCATCTTCTACCTCCAGGAGCCCAGGTGGAGCCTGATCGGAACCCTCAAGGAGTCCCATAACCCGGGCACCACGAAGGGAGGGCAGCACCTGTGCCTTCCAGGCGAGATAGTTCTCGCGGGTGAGCTTGTTGGCCGGCGGCGCACCAATGGTGGCCGAGGCGGACGGAGTCGAGGAAGACGCCATCAAATCCTGTTGGGAGGGAAGGGTGGGTGTGTTGGATGTTCAGAGATCAAGCGATCTTGAAGGTCGTAGGGTTTGGGAGCCGGCAGTGGTGAGGGAACCACGGCGGCGGCGGCTAGAGGGGAAGATGAGAGGCTCTTGATACCATGTTGATGTTAGGGTGAACGATGACCTCGTTGGAGGCATCGGTTGCGTGTTATATAGGTGGGAAAAACCCCCACCGTGGTACGTACAGAAGATACGGTAGGATCGGAGTACTACTCCGTCTCCAACACGTACAAGGCTATTACATATCATACGTATACATTATTTTGTCTAACATGTCTAACAGGTCTTCATGATTTCCTTTTAAGGGGAAGTACCCATGTAACCACAATTACAACCGCAAACCCAAGACCAAATCCTAGTCCAGTGAAGAGGAATAGCATAATGTCAACAGAACTCTCCTCCGAAGGGTGTGGCGCAACATCTGGTGTTGTTACGTTGCTGCATTGTTTTGATAATGGGGACCCACACAAACCATCATTCCCTAAAAACGAGTTGTTGGAGAATGTCAAAAAGTGAGGGGACTCTGGTATTCCCCCCTCTAGCTTGTTGTATGACAGGTTCAACATTGACAGGAAGTCCAAGGATGCTATCTCATGTGGTATCACTCCCGAAAGCTCATTTAAGGACAGATCTAAAGCCTCCAGCTGGCTTAGACGACTAACTTGAGACGGAATCGTCCCTGTGAGGAAGTTGTGTGACAGGTTGAGTCCATGCAACAAAACAAGTTCCCCAATAGCTTTTGGAATGTCCCCAACGAATGCATTATTCGAGACATCAATGAACACGAGCGTTCTTAGTATCTTAGCAAATGTGGTGTCTTGCCCTTTATATGTGATTGCCGCGGTATATTTATATGATGCATCTGTTTTCGGTATTTCATGATCCATGATCCATGATGCATTTGGATCTCTCAATATCATTGACTTTAACATCTTGAACCACCGGTCTTGGGGCAATGGACCAGAGAAGTTGTTTGAGGACAGATCAACAATTCTAGCACTTGGAAATGAACAAGTGCTAGTTTTGTCTTCTCCAAGAGACTGTGCAACCTGTCCAAACAACTTGTTGGACTTCAGGACAAGTACTTCAAGTCTACTAAGCGAACTCATCCAGCATGGAAAAGAGTCATTAATTAGATTGTTTCCAACGTCAAGTATCTGCAAGTTCTTGCAACCGACGAGAGATCTGGGCAGCTGTCCTTGAATCCAGTTGCTACTCAAATCTAATGCCTCAAATGCGCACCCTTCACTGAAAATACTGGGGAACTTGCCATGAAGTTGATTTTGTTTCAAGTTTAGTGATACCATCCCATTAACATTCTCCATCAGACAGGGAGGAATTGAGCCACTGAAGCTGTTATAAGAGATATCAAGCATCTGTATACTCGTTGGTCCACAAAAAGATGATGGAATATTTCCAGAAAAATTGTTTTCGGAAACCACGAGGAGGGCAACATGACTAAGATGAGAACTGAAATTCGAAGGTATGGATGAGAATTTGTTGTTTGAGTAAATGAGCGCTGATGCAGAGCCTCGAGGTATAGGTACGGGCCCATGAAACATGTTGTTGCTAAGATCAAACACTTCTATACTTAAAGGAAGAAGAGGGGCATAACCAATGTCGGTGAATCTATTGTCTGCGAGCATCAAAAAGAAAAGATCATCCCAATTCTCCCATGCCCATTTTGGAATAGCCCCATGCATTTGGTTATCGGAAAGGTCGAGGAAAGTCATATTGTATTGGTGCCTCAAGAAACTAGGGAATTCAGATATTCTGCATCCGGATAAACCTAGCGTGTCTATTTTGGGAAATGATAGTAATGAAGAATTATCTTCTCCATTGACAACAAAGAGATTATTATAAGAGATATCAAATGCATAAAGGTGTGGCAGTTTCCTTAAAGAGGTAAGCTCCAGTATGCCGGAAAGATGGTTTGAATAAAGGGATAGTATTTGAAGTTGTGTTAGATTTGAGATATGTGAAGGTATTTTTCCTGAAAAACTACAATTAGACAAAATTAATGTTTCTAATTTCGTCAAATCACCTATAAAAGAAGGTATCGATCCGGATAAGCCACAATCAGAGAACTGGAGAGTCTTCAAAGACGTTAGGTTGGCAACCCAAGATGGTACTGACCCTACAAGTCCTACACCCGATATCTCTATTGCATTCAAGTATTTTAGCTTACCGATTGACCGTGGCAGCTCTCCTGAAAAGCCAAATGCACTAAGGCCTAGCCTCTTCAACGACTTCAGGTTGCTAATAGAACTCGGTATAGTGCCAGAAAAGTTTGTCCGACCAACAACTAGATTCTCCAAACTATTGCTAGTTGAGAAATTGGGCAAGTAACCAGATACTCTGAAATTGTGGTAAAGATTTATAGTTACTAGTTTCTCGTGTTGAAATAATGCAGGAGAGATCCATCCTTCAAGATTGTTACGCTGAAGTTGGAGAACTCTCAAACTAGAGAAGTTGGTCAAGAAATCTGGAATTGGACCAGATAAATGGTTGTTCTCTAGGTCAATAGTAACAAGTGAGATCAATCTAGAAAGTGAAGTACAAATGGGACCAGGAAGCTCACAAAACGGTAAGCTAAGGAGGCTAAGCTTAGGAGTCGAATTGGCTAGAGCATCGCACCACTGCACCCCGTTGCCCGACAGGTCTACATAGCCGAGCTTGATCTCCCTTAGATTGCCAAGTTTTGCAATTAAGGTTTTAAAGTTCGGTTCTACCAGCCGAATGGAGTCATTATAAGGTGAATCAGTCTCGACCTTGTAGCCATCAGCGAGCATCTCAACAATTTTGAAACCAGTAGAGAGATCAAGGGAAACCAGATTGGTGAGTTGACGGATGCCAGTTGGTACCTGGCCATCAAAGCTGGAACTGGAGAGGTTGAGATGGGTGAGCTTCAGGAGGCGCTCAAAACCAGTGGAAGGGATACGAGACCCGCCGAAGTCGTTATAGGCGAGGTTTAGGTGCTCGAGGGAGGTTAGATCGAAGAGCGAAGGATCTAAGACCCTGCTCTGCAATCCACGGTTGCTCAGGTCGAGGGAAGTCACACGACCCTTGCCACCACGGCAGCGGATGCCCTCCCAGCCACAACAGTCCGTGCCGGCCCTCCACGACCTAAAGGCCGCGATGGAGTCGTTGGTGGTGGCGAAGGACCGTTTCAGCCGGAGCAGCGCTGAAGCATGGTCTGGAACACATGGAACTGCCGCCATGGCGCTGTGGTTCATGAAAGTACCCGTCGATGGGAGAAGCGAGTATACGACCACAAGATAGGTTTGTAAGAGCAGCAGCAGCAACAACAATGGCTCGGCATGGGTCCTGACATAGGACATATTTAATGGCAAGAGTGCAGCTAGTCTTTGTGTGGTTGGATTGCTCAGAAGTGAGCTGTGACCTCTGAGATACATTTCTAACCCAACCTGCCCCCGTTTATATACGCGCGCAGCGGCGTTTGTGGACGATTAAGCGTGCACTGTACGTCTAGGACGACAATTCACAAGGCAGGAAGCCCGGACACGAGGCTTTACTCTTGCTGCTGCATATTAGCCGCACGCGCAGTTATCATGGGCCATGCATGATGCCTGTCCAATTGATCGGCTAGCAACCCGATTTACTAGTCAATGATGCGTAATACCGAACCTGGGAAATGATAAGCTATGAACGTTTCACGGATCACCATCGATGCATACCGCCACTGAACCTTGGGATGACCGTTTCCATGGTGTCATGTCCATCAACGTTCACCGATCAGTCAACCTTCGTCGCCATTTGAACAACTCACGGTTACCATTGCAAATGAGGGGATATTATCTTCGGTGTGTTGAAATTCTTGTGTATTTTTTTTTCTCATGGAGATTCGTATCCTTCTGTTTAACACCTCATTGCATTGTAGACATGCATATACATTTCTAAAGGTGCAACTTTGACCTCTTTTTTTTATATAAACGTGTGATTATGTTGCTAAGAAATAACAAATAATCATGAAAACGTCCTTACTAAAATTTTAGTAATATTGATTCATTTTTCTTAAGAATTAACCTGCTTATAAAGTTAGAAGTGGAGCTGTTGAGACATCAACCAAACTAACATGCAATTAGCATGCCGCTAGATCGACTGGCATGTGCTCGCTAGCCTAAGTCTCAACCTATATCCCTCTCCGCCTTTTTTGCATGGTTAGACGTAGTAATCCGGCATATTATTTATATCCTCCTCACAACAAAGGTAAGCTAACACCTAGATTCTTGCTTACATCTATAATTAGTAAAAAATAGAAAATTTTAACATATCAATTTCAGGCATGGCCAAAATACTTCGATTCTACTAGTCATACCTCGTTTAAGTGCTTGTTCATCAACGCTTGTGTTGGTTCCTAAAAAGTCTGTGTGCTTTTCCAGCGTACCCTCTTAAGAATTTTGTGTGTTTCCAATAGTACTAATGGTCTACAACTGTCAAGATGATATTGTTTGGTATGCGGCGTTCATTTCATTTATTGAAGTCAAGAATTCACCAAAGTTTTACAAATCAATGACCACGTAAGGTTGATATTTGAATTAACCATCGAAACATCCTAGAAGATCCACGATTCAACATGAGATTTGTCTAGCAAGTTATGAGGTGACCTAGTTGAACAAATTTCATGCCTCCAACTTCAGCGGTCTGCACCCAGAATCCATGTGATTCCGCTTGTCCTTGGACTGGAGATAGGACCATGAACGGATCCAATGAGTAGTGAGAGGTATAACCTGCAAAAAAGAAGTAACTCTTGGTTTGTCAAACTCAACATCATTTCAAACTCTTCAAATAGTTCACATTAATTAAAGATTTAAAGCACAAACTCCCACCCTTATTTCAGTTTTATCGGTTTTACCAATACCGTGCAACCAATTGTCGAACATATTCGTTATATTAGTTGGAGTTGAAATGTTAGGCTATGTGAACAATACACCATGGATATGAATTAAAGAGGTGTTGAATTTATTCATCTTCGTTGAAAAAAAAAATTGTGTGCATCTTGTGCAGTTTCCGTTGGCTAAATTATCCTTAGTTAAAAAGACTATACGTGATAAGAACCACGTGAAGATTTATCTTCAGTGGCTTCCAAATATATGTGTGTACATTCATGTAATATAGATAAATGGACTTAACCAAAAACAAGCCAGTTGTGGTTAGCCTCCATACAAACACACCCGGTTGATCATTTAGCATGACACCCATCAACCCTGGAACTAAATGAACCCATCTTGTTCATTTATTTCCTGTCAGATCCTTCATACAAATATATATTTACAGGGTTTTGTGTCACAACACTTGACAACACTTGCCGCTTACGAACCCCTTTAGGTAGCTCGAGAAATGAACGGTAGGGTTGCGAAAACGGAATTAATAAGGACAAGGTGATCACCGTATGAAAGCATCTTGCCCAACCAACTAATGAACTAATTAACTTTTTTCAAGTTCGTCCTCCACCAGTTTCCACTCACCATTTTTTTTTGCTAAAATGTATAGGAATTCCCAGTATCTAAAAGGGAAGGTCGCTACCTCACAGTCAAATAGATCTTTGCATTGGCTCTCTACCGCTTTAGCACGGCCAAAAACAAACTTGCTCGTGTGAAAACTAATTTGAAACCCATATGTTGTTAGAAAATACATAAGATCGATTTCATGTTTTAAAGCCTTCTCTAAATCATGCTCCATGAATATTAATTATTGTATCGTCAGCATATTGAAATGGATACACCACCCACGACAAGATGAGGGGTGAACTTCCACTTGACCATCCTCTTTTGCCCTTACATTTAGGATGACTAACATGTCTTGCCAAGACGTTAGATAACATAAGAGATAGAGGATCTTCTTGTTTAGACCTTTTTGTTATATTTCAGAATAGTAACCCATATCCTCATTAAATTTGATACCCAACTACCACGAGTAAGAAAGTTGCATACCCATTTACACCACTTTGAATCAAAATCTTTCATAAGCATTAGTTGTTGCAAACAAGGCCACTTTACCTTGTTGTGTACTTTCTCAAAATCGATCTTAAAAAATAAGCCATCCATTTTTTTACTATGAACTTCTTGAATAATCTCATGTAAGATCAATACCCCTTCAAGTATATGTCGACACGGCAAAAAGGTCGTTGGTCTGATAACTTTTTCAACTTACCGTGAACTGATTTGTACTGACCTTTGTAAAATTAAAACTTACATTGCAGGCAAATTGGCCTAAATTGTTCAATTTGAGTCACTTTTTTAGAAATATGATGGAGCCAAAGAAAAATGGAACAAAGGCTACTTCCCTGCTGGAAGTAATAAAAGATGTCCATCATATCAATTTTTATAATATCCTTGAAATTTTGGTAAACTCGGTAGGGAACCCATTTGGTCTCGGTGTCTTGTTTTTCTTCATTTGGAAAATAGCATCATACACTTTCTTCTTTGTGAAATCCACGGTAAAAATACCGTTTTCATCCGCGGCAAGCTGCGGAAGGCCATTATTAAAAAATTAACTAGAGAAAATGGTTTAGGTCAGCCGGCCCAAATAATCTCTTGTAATATTCAGAGATGTACACTTTTAGGTTCTATGGTCGTATAGTTGTACTCCTGTTTTGTTCCAGTTTAAATACATTTTTCTGTATTTTTTTGCATTAACAATAGGTGAAAATATTTTTTATATTTCCACCTTCTTGAACATGTTTAACTTTGGCACCTTGATCCCACTTGGACTGAGAATAGAGCTTTGTCTGTGAGAATAGAGCTTCCAATTTTGAAGCAAACAATTTAGCCAGACATATGATTTCATTTGGAGTTCGCCTCCATCTCTGGCTGGGAGCTCCCCATTTTTTAACCGTTCCTGTAAACATTCTAATTGATTAAATAAAGTCTGGCTGGTTGTCTGAAAAAAGACGTCTACCAAAAGGCAACTTAGATCAGGACGCGTCCCCGCCGGTGCAAGTTCTCCCCTAGAACCCGTCATACGTGACGACTGGTTCTATGGAAACTAGATGATACCCCGCGCGTTGCCTGCGAGAATTTATAGTAAGAAATTTCATGGATATATGTATATGGCACAACAATATATCGAAAGATAAAACGACAGGCAAATGTGGCCTGACAAATACTCCCTCCGTATCAAAATATAAGACTCTCTACCTACTTTCTACACACATGTATCTATATATATTTTAGTGTAAGGTTCATATGAATCTTACACTAAAACATGTCTACATACATGTGTGCAAAAAGTAGGTAGGGAGTCTTATATTTTGATACGGAGGGAGTATAATATAAATATTGGTTCTATTTTTTTATTGATGTCCAATCAAAGAAGAGAAGTTTGTAATCATAATTAAAGGATGCTATGTTGCTTACATATGGAGACTGGGAATTTGGAATTTGAGATCACAGCCACCAAAGCTGTCATCGTAAAAATCTCGTTCACACCGAACTGCACGATGATTTTTAAATACCTTGAAGGTAGATGTCAACAAAACAAAGGAGTGATCAGTCCTCCTACTTATCATTCAGAGTTTGGACAACATAGAAATTCATAATAGTATTCATAGTTCCATGCAGATTAATGTGAATAGATTGAAAATTTATGTTGACCATTCTTCAACTTTTCATGGACCTACAACAGTCAAAACAAAAATCTGGACCGCAGAATCAAGACCAACCTACAAACATCAAGATATTCCTATCATCCAGAGATACAATCAGGGCACAATCAGTATTAAACCGGGATGCTAGGAGCGGGCAGTGGGGGATCCTGGCGTCTACGGTGCTTCTGCAGCGGCGACTCCCAGATTGCGTTTTGGAGGTCGAACTTGTTGGCGGCGGGCGGTCCGTGTGACATGGTGTGGGATAAAGGTTCCCCGAGCGAAAGCTCAGCGTTCAGCATCGACGGGGCCTGCGGGTGTCGTTACCCTCTTGGGTGCGTCATTGTGGTCACCTTCCCCATGTTCGGGCTCCAGGTGAAAACCCTTGTCCTTTGGTCTCGGCGATGGCGGCGTACAACGTCGTTACCCTCTTGGGGGCGTCGTCGTGGAGTCCGAGTCATGTTACCTCTCGGTCTCGTTTCAGTGGCATCGGCAATAGGCAAGTCCGGATCCGGCTTCGAGGAACTCTTGGCGATGGCTAGGAGCGCTCTTGGCGGCCTCGTATCTTGTACACGAGACTCTGTCTTCACCTAACTCCGTCCTCGTTGTCAGCTGGCAGGATCGACGCTCCACGGCCCGGAGCAAGAGGGCAGGTGGCCCTTTCCGGCGACAATTTGGTGGAGGTGGTGTGACTAGGTCCAGTGCTTTATCGACGAGGCGTGAGTTCCCCTTGTCGGTAGTCTAGCTTTCTTTGTTAGGCTGTGGCTACTCCTTATTTTTTTCTTTTGTTTATCTTTTATCTGCTTTGTAAGAGGATTCCCTCACCTCTATGTATCGGTTCGGCTGTTTGGTGGCTTTATTTATAAAGCGGGGTAAAATCCTGTTTCATGAGTCGGTCAGATTTTTTTCGGGGTGAAAACGTGCACGGTTCTCTTCTTGGAGCGTTGTTATTGGAGAACTTTTTTGACAGTCCGAGTGTGGCCCTATGTCTGCCCGAGGCCTCGTGCTGCTCGAAGGTGTGCAAATTTGACCTCACCGGCTTGCGGGTCCTATTAAGATCATATCCAATATAAAATTTAATGTTACAATATTATGTTCTCTAGACAATTAGTACTATTTGCTAACCCACAAAATTCTTAAGAGGATGCGCTAAAATAGGACGAGGCATGGTTAGGAACCCAACATGGGTTTTGACAAAAATAACTTAAAGGAGAATTCATCAATAGAACAAAAAGTATTGAGAACATGCATGTATGTAACTGATATGTTAAAACAAATCATTTTTTAGCTACATGATTACATCTTCATATACGAAATCCATGTCTAAAATGCAATGAGGGAGTTAAATAGAAGGATAAAAAACTCCATAAGAAAAAAAAACACCAAAGAGTTTTAACACACACACCGAAGATAATATCCTCACGTTTGTAATGGCTATCGCGAGTTGTTCAAATGACGACGACGACGGTTGACTGACCGATGAAAGTGACTGAGAGGACACACCAAGAAAAATGTACATGCTTGCCATCGCAGAATTTTCCCGGAAAATACAGATGCCACATGATCGCGATGCGTGGAACGGTCATAGCTTATCATTTCTATGTCTGGGTGGTGTAACTCATGAGTTGACTATTAAACCGGGATGCTAGACGATCACTTAATTGGGCGAGCTGCATGCATCATGCGTGGCCCATGACAAGTGCGCGTACGGCTGATCTGCAAGTGCAAGAGTTATCCTCGTGTCCAGGTTTCTTACAGAGCACGGTTAATTGACAAACGACTAGTTAAATGCTGCATACGCCGCTGTGTATACTGAAGCGTGGCTTGCCACGCGCCACGATTCTAAACATATACTAGAAGAATACGCCGCGCGTTGCAGCGAGAATCTTTTAAAAAATTATAATGTAAATGAAATGGGTATAAGAGGCACGAACTATCCTCAAGATTCAGCTGATCATAATAGTCAGACACTATATTTAATTCGTGCGAATTTGAGATTGTAGTTTTTGTAGATTCATGCATCAACTTGTGCTTCTCCCATGATCACTCTTTGATGACACATCGTGGTACTTGATCCAGATATATTCCAAACTGGACACTTGATGGGATGGATATAAAGTTTTTTGAGAAAAAAGCTCATGACGATTTTCCTAGCACACCGTTCTCTTATCCTGGGATTATCAGAAAAGGTGATGTATTTATGAGTCGATTTCAGAGTATGGATTTAGCAATGAAGTTTCAGTCCAGGGCGATGTCTACAGCTATGGCATACTATTGCTGGAGATGTTCACTGGAAAAAGGCCAACGGACAGTGAATTGGGAGAATCCCTTGGACTTCACAAGTATGTTCAAATGGCATTGCCAGACAGGCCAGCAATGGTCATAGACACAAACTTACTTGCAGAGACATCAGATGTCGAAGAAACCAGCCACAACTATAACTGCTCCATGGATCTGAGAATTGTTTGTATCGCTTCAATTCTCTGTGTCGGACTGTCCTGTTCACAGGAGACACCGACGGGTCGCATTCAGATCGGGGATGCTCTGAAAGAGTTGCAGACAATACGAGATAGATTTGAGGAGTCATGCAAACAAGGACAACCACTAAACTGAAGCATATGCAGCAATTCACAAAGCAACACGGTCAGCCAGGCCGGGCCTATAAGGAGAGCAAGCTGCCATTTCACAAGGCTCTAGCTGTTACAAACAAAAATGTAATAGTCTTCTATCGAATCTTTGCCGTAGTGATTCAAGTATACGAAGGATCTTAGCTACTACTTTGTTACTCAATTTATATCCTCCACAAATCAATAGACGGGTTCTTCACTTCTTCCTTTCGAATTTGCATTGTGCGCATAACAGTAATCGCAGAGATCGGTCGGTAGGAAGGGAAGCGAAGAGGCATTACCTCCCTCGTGGGGGTTGAGAACGAGGCAAGCCGCTAAGCGAGGTTGTCGCCGCAAGGGAGGGATCTGATAGTTGAGTTCGTTGCGGGGAAGTGGAGCCACCGGTAGAGATGCTCGCCGGCCGCCGAGGAAGTCGAGAACCCAACGAAGCAGAGCAAACGTACACGGGTGCATATCATGGGCTATTATTGTTTATGGGCTATTTTTTAGCCCAACAACAACCTGTACTGTATCTGTAAACCCCTAATTCGAAATATTGAAATTACGAAAGAGGAATCTTGCCTTTCCAGCAATCCTTATCTCTTTTGATTGGAAAATTATCCACACAAATTCCCAAGGACTACTGTGCACATATATAGCCCACTTATGCAACAACAAAAAAAGATATCCAATGCAATATTTTTAAAATTACAGCAATCCTTATCTCTTTTGATTGGAAAATTATACACAAATTCCCAAAGACTACTGTACACATATATAGCCCACTTATGCAAAAAAGAAAGATATCCAATGCAATTTTTTAAAATAAAATAATTTCATTTCTGGCCATAAATTAGTTTAAATTAGTTTCCAGGAGTATTGCATAGACATGGAAATGTTGTACTAGAGTAGTGGACACATCATGCCAATAAGAGAACTAATTATTACTAACTATATAAAAGTTGTCCCAGATCGCGCGCTCTCCGCGCTCCTTCTACTGTTGCGAGCAACAGTAGTTACTGTTCATTGCTACCGGTCGGCGATCGGACGGCCCACACTACCCCCACGCACCATTTTGCGAAAAGACCCCTCGCGGGCGAAAAATAGCGCCCCGGTCCACGTTTCCTTCAGCGGATGGACCTACCCGTAAAATTCAGGAAAGCCAGGGGCTTCCATGCAAAAATGCCACTTCATCCCCCTCCTCCATCCTCTCTCCTGCGCGCCGCCGGAACCGCCGTCGCCGCCGACGCTTCGCGCCGCCGTAGCAGGCCTCCCCGCCCGCATCCGAGGCGACGGGCGGCTGCGCCGTCCTCTACTCTCCCTCCTCGCCCAAGCGCGCGTGCCGAGCCGTCGCGCCCTCGCCGGAATCGGCGCGGCCGCGCCCGCAGCCGTCCGTCGCGTTTTCTCGCCGCCGGCGGCGCTCCGGCGTCCAAGAAGCGGCGGCGCCGCCACGTCCGGGTGCGCCGCGTCGACGCGCACCCGTCGCGTACATGCGCGCGTCCCGGAACGCGCAGATGCGTCGCCGGCGCCGCCGTGCTCCGCCCTGTCCGCGCTGGCCGTCGGTGCCAGCTGACGTCAGCATGACGTCATCTCTGACCCCACATGTCAGCAAATTTTTTTTTTTTTTTTTTTTTTGGACACATGTTTGAATCTGGAAAATCAGTTGCTTTAGATCTACCCAGCAGAAAAAAAAGAAAAAATATACAAAAAAAGGAAAGAAAACATTCTACTTATTTATGGCAGAATACATTTATTTTGAATAGTTTGATCTGGCAAAAAAAAACAACGCAAATTTTAAATACAACTCGAAAACAATTCAAACCAAATTCAACAAAAAAAATGGAAAACAAAATAGCCATTTCAAAATTGTATATACACTTGCTCCAATTACATAAAGTTGTAGTAAAAAAGTCTCTACCTGCCAAATCCAGATGAAAATATGTGCATTTCCACTAATTGTAGACTTATATTTAAAATTAGCAAATTTTGAGCATTTCAATTTGCTTCAAAATTGCAGATGCTCTAAAATATATCGTCCTTCCAACAAAAAAAAACTTTTTGCAGGAAGCACCAAATGTTGGAACATTTTTCAATTGGTCAATATTTGAAAATTTGAAAGTACTGGATATTTAAATATACGGCCGAACATATAACAAAATGCACAAACATAACAAATGTACGCCCATTGAACATAAAAAGGAACAAAAGAAAACATCGAAAAAATACTGTCCCTAAATATATTCGCTGCAAAAATGCAGGCAATATATCAAAACAGACATAAACATACATGCAAACTACTTATGCTACAAAAAAGAATTGAATATTCAAATTTTCTCAAAATATACGTACAACCCAGGTGCACTTTTCCTAATTTCAGTTGACGCTCGAATATTGTACAAGATATTTAAAAAAAAGGCCTCGACAAAAAAAAACTACCTGCTCATGAGAAAAGAAAAGCATGTTCGAACTTTCCAATTTAGCCAACATTTGGACGAACATACCTAAGTTTCGCAAACTACATCGAAAAATCTTAAAAAACGCTATTTAATTATATCAAACTACGAACATACTAATTCACTAGACCGTGACGTGACGCCACGCGAAATTCATTTGAACATTTGAAATTGCTTACGAAATTAAAAAACATTTCACAGAATCAAAAATATAGCAACATGCAAAAAAAACAATTCTCTAGCTGCTACCATTTCTACAACTTTGTGACCTTCTCAAAATTATTACAAGTTATACAAATTTTACATCGCACATGGAACAACCAATTCCCACATGCTTGCGACCTTTTTCAAATTATTTTAGCTTCAAAAAAATAAAAACCTTAAACAATACATACAAAACCATTTGACACTTCATGTCATTTAATACATGGATTCGATCATTGTCTTCCAACCTCAAATAACATCTACAAACATATTACCAGTACTACAAAACATAAAATATGAAGCCACTCACAAAAAAAATAGCAAACCCTAATTATGTCAAAGTTTTTTCCCTGCAAAAAAGGCTACCACATTTGAAATAGACGATAAAAAAATGTAATATATCCAAACATTTCAAACTGCTAGAAAATTACAAACACTCTAAAATATATCTCACAGATTGCATTCCCGCTAATTATGAAGTAAACCCAGATTTTATTCAAAACCTTAAACAATACATACAAAACCATTTGACACTTCATGTCATTTAATACATGGATTCGATCATTTTCTTCCAACCTCAAATAACATCTACAAACATATTACCAGTACTACAAAACATAAAATATGAAGCCACTCACAAAAAAATAGCATACCCTAATTATGTCAAAGTTTTTCCCTGCAAAAAAGGCTACCACATTTGAAATAGACGATAAAAAAATGTAATATATCCAAACATTTCAAACTGCTAGAAAATTACAAACACTCTAAAATATATCTCACAGATTGCATTCCCACTAATTATGAAGTAAACCCAGATTTTATTCAAAACCTTAAACAATACATACAAAACCATTTGACACTTCATGTCATTTAATACATGGATTCTATCATTTTCTTCCAACCTCAAATAACATCTACAAACATATTACCAGTACTACAAAACATAAAATATGAAGCCAATCACACAAAAAAAATAGCAAACCCTAATTATGTCAAAGTTTTTCCCTGCAAAAAAGGCTACCACATTTGAAATAGACGATAAAAAAATATAATATATCCAAACATTTCAAACTGCTGAAAATTACAAACACTCTAAAATATATCTCACAGATTGCATTCCCGCTAATTATGAAGTAAACCCAAATTTTATGCCATATTTGAAATATCCAAACATCCCAATTCTACAAATATCTAAGAATACTCGATATGCCAAAATACAACATTTTGTCTCCATTCCAGACAATTTAAATCTGAACATCTTTTTTTAAAATCGAAACCATCGTCAAAATTTGGCATCAAGGCCGCGGCGTGCGCCGCGCCAAAAACCACTAGTATAACAATATGTTTGGCAGCAAACAACTGTTGCATGAATTTTCAAAGAAAAGGATTGATGCAGGACCAAACCAAGCATGGTCATACTATAGGTAAGCTAAAGCAAAAAAGGTTCATTTATGCCACCATGCCAATATTAATACGTTGCGGACAAACTAGGAACTTAAAGCAACCGGACAGCACCGCTATGCTGCATAGTGTACGTGCACCGAAAACCAAACGATACAAATCCAGCATTTAACCAGATTCCGCAGATACTAGTAAATTCAGATCATAACGAAACACAATTCGAGCTGTCGATTGAGCAAAACGAAACACGGACCAACACCCATCAAAGGTGGATGGTGACGGTGACGCTTCCAGAAGAGCCCCAGAAATCATCCGGCACGAACAGAAAACCCTTGGCCTTGTACCCTTGAAGCCGGCGGACGAACTGCACGATCCCAGCCGCTGTCAGCGAGAGCGACTCCGGCTCGTCGACGCCCTTCACCACCATCGAGTAGTCTGTCTTCACCCAATCGCCCTCCTCCTCCTCCGGGTAGGGGCAGACACTGACCACCGACAGTGAGCGCCCGGTGAGGACGTCGCCACTGTTGAGCAGGAGGAATACACTCTCCCCGTCGCGGTGAAGGAGGGCGCGGAAGGGCTCGCACTTCTTCAGCGTCACAGTCATACGCCGAAGCAGGCCCATGCCGGAGGTGGCGCCTGGAGCGTGGGCGTCTCGGATGTGGCTGTAGAGCTCCAGGCCGTGGTAGGCGCAGCCGTCGAATGGGCAGCGGTAGGGCGCGTAGCGGCACAACTCCTCCTCATGGTTCCGCGCCTCGGTGTACCGCACGGTCTCCCAGCAGCCGTTCTTCTCGTACCGGCAGGGCCTGGTCATGCCGGCAAGGATCTTCTCCGTGGCACGGCACCTGAAGTCTCCGATGGATTCGTTGCAGCTGTGGCACTTGCGCTCCATGTTGATGCAGCAGTTGGCGCAAGCCGCGTGCCCGTTCTTGCACTGATCAATCGGCAATCAAGAGAGACAATGTACTATGTTAGCAGAGCAAATTGTGATAGTACCTACTACGACTGCAGAAAAGTTGTTGAACAACATCATGATAAAAAATGATGAAAGGTTTAGATGCTTGCCGAGTAAACTTGGGACTCGAACGGGACATAACATATGTAGCATTGCAGATTATCCATATCATGTGTGAAGACGTTGCATATCTCTTCCTCTTCCTCTTCTTGCTGCGGGTCGCACTTGGACGCTGTTTTCCTAGCTGTCCTTGCCTTCTTTGGTGCGCTGCCACTGCTGCAACCCTTTGGTTCGCCACCGCCCTGGGGGCCCTTCCTGCCGCTCTTTTTCTGCATCGCCGGATCAGGGTATGCACGGCCGCCCTATGAGTCCTCGCCAAAGCAAAAGCAGTGACGATTTAGAAACATGAACAACGATAACGCGATTAGTATATACTGATGCTAAGAGCACATGCTGCTAACCTGCAGGTTGGAATGACAATTGACAATGGCGATAGCACAGAGAAGCACCGGCCACTATGACATTTTATAGGCAGATCAAGGGAGGTGAAAGGAGGAGACGCCGCTTGGCTTGCACGCGCTCGATGTATGCGCCGGCTGCAATGAATTTCTTGGTAACTGGCGTGCTTGATAAATGCAATTACTAGCTCCTCTACTACGTGCTGGTGCAAACCCGCGGTCTTTAGTCATTGGTCGATCCATGATGCATGGCGTCTCCTTGGTCTCCCCGCGGGAGTGCTTCAAACAAGTTCTCATTAGTTCAAACATAGTCTTATTAAGTCCTCGCCCAAAATTTGTACGGTAATTAGTTCAAACAAGTTTCATCAAACTGTCAGCCCGAAATAAAATGTTCCATCAAGATGTCACAAATTATGAACCCGTCCAAGTCTCCATCTTCTGTGATTTTCTTAAGTCCCACTCGATTTTTAAAAGTGTAATTTCAGTTAGGGAAATTGCATAACTAAATTGCAAGTCGCATCCCTTCAAAAACAAATTAATCCCTTAAAAAAGTGTCAGTTGCACTTTTCAATGAATTGTAGTTGCACTTTTATAAATTGATTGAGGCACAAGAAAATCTCAGTTTACTTGGACTTGACAAAATCGTGAAAATATCCGAATCACACCACGGTTGGGCTAGTAGAAGAGAGATTCCAATATTTGAGAAATTGGATCATTTTTCTTGCTGGTGTTGAGTGGGAGCAAAAACTTCCACTAGTACTATTCATGCGATGACATGTACAGAGTCAAACCATACACCTCTTATCATTGACTGTGGTCACGTAAGTGATCTCTACTACTCCCTCCGTCCCAAAATAAGTGTCTTAGATTTGACAAAAAGTGGATGTATCTAGACATGAAACACATCTAGATGCATCCAAATTTGGACAAACCAAAGACACTTATTTTGGGACGGAGGGAGTATATTAAAGCGTAGTCGGTGGTGTTCCATGGTGTTGGGTTTCGCTCACAGAATCGATCACATCAAACTAGATGAACACGCAAACATGAAAAACTATAGCCAAAGGCACATATCGTGCCTTGTTCTTTTTCTTATTTTTTCAATATCTTGTGGTACAACTCGATACAACTCACGGACCCAGGGCTGTGTATATACTATATACACGACCCAACCGATCGCTAACCTAGACCTACTCGTACATGAACTCACGTACGAAACAGACTAGTACTCAGACTTTCCTATTCTAGTTGAGACCACACGTATACTGATCCATCAAGGATCAGAACTCTACGTGCAAACTAATCTAGTCTAGGAAATTACCAAATCCACAAACTCTACACCGGACTTGCTAGACTCAAGTGATTAGGCAAGATTATATCTAACACGTGGTACGTCGTACCTCCCCTATCCCCGCACGGAAAAAAATCGCCGTACGCGTCCCGCGACGTGTGATACGAAGCGAGGTAAACCGTCAAGAGGAAAAACCGCCGGCATGATCCGCGCACGCACGCACGACTAGCTCATCGCATCTATCCTAAAAAGAGAACTTCCACGTTGTTGCTATGCCCCCGCCGCAACTCGATCCAGAGAAGAAACCATGGCCTCAACCTTGCAATTTCCATCTCGCACCTATATGCCTTCCAGTTTTGACCTCGCCGGCCATCACCGTCACTAGGAGGAGCACGCCATCTCAGTTGCCGGAAGGAGCGAGCCATTGCCCTAGCCTTGACCAGCGCCGACCGCAGCTCGCGCCATCGCTGAGAGCGCCTCCCGTTTCGACGCCTCCGCCGCCATGGCAGCTCCTGCTCCGGTCACCGTCACAAGGTGAGCCACCGACACAAGCAGCTCTACCGCGAGCGGCGGCCACCCGAGCACCCTCTTCTCGGAGCTTCAGATCCATGGGTCGCCAAGGACACGGAGGAGCTGGCGGTATTGGAGCACGAGAGCTTCAGCCCGACACTGAGACGGTGGTGCCCGTTCCCGGTCGCGGTTCGCCGGCTCGCCACGGCGACCCTGCACCGTTGCTTCGGTGTGTGGTGCTGAAGCAGTACGTGGCCAAGGCCATCTGCCCGTGTGACGAGCTGGTGCGCATGCTGCACACCGCAAGCAGGCTCGAAAAGGCCCTGGTGTAGGTGGCAATGAAGGACTTGGCCGGCAGCGATGACGCGGCAAGTCGGTGGTGCGAGAGGTCAGGTTTCTCGGGACGTGGATCAAGGAGCGGCTCCGGCCTCCGGCCCGTCAAGGAGACAGCGTCAGAGCCAAAGACAACAAGCTGAGATTCCTGGTCGCACATTCGTCCATCGATCAGACATGCTCATGATCCAGCTAGACATGTTCCACTTCCAACCAAATTAATTTTACAATTTATTGTTGTCTCTCACGAGCACCAGACGCATGCTTATTTGATTTCTCTTATACTACTACAGTAGTACTTACAATATATATTCAGTTTTTCACTATGCATTTGTTTGGTTAGTAGTAACGCACATATTGTCAGCACCTATGGTGGTTCAGTTTGACCGGAGCTCCCTTTCCCCCGAGTTCAGAACTTCAGATCCATGGTAGCACAAACAGCGGTAAAGAAACTCAAGGGGGGGGTGGTTCTTGGTGCTGTGATGAAGGAACTAATTCTAGATGGTGATATTTCTAGTTTTACTACTCGATCTCGCCCGTACTAAAGATCATACACTGATACACATGCTCATGCATGTTACTACTACAAGGTTGGCAAGATTATTTTGTAGTACCAACTGCCCTCTGTCTGAAAGATGAAATATTTAATTCCTCCTTTAATTGATGCCGACGCTTGGCTTAGGTGATTGCAGATCGACTTGTGATATGTTGCCGATCACCATGTCCAGGGGTGAGCAATTAGAGAAGAGTGTTTTTCCAACAGTAAGGTGACATTTTTTTTATTTACGTTCATCTTGGTTGGATTTAAATTTTAAAATAAGATAGCTACAGGTAATCATTAATCCACTAATGTACTCTATATGAGATATATCAGTCAATCATCTGTTCTATTTCAATACAGAAAGACGTGCAATACTCAGAAGCAGAAAAACAGGAGTTGAATCAGCCATAGGAATCCACCATGTCGTTGATCTCATTGCATGAAAATAAAACTGATTATATGAGTATATGTATTTTTTGTATGGGAACCTTGCTATACCGATAACCACCAAATACCATTCCTTGTGAAATATATGATGAATGCTCTTTACTGACTAAATCATATGCAAGCTATTTGTATCCACTTTGAAAGTATTATTATTTGTCCTCTTTGAAGTCCACACTCAGTATGAACGATCGTTGTCTTTGTCCGCCTTTTACAAAATCAAATAATGCAGCAGCCACATCTTTGTTTTTTATGCAGTTTGTTGATAATTAAAATCCACAGGTTGGAGAAGAGGTATATAAAAACAATAGTAGGACCATAGTACTCCTTTTTTACTATTCATTTTAGCTGAGTTAACCAGAAAACATTTTTTCATATAACTCTCTGATGTGATATGATCATGTTCCTCCTAAAGACCGCGCCAACTCTTAATTGTTTTTCTATATCATTTGTATTTTCATGCACTTTGTTAGACCGTGGCAACGCACGGGCATTCAACTAGTAAATCTAATTTCTAATTTGAACTAGAGTATCTTGGTTGCATTAGCATGGTTCTTATGAGATGGTTTGCCATGAGTGGACGTCCACAATTAGTGGTTTCTCTTCGGTGGAGACGTGCCGACTAAGATTAGACGTCTTTATCAATTCCTTGGGGGGGGGGGGGGGGGGGGGGAGAACTTTAGTGGTGAAAAAAAAAATGATGAACTCTTAGTTTCTTACTCTTAATTACTCTGTATTTGCGGCCGAAAGGGCTGCTAAGAAAGGAGGTTGATGAATGTGATGCAAAACTTTGTCAGAATGGAGAGTCGAAATGGAGCGAATGTTAAACACATTCAATAAAGAAGGTAATAATACTCTCATCTATGGGAAACCTAGGAAGAAACTTATTTTTCATCTCGAACAAGACGAGGGGACAATAGTGGGGGAGAATAGTTCAAAGATCTATATCTCTGATAAGCAATTGTTTGGGCCACCGGCTCCAAACTTTTTTTCTATGGTGGATACGAATAATATTTAACATCTGGCTTTATTGAGAAGGAGGTGTTTTCTGGCGGAGTTTTATCAAAAACAATTGTGGGGTTATCAAGGTACTTGATGGCAAACTTTGCACAATGGCATAATGGTGATATCCCAATGTTCAAGTTAAATTTTGGTGTGAACATCTTGCTGCTAAAAAAAGAGGAAAGACTAGCCATAGTGGGAAGTATCATACACTACTATCATGCATATGATACTAGTCTATGTTGAGAGCTGCTATGCATACGACTTTTCATGTACGATTCACGTACGACATTCCACATCAAACCATCCATACTTAAATCAAAACTATGGCACGCCGCTGGATCACTCGTCGGACACGGATCAGACATAGAAGTGTCGTACGCACAGAGGTTCGGTCTATGTTACTGCTTCCATAATATTATGGGTGGTAACATATGTGTAGTGTCATGCAATAATGTATTTATTATCTTGTAGACTCATTTTGTATTGAAATCCGTTATGTTACGGTATCTACCTATGATACCAGTACTATCTCTTTCATCATTAATTGCATTAACACGTCAGCTTTTTGCCAATGTGGCATGCATGATACTAGGTATGATACTCCCACTATGCCTAGTCTAAACAGTATAGACAAATTTGTATTGTTGGTTGTCCACAGGGTTATTCGTCCAACGCAGCCCGCTTTCATACAAGGTAGGAACATCGTGAAAGCGATGGTTCTCCTATATGTGACCATTCATCAAATTCATCGCAAAAATTGGATAGGATGCCTTCTAGGATTGGCTTTGAAAAGGCCATGACAAAGCAAAATGGTATTTGTGCAGCAGACCCTATGCATGAAGGGATTGGACTGTGGGAGCATTGGGAATCATGTGAGAGAAAGAGTTGTTACATGCTATCTCTAAAAATCAACCTACTTTAGAAGAGAAGGATTTTTTTTGGTTATTGACGCGTCTAGCAGGAAGTTTTACTTTTTTTTGCGACACACAGTACAACGCAGACGCTCATATACACACGCATACACTCACCACTATGAACGCACACACGCACACCCTACCCTATGCGCACCTCAGCGTACACGTCAGCGAAGTTTTAGACTAATTTTACAAGCTAGCTTCACATCCTAGACACGTTCGTACTCGCTTGGAAAAGCTAGTGGGCGGCGCATTACCGACATTTTGCTGCTTGGCAGGCTGTCGGCATATGCCCACTTAACACATGCGGGATGATGTGGCAGTAAGCGGGCAACCCGCTATTAGTTCCACTTGCATCTGAGGGAGGGACTGGGCTGGTCTTATGTTTTTTTAAAAGAAATGTTGGTTTGCTGTTAGGCATACTGGAAACCACCGTGAGTCGGGGAGCGCCTGTATGGCGCCCATTAGCGGCACACGAGACTCAAACCGCCTGAAGCGAATGAGACTCGAACCGCCTGAAGCGAATATGACCAGGGCTGACCATTGATCAGATCCAATTCGTTATATTTGCAGATGAATAAAAAACGTGCATGTTGTAGCTATGTCGCCAGATACACGAGTACATGTCTTTCTTTTTCACCTTTTCAAAATCTAAAAGAAAATCAAAAAAATTCTAACCTTTTTTACAAACAATTGAAAATTTTCAAAAATCTTTTTTACTGAATATTTTTAATATGAATAATGTTTAAAATTTGAAAAAAAAATTGAACCTTATTTAGTGATGAACATTTTTCAAATCTGAAATTTTTGCAATAGTGCCCATTATGAAACATGAATATTTTGAAAAATTTGAACATTTTTCACATCTAAACAATTTTCTTTTACAAATATTTTAAAATTAAACATTTTAAAAAATGAAAAAATTCAAGAATCATAAAAGGGTGAAAAAACGAGAAAAGAAAAAGGAACAACATGAAAAGAAAAGGATAAGAAGATTAAAAAAACTAAAATAGAAAACATAAAAAAGGAAAAACTGAAAGAAAAAAATCCACGTGAATGGGCCGGCCCAGCAGCAACCCCTTTAGGCGGCGCGGATAAGTTTTTCCGTGTGCCAGCACCGTAGCATGGTCCAGTCCAGTGTCTTGTTTTGTTTACATAACTCAGTCCGGTTACTGCCTTGACTCGGGCTGGCCGACATTTATCGGGAACCTGGGCCATGCCATAGCCAGCGAATGGATAGCTTCGGTCTCGGCGGTGGCGACGGCGGCGGCGAATAAATCTGCTTCGGATTCGTCCTTGCTGGTATGTGGAGTACCGGATCTGGGTGGATCTGCAAGCTTCTCGTCCGGGCGAGGCTGGCGCAGCGGCGGCGTCAGCCTTGATGCGGATTTTGTGTCTAAGCTTCGCCGTCGCGGCGACGCTCGCTCCGGCGTCAACGCGGAGCTTTGGACCCTGTACAGGAGCAGGTTGTTTTGGAGGTTCGTGCTGTGCGGCGGCGAAGGCGTCGTCGGTCTACTGCTGGCTTTCTGGTGCAGGATCTGGGCGAGGAGAAGGTGTTGCCAGGTGCGTTCATCGACCATGTTCTCGTCGCTCGTCGACGAGCGACTCAAGTGGCGTTTCCAATGTTTCGACGGTGTCTTCCTAGCGGGTTGGAAGACGGTCTTCCTTCTTCTTCTCCGGCTCCGGTGTCTGAGGCCCAGCTGTGGCTGGTTTGTGGTCGTCGTTGGCGTAGAGTGCGTGGGTGTGTGGGTGGTTGGTTGTACCGTGTTTGTTCTTGTACTTGGATGAACACGATGGTTTTGGGTTGGCTCAAAAAAAGTTGTTTATTTTTTGAAAGCCGGGCCAAAAGATTTGTCCCAATCAATTAATTAAGAAAAGAGTTTTTACAACACATACCGAGCCGAGACCAAAGAAGTGGCTCGCTAGGTCACCCAAAATCTTACAATCGGGATTACTCTCATAGCATTATTTCAGCTAAACGCTTGACACCCACGGTAACCCAAAGACGAGGCTCGGTATTGATCTTATTAACAATAACCATAGGAGGCGCATGCTTATTACAGAAAACACGAGCGTTTCTCTCATTTCAAACCTCCCAAAATGTTAATAATGTGATGATCGTCATGCCTTTGTGGTTCGGGGTAGCTCCATCCGTCGAGCCACCACGTAGGAAGCGAGAGGGCCGGCCATCGGCTTGTGTCCAAGGAATATATGCCTAGCCAATTTTTTGATGAACCCGAAAGGCGAGTGGTGTATCGACACTTGTATATAGAATTGTTTGTTGGATGTAACGTACATGGTCGCCGCTAGGGCTGGACTAACGAGCTGCTCGGATCGTTAAGGCTCGGCTCGTTAAGGCTCGAGATCGTTAAGGCTCAGATCGTTAAGCTTGTTAAGAATAACGAGCTGAAACTAAAGCTCGGCTCGGTTCGTTAGACGTTCACGAGCGCTCGCGAGCAGCTCGTTAAGACTCGTTAAGAAGATGTAAAAAAACTTAAAATGCATCTAAAAAGATTTCAGCCATAAAACGTATAAAAGTAGTTTAAAAATGACAAATCAACAACAAATAGTTCACAAATTCATAGTAGTTTCACACACTCAAATGAAAATAAATATTGCTAACTTGTTAATCGTTGGATGGGCTACAACATATAGATTTGTAGCCATGCTGCCACGACGCTAACGATCTTAACGAGTAGCTCACGAAACTCGTTAGTTTGATTGTTAAGCTCGTTAATACTAACGAGCTAAAATTGCTGCTCGGCTCGGTTCGTTAAGATAACGAGTCGAGCATAAACGAGTCGAGTTACCGAGCGCTCAATAAGCTTAACGAAATTCGAGCTTTATGTCCAGCCCTAGTCGCCGCTACTCGTGTTGTACTCGTAGCGCAAACGTGGCGCACAACGTAGCTTAGTACCTAGGACATTCCTGGTGATCTCGTACATAGAGGAGTCTGATTGGTCGTCCAAAACAAATTCGCGATACATGCTATGTTTTTAAGGTTCAACGGAAATCGCATCTGGCCCGTGAGGAATCGTCTCAGGGAGGCGAAAATTGCCGGAAGGTGCTGCACGAAGACCGAGAACACCTAATGGTCTTGACGAGCCGATGAAGGTATCTGAACTGATAGAGCAAGAGACTGGACAATGGGATGAACAACTGGTCCAGTTTGTTTTTTATCCAAACGATGCCAATGAAATTCTGAAGATTCCGATCAGAGCTAACACGGATTGCTTGACACTATGACAAAAAGGGCGTATTTTCAGTAAAATCTGCTTACCGGCTTGGCACCAGTCTGTGAGATGTGCAACGGAACCATGACGCTAGCCCATCGGTATCACCTCTAGGCTCAGACCCTTTTTGGAAACAGATTTGGAGTTTCATGCTACCAGCAAAAGTTCGAATTTTTCTGTGGAGATTGTGCCACAATAGCCTGTCTACGAGGATGAACATCTCGCGCAAGCGGATTGAGCTAGATACTAGATGCCCAATGTGTTACCAGATTGATGAAGATGGAGGTCATTTATTTCTGAAATGTAAAAAGATAAAGCAAGTGTGGAGAATGATACTGCTGGAAGAAGTGCGCATAAAGTTGTTGTCGGCGAGCAACCCCATGGCCGTGTTCGAATTAATTCAGTCTTTACCGACTGAACAGATCACCCCAACTCTCCTGCTGTTTATGGGTACTAGATGACCCGTTGCGCGACTGCCTAGATGCAAAGACTAAATTGTTGCCATAAGTGAATCCTTATGAAATAAGAACGTGACGAAGCAAGACCGTATTGTTGTCATAGATTCTCTTTGTTTCGCTAACCAACATGTGATTGAAATTATGCCAGTTTGGGGCAGGTAATTGGTTGTCATTTTCATTTCGATATGGCACATTGCATCTTAAAAACAGATGGCACCACCGAAAAAATCGGTTGAATGCTTTAGTGCAAAGTAGGATCACGACGATTAATAATCTTTTAGCCCACATATAGGTATGTGGTATTTGGTATATAATTTTTTTAGTTAAGATGGATATATTTTGTGAGCCATATGATCCTCACCCTATGTTTCGATGTTTGTTACCGATTAGATAAAATAGAATGGGAAGAAATAACTCAAGCAACTAATTTTCTCTGAACTGGCACAAATGCCGAAAGCAAGACTACATTATTGCCATAGGTTATATTTGTTTCGTCATCGATTATTTGTATTGTTGGCTTAGGCTTAGGCTCTCTTTGTTTTCCTTCGGTCTAGTATTTTAGTACGAAGTAGGATCATGATGATTAATAATCTTATAGCACACATATAGGTATTTGGTATCTATAGTTTTTTAGTTAAAAGCATGTATTTATGAGACATATGATCCTCGCCTTGTGTTTCGATGTTTCTATCAATTAGAAATAGAATGGGAAGAAATAATTCGATCAACTAATTTTTCTGCCCTCATTAAGATCGGTTACACATGGATACCAACCTAGAAATGGTGAACCTGTTTGCATGAAACGTCATTTAAAAATGGATTTTAAACCGATGAGAAAACACAACAGAAACAAATTACTAAATAATAAATTACTTGCTCCAATACAGAGTAGCACCTACGCTGGGTAGTGCAACATTGTCATAGAACTATTTTCGCTTATAGTGCAGAACATAAGTTTGGTTTATACATAGCTCATAGAAACGTGAATTGGTTGTTGCCATAGGTTATGTATGTTCTGCCACCCATTATTCGAGGCTGGTAATTGTTAGGCAGTCTGAGCTCGATATACCCTATTGTGTCTGAAAAACATATGCTACCACTAAGTTTTATCTGGTTGAATAGGTTATGAAAAACATATGTTACCACCAAGTTTTATCTGGTTGAATATGTTACGACTAAGTACGAATTTGACGATTAAATTTTTAGAGGTATGTCTTCTTTGGTGTGAATATTTTGTTCTGTTATGACAGGCAAAATACACATGCCTTGCTTGGTGAGCCTATGTTGGGCCTTCTTTTGTTTCTATCCTCATGCATAGATGACCCGTTGCCCCACCAGCTCAAAGGATGGGATCAGTCCGACATTCAAGCCATAAGTTTTATTTTCTTGTAGTACCGAGTACCGACGCATGCTGATAGATGGCAGAATCAGTGCAGTACATCAGAATTCAGAAGTAGTCAAGCAAGATAAGAACACAAGCAGAAATGATCAAACAATAAACTACAATGTATATTATCAGGGTGCCACTTGCCAATACAAATTTGTTTGACTGTCATTTAAGGTTTGACCCGTCCCTGATGGACAATATTGTATTGTGTGGGCCTTCTTTGTACAAATATATCTTGTTATTTACAGAGAGTCGACATAATATAGCTAACAGATGGAACCGCCAGGTACACCTGTGGTCAGTTACACGTACATGATGAGATTGCAGGTATAAGCACCTTCCTCGAACACGTTCTTGAAGGGTTTTAAGGTTGAAGTATCTGGCCATACACGTGATTTCCCTACAGACAATACATGTATAGCATAGTACATGAATGAAAAAGAAACAAGGCAAACACAATAATTTCGTAGGAAATACAGTACTCCATTACCTCCAAGAGCCGCTTACTTATTCATCCACTCATAGAACTGTCAACTTTGAGTTGGACTGAGCACTATGATGGTAATAGTAGAGAAATGATTAGCTCTAAATGAAACAGAGGTGTTCAGAAGCATGGAGATAGTCATAAAGAGTAATAACATCTGCTGCCACAATATGACAATTCAGAGCTACATAAGTGGATAGTAATAACATGAAACTGAAACATGGGTCTTCATAAGCATGGAGCTAGCTAGAGATATTAATTAAATTCAGACTACTCCAGCATTCATGCATAGCCATGCTCACCAAGCAATATGCCGTCGATCTTGCCACGCCAGGTCTTGAACGTGTGCCTGCGGCTCAGGTCTTCGTCCTCGTCAGGGTAAATTGATGTTCACCTTTTGCTCCAGTGCAAACCTGATAATGCATCAATGAAAATTCTTTGCATCAGTGTGTAATTAGGAGGGTGACTCTCTGATATAACTATGAAACTCTATTTACAAAGTGCTAACAAAGACCCCTGAATAAAAACATTTTTGTAGGTTACCATTCTCAACAATACTTTGCTTTATTTCCAATGACTGAAGATGATATTTAGAAGGTCTTTACTGATTAAAAAGATTTAATTCTAACATACTAATAAAAAGAAGACGTGATACAAAATAGTTGTTTGGTGTCCATGAGTATTTCGTGTTAAGTTTCAATAGCCAGATAATTACAACATAAATAGCTATGCATGCACATATTATACCAGCTCCAAAGCCAATTAGTAATCAAATGAGAACATATAATGCATCAGATATAAAAGAAGTTCACCTTACCATTATTCCCGATGCAAATATCAATACAGTATATTTTGGTTCTCTTATCCGAATGATGAGTGCAGCAAAAACGTTGTTTTAAATAGACAGAACTAAAATTGGTTCTCTTATCCGAGTGATGAGCTAATCAAATGCTTAGTTTTCACCACAATAGAAGGGATAATACTAACGTGGAAATAATACAGATTAGCTACAAACGAGTGCGAGTTCTACACATCATTAGCTTTATTTACTGAAGCAGAGAATAGAGCAGAGCAGCCGTGCATCATGCATTGTCAATTAATTATCTTACCCTCATGCAAAAGGTAGTCAGGTAGACAGTCTCTTGGCAAACCTTTGAAGTAACTCAGGATTGGACGGGTAATTAAGCTATCAGTCTATTTTGTAAGTAAGTGTTTTCTGCATAAGCAAGAATTAAGAATGGTCTTTAGTTTTTGGGCTCCACAAAGTCACTAACTCTTATACCAGGACATTCGCGATCCACACTTGAATGTTTCTAGACATGTAGAGCACCAGACAACACTCGGTATTCAGAAAACGTATAAATATAGCTTCAAAAGCCTGATATGAAAAAATAAAGGTCATGTAAGAATGCATTAGGATAATGATTTCAACTTGGGGTTATACTTTGCATTACGTGGCTAGAGAGCTATTGCTTTCAGGTCCAGTTTACAGTCCAGGTTGACCATGGATGTTCCTGTCATCAGACCACATACCAGAGTACACCCAGAACGTCAGTGGTAAAAAAAAATTATCGCACTATATCGCCCCCAAAACCCGACATCATAATCTAGCGAATTTGGACACTCTTCATTGACCAAGTCATGGTTGATAACTTGGAATGCTAAAAGGAAAATGGAAGAAACTTTTGTGCACAACAGAAGGTAACAACCGAAGAAGAAAAACTGAATAATAATGGTACCTGATAGCTGGTACCACTTCCCTAACTATTGTTTGTTGAATGAAACATTTTTCAGCAGCACACAATTGAGAACTACAGAAGGAATCTTTCTGTTAGATGATTGGGCCAAGAGAAAAACAGATAGGGCAATTATTACTCACAGTCCATTTCCCTTTTAACTACTTTTACCATTTTCACATAAGAAGATATACACATGGCAAATAGTAGCATCATTAGAGTCAAACGGCTCTAGTAAACTAACATATTGATTACATGATTACAATTGTCGTGGTCTTGCTGCGGACATGCTCCTCGACAAAATTCCAGTCGCCACCAAACCTGCAAACCACATAGATTAACCAAGTTGTTCAGCGGTATGAATTAATACTATTCGGACATGTTCAGAGGCCAGCAGAATACGGATTCATGGACTGTCTGAACAGAATTTGTTTTAAATAACATAAACTGTAGATACATTGTGTAAACAGCAGAAAAATACTTGATAGCACGCTCACTTGAATGGTGACGATCAAAAGCTACTTTCTGACGATGCAAAGGGCAACCCGAAGCAGCGGCGATACAATAGAAGTATATGAAGACAGTAAACTGGAATTGCTACCAAAAATCCCTATTTTAACCATGTGCATACCTAATTCTTTTGTACAAATGAGGCCCCCAAGGAAAAGTCAGCATTGGGAGTCTGACCATATTTGTAGTTTGCCTATTTACCAAAAGGCACATATGGAGATATAACCGTAACCTATTTCAGGTCACGACCCAAGAATCAACATCGAAAATCATAAAGAATTTTCAAATACTTTTTTCAGGTCATTCTTATTAGTAAGCTAACAGCATGCCTGCATAAACTTATTTCTTCATGTCTTCTTTTATGCCCATTTCTTGCCACCGCAGGAAGAAGGGTATCGTCAATGAACACACACACACACACACATATATATATATAGAGAGAGAGAGAGAGAGATTAAAATCATACAATGCATAGGATGACATATACCAAATATACTAATGGATAGCAATGTTAGGCAATCACCATCATATAATTCTATTCCAATTAAAATCAAAGGCATGGTGCAGGTCAATAAAATTGCTAATAATTACTTAAGCTAGTGGATCAGATAACCCAGTTTTATTTTTCATCGATCAACTAAAATACTTCATTGTCTCTACTATACAGATATATAAGATGGAATCAGATATGGGTTTTTACATAAAATTCATGCAATCTTATTAAACTAAAAGAATGCAATGTGGTTGTCTCTAAAACGCAGTTGTAAAATCTCAAGCAAGGATTTGACGGCAACCAGGCTCAGGTGCAGGGAAAAGTCCAGTGCATCATTAGCAAGAGATCCTAGGTAAATTGAATGTCAATCTTCATATGCATACAGATGGAAAAGCTTCTGAAATATTTAACAGCCAAATGAAACAATTGATCCATATACTGCAGGTATACCAATTCTTTTCTATGAACATAATGTACGAATTTAACCATGCATAGGTTCAATTAAGCTGCCCTTTGAACCCAGAACGCGGCGGCGATTTACAACCCGTCTGAAAACAAGAACAAACAGTAGAACTGTCAGAATGATCGCAAGAAGAAAAGAAAAATGGACACAGATGTAAAGGAATACCAGTAGCTTGTGACAAACAATTATGGTATGCTAGCTTAAGTTATATACGATATGTAGAGGAGGTTTTCAAAGAATATTTTTAACAAATATACATATGAAGCTTGTACATATAGGACCGACTCACCAATGAGGACTCCATTGCCATCAATCTTCGTCTGTGTACTGGCCTTTTGAAGTTCTGCTAGTCCCCGTGCCTCTCGGAGTATCTGCAATGAAGTCATCAAATCAAACCACAATGGCACCTTTACGCACAATTTAGATATACTTATTAATCAGCCGCAGAATGCATGGCTATGGAAAGGAAACCAAGGGAGCAACTTTAATGCTTACAAAAAAAAAGCATGGCGTAAATCTAAGAAAGGCAATACAATACTTGAGACCAACTGGCTTTCAGTCAGACATGTAACGTAATCCATATATAACTCGAGAATATTCAGCTGTGACACCAAAAGTCCAAAACGAAGATATTATCTACCGTGTAGAAAAGCTAATCCAGAAAAACTTCATAAGAAATCTGCAACATATCAGCTGTCCAAAACTTCATCAGATGTATTTCTTAAATTTATCATGGCCTTTTGGCCCAAACTTACTTCAGATTAACTTCTCTCCATCCAAGTTCTACAGGCAGCAAACTTCGCCCCAGTGATGTATTTTACAAATTTTCGATCAGTAAAGAGGAAACCATGACAGGCTAAAAGCAAGTGATCTAGCGCACCAAAAAAATACATGAGTTTGTTATAATTCAAGTCTGAAATACAAAAATGTGTTCCTCAACAAACAATGACATGTTTACTCATCAAGCAACAGTTCATGCAAGATTTTAATCTGTATGTCACCACGACGGTGTAACATGTTCAGTTAAGAAACTCATTACCTCTCCAAAAAAATCAACATGTTTAACTTTCCTCCTTGAAGAATCAGAGCTGCAACCTCCATTCTGCCGCCCCACAGGCCCCTCCACCCAGCGCGCTCCTTGGAAAGCTAGTTTTACCTCCAGGAGATCTGTGCAGAGAAATACATCATGACCTGTTTAAAATGAAATGGAGGCATTAAGGCACTGCAACGCCTGCACGAATTTTGCTCAACCGATTTTTGGTTCCCATATCAGGTTAGCACCACCACTATAAGCCTATAAGCACATTTAGCTAGATAGATCGAGTAAAACTATCACAAAAACTATGTATTCTTCAATTTAAAAAGCACTATATTTTCTGGAACTTAAGACACCTAATTCAAAAGGCTGTTTCGCAAAGCAGTTATGATATGAATGGAGGTGTGTGGACAGTAATCTTTAGTAGAGATACCGGAACAAACATGAAAAAAGGAAATTCAGAGACATATATTGCATCAGCATCAAATTATTTGAAAGTAACACGATTATTCAAACATCTCAGCAGAATCAGAAATACAAAAACTACACTTTCAATCTCTCTTAAATCTGAACCCGGGACTATGCCTGGAAAGCACATACTAAAAGAATGACCAAGCTTGAGACAATAGTCCTTTAAAGCAGTACCTTAAGGATGAGATAGATGATGTCCATTTCCAGAGCTATGAGCATATCCATCAGATGCTCTCCGTGAACCTGCAAGAATCAGACAGCTGAAACAAATGGCTCATATTATACGTGATGGTATTTAAGTGCCAAAGAATCAGCTAGCCGAAACAAATGCCTCATATTATACGTGATGGTATTTAAGTGCCAAAATCCTCTATGCTGGAAGTACATCATAAATGAATATGAAAGGGAGAAAAATAAACTTATAGCTCACATATTATAAAGCAAAACATTGACCATATCAGACCAACTATCATGCCATTTAATCTATTGACAACATTTGTCCAACAATTAGTTACTGAACCAGTACTAATGAGGCCATTACAAAATAGAGTTATTACAACCACACTACTCTAAAGCAATGAGATAAGAACTTGTTTCATTAGTCAGGTATAAATGTCTCTTGCAAGCAAAACTAATAATTATCTGCACTATGCATCTCTTGACAGGAGGCCAAAGTCGAAATTATGTGGGGGGTGAACCAACTCATGCCGAGAATTTTCTAGTGCAAAATCCATGTACATTTTAAACAAATCACCACTGTACGGTTAGAAACTGTAGGTTATATTACCTGTGCTTACAGAATTAAACAACAAAGTAGCATTTCCAAATAAACACTGTCTTTTTTTTTTGAGAGTACACTTGTCTTTTTTATGACAGAGTCAATAGATTAGCAAGATCCTTAAATAACAGGGGTTCATAAATTGAACTTATTGGTAGCATTGATACAACAAAGCATATGACATTTAATCCTAATAAATAGTACAAGCTATGTAGCCCAGGGCACATACTGTTCGGAGCAACACTGAATGTAACAGATAAACAATAGCTGTAAAGATCCAGGCATGCGAGGAATACGGTCCTGCAGCAAAAAAACAATATTGGGGAGAAAATGCATCCTGTTACAGGTAGTGTTGAAGCCAAATAAACATTTAAAGAAGCACCCTTATGCTAACCAAATCATCGCATGAAAAACAACTCCCAAATGATGATATTATCTAATCTACAAAGCAATGATGCTGCTAGCTCAGGCCAACTCACCTAGCATCTCACCAAGCTCACCAAAGAGATCATTCAGAAGATCGTGCTTAAGCTTCTCCCTCTCGGCTTTGTTGATCTTCCTCAGGGCCTTCTTCTTGCACTTTATGTCAATGAGAGGCCTGTGCATGGTTTAGATTGAAAACTATTACGACATCAACAACAATGGAACACCTCTCAATCGGATTCCCTCCGCGAGCAAAAAATAAATAAAGAGAAGAGCCAAATTGAAGTTGGAAACTAAAGAGGAATAGAATCATAGTTCTAAACCAAATGACAACAATAGAAATAGTAAAGAAATATCTGCACAAGCAAATCATCACTGTCCAAAACTGACATTCATTGCACAAACAAATTAAGAGGACAAAGGGGAGGCAGGAGAGAGATACCACCATTAAAGGTTCCTTTTGAATCCTAAGATCGAAGCACCACCAAGCATCACATCGAGGTGGAGAGGCCACCCAGCACGGCCATGTACGCTGCCGTTGAACACTGGCATCACCATTTTTGTACCTTAACAAACACGGGCTTAGTGCTGCTTGGCTGCAAGAATTGGAAAGGCACTGTTACGGTGTTACTTATTATTGACAACAGCGGTAAGCCGGTACAAATTAGTGAACACACAAAATCCATGGACAAGCAGCAAACTGAACCTGTGAGATGGAGAACAGATCACCTAGATCAAGAACTTGGTAGTCATGAAAGCTGACAGCAAGGGCAAGCAACTCAACATATCCCTTCTTATCCGGGTTGAAAATTCCAAATTTCAGGCTCTCATGTGAAATGAAGAATTATATCGTTTCATCAAATATACTTCACCTGCATCACCATCATGTCAATCCGAGCAAGATGAACCAGAGAATCAGTTTTAAACAAGCACACATCACTTGTAAATTGATAGCAAACTATAATCCAATAATTTACATTCACCATTCCGAAGTGAGACAATTGCGCCAGTCCATTTATTTACATTCACCATTGAATGAAGTGAGACAATTGCACCAAATCAAGAATGAAGTGGTACAATTTTAATTGTGCCAAGATACTCAAGTTAATTGAGACGGTTCTGAAATTCTGTTATTATTTTGATTGCACCAAACCTGCCACTTAATTAACACTTTGTACAAAGCAGGGCTACAAAAATAAGCATAATCATGGTTATCTCAGTATAAAAGATTATTTTGAAGGAAACAACAGCCATTTTCATGTCTAGGCCATAATTTAATTCGCGTAAAAAGGTCTAAAATTTAAGTTCTAGACAGTACACTAAACTAACCACTGAGAGCAAACCGTCCATCCTCATATTTGGGAATTTTATTGGTACAATTTCAATTGTGCCAAGACTCAAGATAATTGTGCCAAGATACTCAAGTTAATTTAGCCAAGACAACTCAAGAACTACTCAAAAACTATTGGCAAATCTGAGATACATGGAAGAGGAAGAGAGAGACCTCACCGGCAGCAGCAAGTTGGGGAGTTGGCAAGCAGCACGTCGGCGTCGTGCCGGCAGCAGCTCCGTCCTGACCTTCTCCTCCATCTCGCCCTCGCCCGCATCAGATTCGTGCCTGCAGCAGCAGCAGCCCGCATCACCTCCGGCCTGGCCTTGTCCTCCATCTCACCCTCGGCCCGCATCAGCTCGACCTGGGAGAGGAGAGGAGGTGTGGACCAGCTCAGGCAGGTCTCGTCGCTCGCTGCCACCGCAGTCCGCTGCTCGCTGAAGCCGCCGTCGTTCGCCGACACCGACGTCCGCTGCTTGTTGCCGGCCTGCTGCCGCCGTCGCCGCCGTCGCTGGCCGCTGCCGTCCGCTGCTTGCTGCCGGCCTGCTGCCGCCGTCGCCACCGTCGCTGGCCGCTGCCGTCCGCGGCTGCTGCCGGCCTGCCGCCGCCGTCCCCGGCCGCTGCAGTCCGCGGCTGCTGCCGGCCTGCAGCCGCCGCCGCTGCTGTCCCCGGCCGCTGTCGTCCGCGGCTGCTGCTGGCCTGCCGCCGTTGCCGGCCGGCCGCCACCACCGCCATCTCCTCGTGTAGCAGGACGACAGGCAGGTGGGCCTCGTGCATCTTCTCCTGGTCCTCACTCCACCACCGGCGGATGAGATGCGGGAGGGAATTGGGGGAGGAGAGAGGCGGCGGCGCGAGCAGGAGGAGGAGATGCGTGAGGAGATTGGGGAGCAGGACGAGCGGTCGAGCGGGGATTGGAGCTAGGGTTTCACCGCGGGTGTGGAGTTTTGTCTCGCGCAGCTGAGTGGGCCAAACAGAGCGACGCCCACAAAGTGATCTCGCCTCTAATCTGTGGACCCAGTGCGCAAAAAGACCCACCCGTCATCGACCTACTTAGCCAGCACCGAAGTAACAAAACAATTACCGCATCGGACGGCTGTGGTGAAAAGTGGGATGGAAATTTTACTATTCACCACGCATCCAACGGTTAAAAATCAACAGGAGGGGCAAACTACCTGAGGACGCGGGTAGACTCGGCTCCTTTATAGTAGTAATGGTGGTGCAGGCGAGAAAGAGAAATCGGCAGAGGAAGTCTGCCATAGTATCCAAAGTATATGTTTGATTTTCAGTCTGATGCTAGTACGGATAAGACAAAGAAAAATGTCAATTGAGTTCCAGCATGCAGAAAGGAAAGATGGACGAAGCCAGCTCACAACCATGTTAAGGTCAATGTTGACGCAGCTTTCCGAAAGAAAACAACAGATGGAGCTTGGGGTTTTGTCGCCTGATCAGACGCTGGAGAGTATATCGCCGCTGCAGCAGGAAAGCTGAGGTATTTGAAGGATGCTTTGCAAGCTGAAGTTGAAGCTTGCGTCGCGGCAACGGAAGGAGCGAGTGCGCTGGGCTTGGCCCGTGTCATTTTTGAGTCTGGTTGCAAGACTTTGGTCACCGCCCTGAAGACGCATAGCCATGATTTATCACCCATTGGTGTGCTCCTTTAGGAAATCCGAAGTAACTGTATTAGATGGTTTGAGACTTTTGAGTTTCAGTTTGCTCCACGGAGCTGTAATTCAGTCGCACACTCCCTAGCTCAGTATGGCCTGCGTGCTGGAACTGAATGTACTGGCTGGGAGGGCAGTGCACCTGTCTTTGTTTCTGAACTGGTTGCCAGCGATGTTTCTGAGCAATGTGGTTAATGGAATCTCAGGAAGGACGTGTTTCTATACTAGTATTAAAAGAACAAACATAATCGGATACATTAAATCTTATACGTTCAATATGCTACCAACAGATCAGATTGTTCGGTCCGTGTTGAGCAACTCAACACATCCTGCCCCGAAACGTTATTTTTGTTTTTTGTGTGACGAAACGTTATTTTTGCATGAGTCCTGCCCGCACGAACGACTGCCGCGCTGTCCCGCTCCCTCGCTGATCTGTCCCGGCGCCTGACCCGTAGGCGGCACGGCACCGACACGCGGCAGGGAACCGACGCATGCTCTACGGATGAGGAACGACGGCGGGAGGCCGCCCGCAGTCGCATGTACAGCATCTCCGCCGTGCTCTTTTTGCCCAGCTCGCTCGATGACCTCCGCGACACCAACGCTGCTCTCGGCGGCATCGGCGACCAGTGTAGCCGTCTCAGGAAGCCAACGTTTACTTACCTCGCGCTCTACATCGACGACACGTACTGGTCCCGGCGCCACATCAACGACGGGCTGGACGCCCTGTTTTCTGGCGCCCCGGCGGCGCGCGGCCTCGAGGAGATCCACGTCCACGTCTCTCCACCCCACCAAAATACAGCCTCCATGTCGCCACCCTGCTGTCTGATACCCTCTGTGCGCTGCACCTCAACGCCCTGCAGCTCAGGCTGCTCTGTTCGCCGGTGCCCGAGTCGTTCGCGCGGCTGCTCCAGTGCCAACGTCTGACGGCCGGACCTCCAGGCCATCGTGGACGCTACGCCACTGCTCGCCATCATGGAGCTCGACCGCGTCCACCTCTCAACGAGTTGGCTTCGTTGTTGTCAGGCGCCGGCACCGGCCGCCACAGACGGCTCTGCTGCCCGCAGGTCAGCGCCTTGTTGCTCGCTAACATCCGCAGCTGATGGTGCGAGTAAACATGCGTATTGGGCAGATCGATGCGGATGCAGATAACGAGCATCTCTGCATCTGGGTCATCTTGCCGAAGATTTGCTATGAAATCGTGGTAGTAACCAAAATGTGCAAGATCCGGGACGCCGAGTTCGGGAAGGATGCAGCGCCTCTAAACTCATATACCAGTTTGGGTGATCTCAGGTATGTAATTTTCTTTTCTTTTTCCAATCATACCGGATTAACAACAACTCACCAAGGCCGAAGGAGGAGACAACGGAATCTGTATCCTGAAAGGCATGGAAGGGCTTGACGAGCTTCTCTGTTTCAGTGTCTTGACCCTTGAGGTTGATAGGAAAACTAAGAATAGTATGGCAGATTTTGTCAGCCAAGTTTGATTTTCATGTGATTATTTGTGTGTGCAAATAACATGACAACCTAGGTACTAGCAGAAGTTAGTGTGAATTAATGTTGAGGCTGAACAGCTCGTATGATTAACTTTGTCTTCCTGGCCTAAAACTAACTGAGAACTTGCTACGCTTTATAAACTGATGGAGCAAAGATACGCATGCATACTGTAGCCAACAGAAGAAAAATATGCCAATCTAGACAAGTTGTACCGGCTCCTAGGCAAAGGTAGTGTCATCTCCAATGGGCGACACTGCCACTTCTTCTTTGCAAGAATTCATGTTTCTACAACACCTGCAGTGCAGTTTCTCGGCAAAAACAACTAACAATTTTTTGAAGAACCCAACAATTGTTGGCTTTTCATTGATAGTAGAGGGAAACTTACAAGGTGAATACGAAATTACGTGACAGAGCGATCGGAAAGCAAATCTATACTACTATTAAAAGAGCAAACTTGTGTTGATACATTAAATCTGATCCCTTCAATATTTAGCTAACGGCATAGATTGCTCCAATGTTTGACAACTCAACACATCTTTTCATTTCATGATAATTACAGGATTTGCCACGCTAAAAACAAAACGTTCCTTTTTAAGCTACCATTGGCCGTGGCGGTCGGCGCGGGGACGAGATTGAGAGGACCGCGTGCTGCTCCAGCCGCCGCCTTGTGAGAGCGGCGCGGGGAGTGGGGACGATATGCGATGCGGAACACTTGCGGGACGAGATTGAGAGGACCGTGTGCTGCTCCAGCCGCCGCCTTGTGAGAGCGGCGCGGGGAGTGGGGACGATATGCGATGCGGAACACTTCAAGGAACGGGCGGGACTGCGGGACAACGCTCGCGCTCAGACCTATGCGCCGCCGCGATTCTCGTGCGCCACCGACGAATTGCTCGGGCCGCCGCCGAATTGAGGTCGACATCGGATCATCTGGCTGTTCCCTTCCTGTTTCGAGGCTCCGACGTTTCGTCGGTTCGTCCGCTGAAATCGAATTGAGATACGGCAGAGCGCAATCCAGCCGTGCGGCGCGAGTTGTGCCAGTGCTGCCGGCCGCCGCCAAGCCCACGGCCGCTCGCCGGCGCTCCGCCTCCGCCCTGTTTAGTCGGCCGCCCCGTCCCTCACGCCCGAGTCCTGACGCCGCACGCCACGTCGCCTCACGCCTGAGTCCTGACGCCGTACCAGCGCTGCTGCCTGCGTACGGACGAGCTCGAGGGAACTGTTGTGAAGGAATCTCTCAACCAGTGCGCTGGGGAAACATAGCAGGCTAGCAGCAGCACCAAGTTCATCAGTCACTCACGCCCCACGTATCACTGAATCACTGATCGAATACTGATCACCCACGGTAAGAAGTCCTTTAAATTTAATTTCTGCTTTTATTTTGCCCAAACAAGATTAGAGGATAATACGTAATTTGTTAATTACTATGAATTACTGTTTCGTTCTTGTGAACCTAAGTATATTATGTTGGATGTGCAGTTGTTATGCAAGGCTGACGGGCGGACGGCCTTGCGGTCGCAACGTGAAGCCATTGGGTGGCAACTGCGGCGAGTCTCCAAAGTGTCTCGACAACTGCACCTGCAAGAACAGCAGGGAAAAGCGTTTCCTTCTTCATGGAAACTGTAAGACAATCATCATGTTTTTTCTTAGTATTCATTGATCTGTTTGAGCATCTTAGCATCATGAAAATAGTGAAGTGGTCCAAGCCAAAGAAAGTACATGATGAGTTGCACCATTAGAGAAGCACTGAACGGCAATTGATTGCAAACTTCATAAGCCTCAATAGAGAAGTCCATCAATAAAATATACATTTACAACGCGAACTTATGCTTATAAAATTTAGGCCTTCGTCATTATGCAAAAATTAAGATAAGCTGCAAGCATCTGTTCGGTAGAAATTTGCTTATTGATACCGAATCTAATCATTACAATGACTTTGCAAATATGTATTTACAGGCTTGAGGACGCTGACCTTGGGTAGCTAGACAAGCAGGTTGTCGAAGATTTAGAAGGCGTCCAAATCCACCCTGTTGTGCTCAGCTTTCCAGCACCCTTTCTCAACATCTTTTTAGTGGACAGTATAGATGAATCAATCTGAAATTATACAAGCCCTTGATGATTTAAAATATGTAAAATTTTCATGGGCAAAAGTAAAACATTTTTTATTATGAAATTAGAGGACATTATAAAGTTTGGAAGATGTGATATGTTTTCATGGAAATTATAAACCATCTTGATTGAATTGATTAATGTATCTCATAGACGTGCGTTGCACGTGCTCATTCACTAGTAGAAATAAAAACAGGAACTGAAATAGAGAAGCAGCTAGGCAGTTTATGGTGGTCCTCGGCTTCTCTTTGGCTAAAGTAACCCTACTCCGTTTACACACTTTTGCTAATGATGTTTACTGCCTTTTATACTTCTAATTATTATGGTAGAAATTCCAGTAAGAAACAACCCAAACATCTACCAAATATTGTGAATCATTATCATTTATTATATTGTTGCTGATGTGATTTTAAATAATTAATTTACTATTGTGATAACACATCTCGAAAAATTGGCACCGAAAATAAGAAATATTTTCACGAATGTTATGAACACAATTTTTTTTTTTTACAATAATGTACAAAATAGTACTAGGAAAAGTTGACAATCAGCCCTTCTAGATGAAAACATTGTGCAAATAATTGATTATTTTTTTTGGCTTAAGAATTATTTATTTACATCAATATTTATTAAAACCAGACTAATTTTGTATATGTATTAGTTCACACGTGTATATTTCCTACTTATAAATTACTCCCTTTAATTGTGAAAACGTGCGTTGCACGTACAGACCAACTAGTAGTAGTTTCAAAAAAGAAAAAATGTACTCCCTCCGTCCAAAAATAAGTGTCTCAAGTTTACTCATAAATGGATGCATCTACACATGTTTCATGTATACATACATCCACTTTTGTACAAACTTGAGACATATTTTTGGACGGAGGGAGTACTACCAAACTCGAATTTTCTGTAGTGAAATCAGCGCTAGATTTTGCTTTCAAGAAAAATCGAGACTTGAAACTGCAGCGTCATCGTCGCAGCTGGCGGCGAAGCGAGCACGAACCTTTCCCCCCTCTGCAACCAGGCCAAGAAAACATTCATGCCAACCGCCAGTCCGCCACCGCCGCCCCGCCATCCACCATCGCCATGGACGCCGCCATCGGCTCCGTGCCGCCCCATCCATCCCTGCGAACGCCACCCTGGGCCGCCACCATCGGGTTACCGGATTTCACACTGTCACGCAGGAGCTCCGATGCTTCCAGAACGTCACATGCTACCAGGTACCTGCGTGCGGGCCCAGCCCTTATTTTTTCGCTCTTCATCAATCCATAGTCGTTAATTCATTACTCTTTGAAGTCGTACTGTTCTAAATTTGTTATTGATTTTTTTTGCCTGCTTAGATTTTAGGGAAAATTTTGATATAGGTTTGAGTTGGATTGATGAACTGAATCTAACTCAAACAAAAAAAAAATCTAAGCAGGCCAAAAAAAAACTGAATCTGGTGTGATTCACAGTTCTCTATGAACATGTACAGTTAGTGCTATTATTCGTAAATAGTTCTTTCATGTCCGGCAGTACTCTGGGTTTTTGGATTAGTTAGAAATGTCAGGGATGTACTCCCTCTGTTCCAATTTAATTGACTTGCTATCCACCAAATGTAGATGTATCTAAACATGTGGTGGATAGCAAGTCAATTAAATTGGAACGGAGGGAGCAACTGAGAGTGGCGCTGCTTCAGTTCTAGCCTTTACGGTCTAACCAGTTGATTCAGATTTCAGATGTGCACTCCGACCGTATGATGATGCAGTTCGCTACCTTGCAGTATGCTTCCTGACATACTTTCCTTTCGTATTGTCAGCTCACGGCTAGAACCCGGACAGCTTTCTATGGCATGTAGTTAGAGATTGACGATTTTGTTTGTACTCCATCCAATCCAAAATAAGTGTCGCAGTAGAGTGCGTGACAATTTAGCTTGTGATGTAATTATGAAAAATGCTGTTTATGAGGTAAAATTGTTCTCTGAATATTGATTAAGTGCATGTAATTACCACATTGTGAATATAAGCGGCCTGATTGTTGGTGCTATTTGCACCAACTTAAAGTAGGCTTCCTGACATCGATAGACAGTATGGTAACAAATGAGCATTGTGATTTTTTTATGACATATCTCATTTTCAAATTGCAGGCAGTGATGAACAACTTGGAGGATGCACGTGAACAGATTGACACGGCCATCTCCACTGCAGTGAAGGAGAGCAAACCGCTTTACATCAGCATCAGCTGCAACCTCTCCTCGATCCCGCATCCTACCTTCAGCCGCCATCATGTCCCTTTCTTTCTCTCCCCAAGGTATGCCGACATGCTCCCTCTATGGCTCTTTTTTTTTTTGAAGAACACCACACCTTTATTAATCTATCACACAACCATTACAATCAGCTCTAAGACTGTTCTGAAGGAAAACGGGGCTCGTTACAGTCCACTCCTCCGACAGATTATGCAGACACGCATAACGTGCGCATTCATGTGCGGAGGTGTTGGCTGTACGGCGAACAAACGAGATAGAAAAAGCCTGAAAACCTAAGCTTAAAACACTGATTTCCTGAAGAAGGGGAGCGATCACAGGACGGCAACGCTCCCTAGCTCCCCACAAGCGCACTAGCTCCGAACAATCAGTCTCGATGGATATCCGATTGAAGTTCTGAGCTTGAGCAAAAACCACGGCATCACGTAACGCCAGCGCTTCCGAGGTAAGAGGATCCACAATACGAGGATATGCCTTGCACCATGCACCTCTGAATCCACCGTCGACACCTCTCGCCACGCCCCCGCTGCCAGCCACACACTCTAGTGTGTTGACTGCTCCATCCGTGTTGAGTTTTATCACATCACCGGATGGTCCATGCCAAGTACAGCCGGGACAATCCACTGTACCCGCCTTGCTCTTCGGTGGCAATTCCAGCTCCATCAACGTATCATGTACTGACTGAATTGCCACCCTTGGGTCAAAACCCTTCTCTCCATGTGTCCATTTGTTTCTTGATGACCAAATGGAATACATTACCGTGATCACTTTGGCTCGTTCATCTTGTGACCACCATGATTCGCACAAAATATCTGCAGCCCAAGTCTCAGGGTGCAGCTTTGGCAACTTGATATTCAGAATGTCTCTCGCTGCTGTCCAGAACATGCACGCGTGGGAACATTCAGCTAACGCATGTAGCAAGGTTTCTGAAGTGGACTTGCATACCGAACAGGTGCTGTTATCTTTGACATGCCTCCGGGTGAGGGTTGAGAAATCCGGCATAATGCCTCGCATAACCCTCCACCAAAAAACGCGCACCTTCGGTACCACCTTCAGACTCCACAAACGCTTCCATAAGTCCTCCTGACCATGAGAAGTCGATATACTCGCTGTACCTTGTTCGCCTCCAGGATGTGAGACAAGCATACGGTAAGCGGATTTGACTGTATACATGCCAGATTTTTCATAAGCCCATGCAGTCCAGTCCTCCCCCATTCTGCTGCTAAGAGGAATTTGCATGATGCGATCGATATCCAGCTGACTGAACCTGTTTGTCGTGAGCTTCTGCAGGTTCCACTGATGGGTATCCCCATGGATCAGCTCGCACACCTTCTCTACCGTAGCAGCTGGTGGACGGAACAAAGGTCGTAGCGTACCGGAGCTGGGTATCCAGTTATCATCCCAGATCGAAATGCTATCTCCAGTGCCTACTCTTTTGATGACGCCCCTTGCCAAGGCCTCTCGACCAACAAGTATTGCACGCCAAGTGCGTGATGCTGTCCTTGGCGCCGTGGCTTCCATGAAGCCCTTGTTGTGATAGTATCGTGCTCTCAAGACCCGAGCACACAAAGATTCCGGAGATGTGAGTAACCTCCAGCCTTGTTTACCAAGGAGCGCAATATTGAAGGCGGCCATGTCCCGGAAGCCCATCCCGCCTTGCCCCTTTGGAACTGCAATCTTGTCCCATGCCAGCCAGTGCATGAACTTCTTGTCTAAACATCCACCCCACCAAAACTTCGCCATAATGGACGTCATCTTGCTGCAGGTTCCTTTTGATAGATTGAACACACTCATGCAGAAGGTCGGTTTTGCCTGGAGAACTGATTTTATCAAGGTATCTCTTGCAGCAAAAGACATAAGTTTCTCCGACCACCCATTGACACTGCCACGCATATTGTCAGCAATAAATTCGAAGACTTCGCTTGTCAAGCTTCCCGCTGCCGTCGGCAGGCCAAGATACTTCTCACTGAAAGCCTCTACCTCTATATCTAGCTCAGCCTTAACTAGTAGGCGCATATCATCAGAGGTGCATGGCGAGAAAAACACCGAGCTCTTGGCTCGGTTTACCAGCTGCCCCGAGGCCTGGTTGTAAAGATGGAGAATTGTGTTCAGCCGTGCCGCACTCTCCACCGTCGCACTGATGAAGATTAAGCTATCATCTGCGAATAAAAGGTGTGTGATCCATGGGGCTCGATGACACACTCTGATTCCACGATCAACAAACCCTGTGTTATAGTAGTTCAGAAGCACTGAAAGACCCTCTGCACAGACTAGAAACAGGTAAGGCGACATTGGGTCACCCTGCCTCAGGCCCCGGGTCGGTTGGAATTGATCTTGCAGTTCACCATTCACCTTCACCGAGAACCGGACTGACCTGACGCATCTCATAATTAGCTGCACCATCCTCGTTGGAAAACCAATTTTTAACAACATGGCTTCGAGGAAGGGCCACTCAATGCGGTCATATGCTTTCATCATGTCCAATTTTACCGCACACATGCCTTTCTTTCCCCTCTTATTTCTCTTCATGGTATGAACACATTCAAAGGCGACCAGGGCATTATCCGTGATTAGCCGCCCGGGTATGAAGGCACTTTGTTCCTGACTTATTACTTCATTAAGCTCAGGTCGCATTCGGTTGGCAATTACCTTGGCACAAATTTTGTAAAGGACTGTACACAAAGAAATTGGCCGAAACTGGGTTATGGACTGGGGGTGCCGCACCTTAGGGATTAAGACGATGGCTGTGTCGTTTAAGGACTGCAGTAACTCCCCTCCATTCAAAAATTCCAGGACTCCATCGGTAATATCTTTGCCAAGAATATTCCAATGCCTTTGGAAAAAACCTGCCGTGAATCCATCAACTCCTGGAGCCTTGGATGGATGCATTTGAAACAGTGCTGTTTTCACTTCATCAGCACAAAAAGCTTCGTCCAGCTTTGATCGGACACCGTCACTAATTTTTGCTGGGACTAAATCAAGAGATCACCCATGACCGGTGGCCCCTGTGTGGTGTACAGATCAGTGTAGAAGTCCTGAATTTCCCTCCCAACCGAGTCTGCATCCTCACACCAAGATCCATCACTCCGCTGCAGTGCCGTAATTTTGTTCCGGCGTTTTCTCTGCGCTGTTTGGGCATGGAAATATGCTGAGTTGCGGTCACCGGCTTTTAGCCACATGACTCGTGACCGCTGCCGAATCCACACCTCCTCCTGGTACAACACCTCATTGATCTTCTCAGCAATCTTTTTCTCCTCATGAGATGGACCTGTTCGAACGGAGCGTCGACGGCACCGCTCCAATTCTTTCCTCAAGACACTAAGTCTATGTTTAAAATTACCAAAAGTCTTATTTCCCCAAGCACTCATACCACTTTGCATCTGGCTGAGAGCATTGGCAAGCCCTTGCTGCCCACCACCCCGCGTAGAAACCTCCCACATATCGGAGATTACTTTGTCATAGTCTTTGTGGGTTTGCCACACGTTTTCATACCGAAAACGGTGTTGGTTACTATGCGTACTCCTGACCACCTGCTTCTGTAACGAGGTCAACAAAAAACAGTGGTCTGACTGTACAGCAGACAGATGCTGCACTCGAAACACTGGATAAAGAAGTAGTAAAGCTTCATTGGCCAATGCCCGATCTAATCTTGCCTTTACATTTGCTATCCCAGGTTGCTTATTATCCCAAGTAAAAGGCACACCGGTATAGCCAAGATCTTGCAAGTCACAATCGTCGATAACTTCTCTGAAGTTCCTCATCTGCCATTCTTCTCGTCCATGCTCACTGAAATGTTCCAGGCCGTTGGTTGTTTCGTTAAAATCACCGACACACAGCCAAGGGTAATTTCGGAGCGAGTGGAGCCGTCGCATCAGGGTCCAGCTCTGATGTCGGTTCTCCCTGCGTGGCTCCCCGTAGAACCCCGTAAACCTCCACGGGGTCACGTCGCCATTCTTAGGTGTGACAATCACATCGATGTGATACTTGTTATAACTCTTCACAGCTGCATCAACATCTGCAGACCAGAAAATGCCGATGCCTCCACTGAGGCCTTCACTGTCCACAGCAAAACAGCCACACATGCCGAGGCTGCTTGCTAACTTTTCTACCCGCTCACCTCTTATCTTGGTCTCCATCACAAAGATAAGAGAGGGACCAAACTGCTTCACAATGCTGCGAAGCTCCCGAACTGTCGAGGGATCCCCAAGCCCCCGACAGTTCCAACTTAGGAAACACATTATGACTGGCGCCGCTGCTCCGCAGCTGGCACCAAAGGATCAGAACTCACAGTTGTTGCTTTTGTTTTCTTTGCATCAGGACTGGGCGCTTCTGCGCGCGCTCTTGGTTCTTCAGTAGTAACACGTTTCAGTCCTGCAAAATTTGGATCAAAAGGGACCATTGCAGCAGACCCGTCCATATCTGTCCCTGTCGAGGTCCTGTCAGCTGCCATGTCCACATAAGAATGATGAGGTTGAAGCCAACGTTTTTTTTTCAACTGCAGACAATGGGTTTGGCATCGAGTTGGTGGACCAAAGATGAGGGTGGCCAAAGCATGCAAAGCCTTTGTAGAGCTAGCCGACGCGTGCAGTTGAGTTAATGGCACCCGCGGTCACACAACTCGACGCCAATGTGCACTTAAGTCACACTTCTCCAGAATGTGATTATTTGGTCACATAACTCGACAAGTGCGTGCACGCAGGTCACTGGCCCCACTTGTCAGTCCGTTTTGGACGGTAAATTTTCAGAAAACCCCCTGGAGTGGGACCATTTTGTAAAATTAATATTACTCCAGGGGGTTTTCTGAAAATTTACCTTCCAAAACGGACTGACAAGTGGGGCCAGTGACCTGCGTGTACGCACTTGTCGAGTTGTGTGACCAAATAATCACATTCTGGAGAAGTGTGACTTAAGTGCACATCGACGACGAGTTGTGTGACCGCGGGTGCCATTAACTCCGTGCAGTTACCCTGTCGCGGTGATGCCATTCGAGGTGGAGATCCATGACTGTCCTTACGACGTCATCAAGAACTGGAACTACACCGGCGTTGTAGAAGCATTCCATAATGGCGAGGACAAGTGCTATACGGCAAAGGTCGGTGACACAGTTGTAAAATGTATTCTACAGTAAAAAATCTTTAGAAATACCACATTGCAGTGATATTTTGCACCTTTTTGACTGTAGGTAAGAACGGAGGAGGAATTGAGAAGAAGGCGACTGATGCATCTCTACGACTTAACAAGGATTGCCTGTGCTTTCAAGAGGTAATTGTTCCGAATAGGAGATGTTACTGATCTCTGAATAAATCCTCCATGCAAGTTCACTGTTGTCAGAAATGCTCATGGCTACAGTATACAGATAGTTTCAGTTTAGGTTATCGTACTTCAGTACTTGAATACATATGTGAAATCGACTTTTTGTCAACTTTCTGCCAGATTAAAACAGTTATTGTTACAAGTTTGATTTGCAAGAAAATGGAACAAAATCGGTTTATATTGCACCGATTGTTACAACTGAATATATCTGCACCAATTGTTACAATGGAATATATCCTATTAACAACCATAAGCCTTACTCCCTAAGATATTCAAAATAAGGCGTATAATTTTTTTAAGTCAAATAATGTAAAGTTTGACCAAGATTTTAGAGAGAAAAAACTGCTCCTTCCATCACAAAAATGTAAGGCGTCCTTGATTTGTACTTATAATTTATCCATAAATTTATTTTAAAGATATACTCATAACCGTCCTAATAGAGATAAAAAAGAGATTTTGCAAGACGAATCCAATGCTAAGAAAAAAAAGAGAAGAGCCTCATAACCGTCCTAATAGAGATAATACCACGTTCGTCTTGTTCTTTACGCCGATCCAACTCGTGCTTTTTAGGATGGATTTCACACAGAATCAAGGTGGGAGGTGCGGGATACGACCCATATCACATTCTTGTGCCATAGCTTGCAAAATCCAATAAATCTATCTAAGCTAGGGTGCCAGGCCTATTAGAATAAGAAGAACAATCCACTTTCCAATCCATATGCTTTTGTACATATATTAATGCTCAAAGTTGAGCATCTGAAAACAGCACAAAAATAGGGCGCCTTGTTTTGGGACAGAGTGAGTATCAACAAACTATGATACCATGAGGATATAATATGAAAATTTCAAGATGTACGTAATGATACTGATTTTGCATTTACTATGTTAATGATTTTCTCTACAAGTTTGGTCAAACCTTTTGTAGTTTGACTTCTAAATAAAAATATCATTTAACATTCGTATAAGACTTTATTGAGAAACGGGAGGTAGTATCATTTAACACGTTGCACCTAAGTTTCAGTGGATATAAGTAGACACGCATTTCCGACTCATTTGGCCTGGATTACACGGTTGACTGCATCATTATCGATAACACGAAATGAAGACATACGTACTATTTTAGACACTCTTTTCACGTTGCATGTAATCTACGAGTACATACAGAACACTTTACTCCAAACAGAGAAGTAATGCAATCTTGAGAAGGTTTCCTAATGCAGATTCACATACGACAACAATTGTAACTGCAAACCCGACACCAAATCCCAGTCCAGTAAATAGAAACAGTATAGGATCCACTGGTTCTTCGTACGAACGATGTAACGTCGTGTTTGGAGCTGAGTTGTCACATTGCTTGGACAATGGAGGTCCACACAGGCCAGTGTTTCCCATGAATGAGAGATTGTTGAATGTCTGGAAATGAGGTGATCCTGGTGGTATTCTGCCAACCAACTGGTTGTAGGACAGGTTCAACACTGAAAGGAAGTCCAACCATGCTAATTCTTGTGGAATCTCCCGTACAGACCATTTGAAGAGAGGTCCAGTGACTCTAGTTGATGAAGAGCACCAAGTTGAGAAGTAAGCGTTCCAGTGAGGGCATTATGTGACATGTTTAGCCCACAAAGCAGTACAAGCTCCCCAACTGTCTCGGGAATGGCACCATCGAATGCATTATCCGAGACATCAATGATTACAAGGGTCTTCAGAATCTTGGAAAATGTGAGAGCGGACCCTTTATATGTGATTGCAGTGGTAAACTGATATGTTTGCCGAAATGGACTGTACTGGTTTTGCATCAATAATGTGTCATTTGGAGATTCAGTTATCATGGATTTGAAAGTTTTAAACCACTTCTTCGGCAATGTGCCGGAGAAATTGTTTGAAGCCAAAGACAAAATCCGTATCTTCTTAAACTCGCATTTGTTTTCTTCCGTCCCTAATGTAGAAGGCCCCACCTTCCCATAAAACTTGTTAGACTTGAGGACAAGGACTTGAAGTTCAGGAAGCATACTCATCCAACACGGGAAAGTACCACTAATCTTATTATTTCCAATGTCCAAGACCTGCAATCCTCTACAAGCAACTAGAGATCCTGGTAGTTGACCTTCAATCTGGTTGTGTCTGAAATTTAGTCCCTCGAATGCACAAGCTTCCTTGTTATTATGTGGTAACTCTCCTTGAGTTGATTTTCTTCCAAGTTTAGTACACGTAGGGTACTGATATTGCCCATTAAACATGATGGGATCAAGCCACTCAAATTGTTGTAAGAGAGATCTAAGAGCTCTAGGCCTTTGCATCACAAATCGACGATGGAATTTCTCCAGAGAGGTTGTTTCTTGAGGCCTTGATAAAGGAAATAATACTTGGCCGAGAACCAAAATTAAGTGGGATGGAAGAGAACCGGTTGCTTGAGAAATCAAGCATCTCGGTTTGGGTTCCAGGTATAGGTATGGAACCTTCCAAATGGTTATAACTGAAATCAAGTGTTACACCGAAGGGAAAAATAGAGTCGAACCCTAAACTACTGAGTTGGTTGTTTGATAAGTTTAAAACCTCAAGGACGCCCCAGTTTCCTGAACCCAGTGAGGTATAGCACCATGAATTTTGTTATCTGAAAGGTCAAGCCATTTAATATCATCTTGGTGCCTAAAGAAATCGGGGAATTTATACATGCTGCATGCTGATAGACCTAAGTGTCAATTTTCGGAAATGATGGTAATGAAGAATTATCTTCTCCATCCACAACAACTAGATTATTATTAGATACTTCGAATACATTAAGATATGGTAATTTTCGTAACGAGGTAAGCTCCACTGTGCCAAAAAGATTGTTCGAATAAAGGGAGAGTATTTGCAATTGTGTTAAATTTGAGATATGTGAAGGTATTTTCCCTGAAAAACTACAGTTACACAATACAATCTTTCCAATTTATTCAAAACACCTATGAAATAAGGTATGGATCCGGATAAGCCACAGTCAGAGAACTGGAGATTCTTCAAAGACGTAAGGTTTGCCACCCATGATGGTATTGACCCCGATAGTCCTATACCTGATATCTCTAGTGCATTCAAGGATGTGAGCTTGCCAATTGAGAATGGTAGATCTCCGGAAAAGCCAGCTGCACTAAGCCCCAACTTCTTCAAAAAGTTGAGATTACTAATGGAACTTGGTATAGTGCCCAAGAAGTTTGTCCGGCCAACATCTATGTTCTCGAAACTGTTACCTGGTGCAAAATTTGGCAAGTAACCAGACAGCCCAAGATTGTAGTAAAGATCAATTGTCACTAGTTTCTTATGTTGAAAGATTGCCGGAGAGACCCATCCTTCAAGTCTATTACGGTTAAGTTGGAGAACTCGCAAGCTAGATAGGTTTGTCAAGAAATTTGGAAAAGGACCAGACAAATAATTGTGCTCTAGGTCAATGATAGCAAGTGTGTGTATGGTAGAAAGTGAAGTACAAATAGGACCAGAGAGCTTACATAATGGTAAGCTAAGAAGGTGAAGCTTAAGAGTGGACTTGGCTAGAGCACCGCACCACTGTGGCCCATTGCGAGAGAGGTCTACCAAGCCGAGTTTGAGCTCCCTTAAATTGCTAAGGTTTGCAATTAAGGCTTCGAAGTTTGGCTCTATGATCTGAATGGAGTCATAGTTTGAATCTATGTAAAACGCGAAGCCATCTTGGAGCATCTCCACAATTTTGAAACCAGTAGAGAGATCAAGGGAAACCAAATTGGTGATTTGACGGATGCCAGTTGGTATCTGGCCATCAAAGCTTGAACTGGAGAGGTTGAGATGGGTGAGCTTCAGGAGGCGCTCAAACCCAGCAGAAGGGAGCTGAGACCCGCCGAAGTCGTTGTAGGCGAGGTTTAGGTGCTCAAGGGAGGTTAGATCGAAAAGCGACGGATCTAGGACCCTGCTCTGCAATCCGCGGTTGCTCAGGTCAAGGAAGGTCACACGACCCTTGCCACCACGGCAGCGGATGCCCTTCCAGCCACAACAGTCCGTGCCGGCCCTCCACGACCTAAAGGCCGCGATGGAGTCGTTGGTGGTGGCGAAGGACCGTTTCAGCCGGAGCAGCGCTGAAGCATGGCCTGGGACACATGGAACTGCCGCCATGGCGCTGTGGTTCATGAAAGTACCCGTCGATGGGAGAAGCGAGTATACGACCACAAGATAGGTTTGTAAGAGCAGCAGCAGCAACAACAATGGCTCGGCATGGGTCCTGACATAGGACATGTTTAATGGCAAGAGTGCAGCTAGTCTTTGTGTGGTTGGATTGCTCAGAAGTGAGCTGTGACCTCTGAGATACATTTCTAACCCAACCTGCCCCCGTTTATATACGCGCGCAGCGGCGTTTGTGGACGATTAAGCGTGCACTGTACGTCTAGGACGACAATTCACAAGGCAGGAAGCCCGGACACGAGGCTTTACTCTGGCTGCTGCATATTAGCCGCAGGCGCAGTTATCATGGGCCATGCATGATGCCTGTCCAATTGATCGGCTAGCAACCCGATTTACTAGTCAATGATGCGTAATACCGAACCTGGGAAATGATAAGCTATGAACGTTTCACGGATCACCATCGATGCATACCGCCACTGAACCTTGGGATGACCGTTTCCATGGTGTCATGTCCATCAACGTTCACCGGTCAGTCAACCTTCGTCGCCATACTACCTATATGAAAGACCAAGGAAATGGCGAGCTCACAGCGCTCCTGCCACTGTAGATTAGCTACAGTGTTACTGTAGGAAATCTACAGTACCAGGCGCTCCGATCTCGACCCTCCACCGGCGATCCGACGATCCGAAGAAGACGTCCGTGCCGTTTTTGCAAAAACACCCTTAATAAACCAACAAATAGAACCCGCAGTCCATAGTTCCACGAGTGGAAGGACCTAAACGTAATTTTGACTAAACTCAGGGTCCCCGCTGCAAAAACACGCAGAACTCCCCCTTCCCCTCCTCTCTCCTCGCGCCGCACCGAACTCGCCGCCGGCCGCCGCGTCCCATGCCGCCGCTGCAGGACTCCTCGCTCAGATCCGAGCGCACGACGAGCTCCGCCGTCAAATCCTCCACCACCCCGACGCAGATCGGCGGCCGGGACGCCACCCAGGCGCCGGAATCGCCGCCGCCTGTCCCGCCGTCGTCGGCCGCGTCCGGACGCCGCCACGGCGGCTCCGGCGACCCAGAAGGGGCGGCGCCGCCACCTGCGGGTCGCCCGGCTTCGGGCGCATCCACCGCGCGCACGCGCGCGTCCGGGAGCGCGCCGGCGCGCCTCCGGCGAGCTTCGCGCCGCCGCGGCAGCTCCACCCGCCCGTGACGTCACGTCGACGTTACGGCGGGCCTCGGCGCGGGCTGGGCTGGCCACATGGGCCGCTACGTGGGCCGGCCTTCCTGCGCTTCATTTTTTTCCCGTCTGTTTTTTTTTTCCTTTTCTCCCCTGCTTTCTTTTTAGAATTTTTTTGAAAATTTTGATACAGAACTTCCACAATTTCTAAATCTGCACTGATTCAAAAATGTGAACATTTCAAAATTTGAATTCAAAATTTTACCTGCTACAAACAAATTTACAAAAAAATCCCCATGACATCCTTTCCCTTTAAAAATATTCCATTACTTTTTACGTTCCAAAATATATTTTAAAAATGCACAATAACTACAGACTTTTCATTTACTAATTACATCAGCTCTACTCATACACACGAAATGCACAAACAAAAAATATATACACATATTCGACAACTCACAAGTTACAATGTCCACAAATCAAAATAATAATAATAAACAAAAACAATACTTTCCAATAAATCCACCCGAAAAATATGAATAACATATCCGACCGATCAAAAAAACAAAAGACAAAAATTTGCTACTTCTCACAAAAAAAAAATGTTTTCAAATTCCAAGAGAATTAAATATTAAAAAAAAACACTTCTTCTAGATATGTGAAGGTCTATTTCAAAGTATAGCATTCCGAATAAGTTAATATTTACATAAATTTAACTTCATACAATGTAATTCCCTCCAATTATTAATGAGTTCACTTGAGCATCTAATAAAACCATAATAAAATAACATACCCACTCCAATAAGTTAAAATTTAAGATACAACATAACCAAACTTCCCAAAATTACGCAAGTCGGTTTAATAAACACTTACATTGAACTACTGCACAAACATTCCATCCTAAAAAAAATGGCATATGATCAAACTCCAAATTTGATTATTTCTAACTAAAATGACTTTCAAATCTAAGTATTTAACAAACGTTAAAAAATGCAAACATGAATACCTTTTCAATTTTAATTTTTTTTCCCCAAAATTTGAATAACTTATAAGTGTGAACTTAATTTTACAAATCACGACAGAAGAAATATTAAAACAACTTAAATAATGCTTGACTACATGCAATTTTACAGAAACCACATAACATGCTTCACAAAATTTATAACACTTTACACATTTTTTTTTTCTAACGATATTTCAACAATTTTGCGCAACTACTAAATGCTGGAATTACTATTTATGGAATATGACCAAATTCAAAAAAAAAATGATAAGCATTTATATGCCTCCAAAATCCACTAAAGGGCGCGCCGTGTCGGCGCGCGGAAATTCAACTAGTTTGAACAACTCACGGTTACCATTGCAAATGAGGGGATATTATCTTCGGTGTGTTGAAATTCTTGTGTATTTTTTTTTCTCATGGAGATTCGTATCCTTCTGTTTAACTCCTCATTGCATTTTAGACATGCATATACATTTCTAAAGGTGCAACTTTGACCTCTTTTTTTTATATAAACGTGTGATTATGTTGCTAAGAAATAACAAATAATCATGAAAACGTCCTTACTAAAATTTTAGTAATATTGATTCATTTTTCTTAAGAATTAACCTGCTTATAAAGTTAGAAGTGGAGCTGTTGAGACATCAACCAAACTAACATGCAATTAGCATGCCGCTAGATCGACTGGCATGTGCTCGCTAGCCTGAGTCTCAACCTATATCCCTCTCCGCCTTTTTTGCATGGTTAGACGTACTAATCCGGTATATTATTTATATCCTCCTCACAACAAAGGTAAGCTAACACCTAGATTCTTGCTTACATCTATAATTAGTAAAAAATAGAAACTTTTAACATATCAATTTCAGGCATGGCCAAAATACTTCGATTCTACTAGTCATACCTCGTTTAAGTGCTTGTTCATCAACGCTTGTGTTGGTTCCTAAAAAGTCTGTGTGCTTTTCCAGCGTACCCTCTTAAGAATTTTGTGTGTTTCCAATAGTACTAATGGTCTACAACTGTCAAGATGATATTGTTTGGTATACGGCGTTCATTTCATTTATTGAAGTCAAGAATTCACCAAAGTTTTACAAATCAATGACCACGTAAGGTCGATATTTGAATTAACCATCGAAACATCCTAGAAGATCCACGATTCAACATGAGATTCGTCTAGCAAGTTATGAGGTGACCTAGTTGAACAAATTTCATGCCTCCAACTTCAGCGGTCTGCACCCAGAATCCATGTGATTCCGCTTGTCCTTGGACTGGAGATAGGACCATGAACAGATCCAATGAGTAGTGAGAGGTATAACCTGCAAAAAAGAAGTAACTCTTGGTTTGTCAAACTCAACATCATTTCAAACTCTTCAAATAGTTCACATTAATTTAAGATTTAAAGCACAAACTCCCACCCTTATTTCAGTTTTATCGGTTTTACCAATACCGTGCAACCAATTGCCGAACATATTCGTTATATTAGTTGGAGTTGAAATGTTAGGCTATGTGAACAATACACCATGGATATGAATTAAAGAGGTGTTGAATTTATTCATCTTCGTTGAAAAAAAAAATTGTGTGCATCTTGTGCAGTTTCCGTTGGCTAAATTATCCTTAGTTAAAAAGACTATACGTGATAAGAACCACGTGAAGATTTATCTTCAGTGGCTTCCAAATATATGTGTGTACATTCATGTAATATAGATAAATGGACTTAACCAAAAACAAGCCAGTTGTGGTTAGCCTCCATACAAACACACCCGGTTGATCATTTAGCATGACACCCATCAACCCTGGAACTAAATGAACCCATCTTGTTCATTTATTTCCTGTCAGATCCTCATACAAATATATATTTACAGGGTTTTGTGTCATAACACTTGACAACACTTGCCGCTTACGAACCCCTTTAGGTAGCTCGAGAAATGAACGGTAGGGTGCAAAAACGGAATTAATAAGGACAAGGTGATCACCGTATGAAAGCATCTTGCCCAACCAACTAATAAACTAATTAACTTTTTTCAAGTTCGACCTCCATCAGTTTCCACTCACCATTTTTTTTTCTAAAATGTATAGGAATTCCCAGTATCTAAAAGGGAAGGTCGCTACCTCACAGTCAAATAGATCTTTGCATTGGCTCTCTACCGCTTTAGCACGGCCAAAAACAAACTTGCTCGTGTGAAAACTAATTTGAAACCCATATGTTGTTAGAAAATACATAAGATCGATTTCATGTTTTAAAGCCTTCTCTAAATCATGCTCCATGAATATTAATTATTGTATCGTCAGCATATTGAAATGGATACACCACCCACGACAAGATGAGGGGTGATTACTTCCACTTGACCATCGTCTTTTGCCCTTACATTTAGGATGACTAACATGTCTTGCCACGACGTTAGATAACATAAGAGATAGAGGATCTTCTTGTTTTAGACCTTTTTGTTATATTTCAGAATAGTAACCCATATCCTCATTAAATTTGATACCCAACTACCACGAGTAAGAAAGTTGCATACCCATTTACACCACTTTGAATCAAAATCTTTCATAAGCATTAGTTGTTGCAAACAAGGCCACTTTACCTTGTCGTGTACTTTCTCAAAATCGATCTTAAAAAATAAGCCATCCATTTTTTTACTATGAACTTCTTGAATAATCTCATGTAAGATCAATACCCCTTCAAGTATATGTCGACACGGCAAAAAGGTCGTTGGTCTGATAACTTTTTCAATACTTACCGTGAACTGATTTGTACTGACCTTTGTAAAATTTTAAAACTTACATTGCAGGCAAATTGGTCTAAATTGTTCAATTTGAGTCACTTTTTTAGAAATATGATGGAGCCAAAGAAAAATGGAACAAAGGCTACTTCCCTGCTGGAAGTAATAAAAGATGTCCATCATATCAATTTTGATAATATCCTTGAAATTTTGGTAAACTCGGTAGGGAACCCATTTGGTCTCGGTGTCTTGTTTTTCTTCATTTGGAAAATAGCATCATACACTTTCTTCTTTGTGAAATCCACGGTAAAAATACCGTTTTCATCCGCGGCAAGCTGCGGAAGGCCATTATTAAAAAATTAACTAGAGAAAATGGTTTAGGTCAGCCGGCCCAAATAATCTCTTGTAATATTCAGAGATGTACACTTTTAGGTTCTATGGTCGTATAGTTGTACTCCTGTTTTGTTCCAGTTTAAATACATTTTTCTGTATTTTTTTGCATTAACAACTAGGTGAAAATATTTTTTATATTTCCACCTTCTTGAACATGTTTAACTTTGGCACCTTGATCCCACTTGGACTGAGAATAGAGCTTTGTCTGTGAGAATACATCTTCCAATTTTGAAGCAAACAATTTAGCCAGACATATGATTTCATTTGGAGTTCGCCTCCATCTCTGGCTGGGAGCTCCCCATTTTTTAACCGTTCCTGTAAACATTCTAATTGATTAAATAAAGTCTGGCTGGTTGTCTGAAAAAAGACGTCTACCAAAAGGCAACTTAGATCAGGACGCGTCCCTGCCGGTGCAAGTTCTCCCCAGAACCCGTCATACGTGACGACTGGTTCTATGGAAACTAGATGATACCCGCGCGTTGCCTGCGAGAATTTACAGTAAGAAATTTCATGTATATATGTATATGGCACAACAATATATCGAAAGATAAAACGACAGGCAAATGTGGCCTGACAAATACTCCCTCCGTATCAAAATATAAGACTCTCTACCTACTTTCTACACACATGTATCTATATATATTTTAGTGTAAGGTTCATATGAATCTTACACTAAAACATGTCTACATACATGTGTGCAAAAAGTAGGTAGGGAGTCTTATATTTTGATACGGAGGGAGTATAATATAAATATTGGTTCTATTTTTTTATTGATGTCCAATCAAAGAAGAGAAGTTTGTAATCATAATTAAAGGATGCTATGTTGCTTACATATGGAGACTGGGAATTGGAATTTGAGATCACAGCCACCAAAGCTGTCATCGTAAAAATCTCGTTCACACCGAACTGCACGATGATTTTTAAATACCTTGAAGGTAGATGTCAACAAAACAAAGGAGTGATCAGTCCTCCTACTTATCATTCAGAGTTTGGACAACATAGAAATTCATAATAGTATTCATAGTTCCATGCAGATTAATGTGAATAGATTGAAAATTTATGTTGACCATTCTTCAACTTTTCATGGACCTACAACAGTCAAAACAAAAATCTGGACCGCAGAATCAAGACCAACCTACAAACATCAAGATATTCCGATCATCCAGAGATACAATCAGGGCACAATCAGTATTAAACCGGGATGCTAGGAGCGGGCAGTGGGGGATCCTGGCGTCTACGGTGCTTCTGCAGCGGCGACTCCCAGATTGCGTTTTGGAGGTCCAACTTGTTGGCGGCGGGCGGTCCGTGGTGACATGGTGTGGGATAAAGGTTCCCCGAGCGAAAGCGCAGCGCTTCAGCGTCGACGGGGCCTGCGGGTGTCGTTACCCTCTTGGGTGCATCATTGTGGTCACCTTCCCCATGTTCGGGCTCCAGGTGAAAACCCTTGTCCTTTGGTCTCGGCGACGGCGGCGTACAACGTCGTTACCCTCTTGGGGGCGTCGTCGTGGAGTCCGAGTCATGTTACCTCTCGGTCTCATTTCAGTGGCATCGGCAACAGGGCAAGTCCGGATCCGGCTTCGAGGAACTCTTGGCGATGGCTTGGAGCGCTCTTGGCGGCCTCGTATCTTCTACACGTGACTCTGTCTTCACCTTACTCCATCCTCGTTGTCAGCTGGCAGGATCGACGCTCCACGGCCCGGAGCAAGAGGGCAGGTGGCCCTTTCCGGCGACAATTTGGTGGAGGTGGTGTGACTAGGTCCAGTGCTTTATCGACGAGGCGTGAGTTCCCCTTGTCGGTAGTCTAGCTTTCTTTGTTAGGGTGTGGCTACTCCTTATTTTTTCTTTTGTTTATCTTTTATCTGCTTTGTAAGAGGATTCCCTCACCTCTATGTATCGGTTCGGCTGTTTGGTGGCTTTATTTATAAAGCGGGGTAAAATCCTGTTTCGTGAGTTCGGTCAGATTTTTTTCGGGGTGAAAACGTGCACGGTTCTCTTCTTGGAGCGTTGTTATTGGAGAATTTGTTTGACAGTCCGAGTGTGGCCCTATGTCTGCCCGAGGCCTCGTGCTGCTCGAAGGTGTGCGAATTTGACCTCACCGGCTTGCGGGTCCTATTAAGATCATATCCAATATAAAATTTAATGTTACAATATTATGTTCTCTAGACAATTAGTACTATTTGCTAACCCACAAAATTCTTAAGAGGATGCGCTAAAATAGGACGAGGCATGGTTAGGAACCCAACATGGGTTTTGACAAAAAGAACTTAAAGGAGAATTCATCAATAGAACAAAAAGTATTGAGAACATGCATGTATGTAACTGATATGTTAAAACAAATCATTTTTTAGCTACATGATCACATCTTCATATACGAAATCCAAGTCTAAAATGCAATGAGGGAGTTAAATAGAAGGATAAAAAACTCCATAAAAAAAAAACACCAAGAGTTTTAACACACACACCGAAGATAATATCCTCACGTTTGTAATGGTTATCGCGAGTTGTTCAAATGACGACGACGACGGTTGACTGACCGATGAAAGTGACTGAGAGGACACCAAGAAAAATGTACATGCTTGCCATAGCAGAATTTTCCCAGAAAATACAGATGCCACATGATCGCGATGCGTGGAACGGTCATAGCTTATCATTTCTATGTCTGGGTGGTGTAACTCATGAGTTGACTATTAAACCGGGATGCTAGACGATCACTTAATTGGGCGAGCTGCATGCATCATGCGTGGCCCATGACAAGCTCGAGAAATGAACGGTAGGGTGGCCAAAACGGAATTAATAAGGACAAGGTGATCACCGTATGAAAGCATCTTGCCCAACCAACTAATGAACTAATTAACTTTTTTCAAGTTCGTCCTCCACCAGTTTCCACTCACCATTTTTTTTTATGCTAAAATGTATAGGAATTCCCAGTATCTAAAAGGGAAGGTCGCTACCTCACAGTAAAATAGATCTTTGCATTGGCTCTCTACCGCTTTAGCACAGCCAAAAACAAACTTGCTCGTGTGAAAACTAATTTGAAACCCATATGTTGTTAAAAAATACATAAGATCGATTTCATGTTTTAAAGCTTTCTCTAAATCATGCTCCATGAATATTAATTATTGTATCGTCAGCATATTGCAATGGATACACCACCCACGACAAGATGAGGGGTGATTACTTCCACTTGACCATCGTCTTTTGCCCTTACATTTAGGATGACTAACATGTCTTGCCACGACGTTAGATAACATAAGAGATAGAGGATCTTCTTGTTTTAGACCTTTTTGTTATATTTCAGAATAGTAACCCATATCCTCATTAAATTTGATACCCAACTACCACGAGTAAGAAAGTTGCATACCCAGTTACACCACTTTGAATCAAAATCTTTCATAAGCATTAGTTGTTGCAAACAAGGCCACTTTACCTTGTCGTGTACTTTCTCAAAATCGATCTTAAAAAATAAGCCATCCATTTTTTTTACTATGAACTTCTTGAATAATCTCATGTAAGATCAATACCCCTTCAAGTATATGTCGACACGGCAAAAAGGTCGTTGGTCTGATAACTTTTTCAATACTTACCGTGAACTGATTTGTACTGACCTTTGTAAAAAAATTAAAACTTACATTGCAGGCAAATTGGTCTAAATTGTTCAATCTGAGTCACTTTTTTAGAAATATGATGGAGCCAAAGAAAAATGGAACAAAGGCTACTTCCCTGCTGGAAGTAATAAAAGATGTCCATCATATCAATTTTGATAATATCCTTGAAATTTTGGTAAACTCGGTAGGGAACCCATTTGGTCTCGGTGTCTTGTTTTTCTTCATTTGGAAAATAGCATCATACACTTTCTTCTTTGTGAAATCCACGGTAAAAATACCGTTTTCATCCGCGGCAAGCTGCGGAAGGCCATTATTAAAAAATTAACTAGAGAAAATGGTTTAGGTCAGCCGGCCCAAATAATCTCTTGTAATATTCAGAGATGTACACTTTTAGGTTCTATGGTCGTATAGTTGTACTCCTGTTTTGTTCCAGTTTAAATACATTTTTCTGTATTTTTTTGCATTAACAACTAGGTGAAAATATTTTTTATATTTCCACCTTCTTGAACATGTTTAACTTTGGCACCTTGATCCCACTTGGACTGAGAATAGAGCTTTGTCTGTGAGAATAGAGCTTCCAATTTTGAAGCAAACAATTTAGCCAGACATATGATTTCATTTGGAGTTCGCCTCCATCTCTGGCTGGGAGCTCCCCATTTTTTAACCGTTCCTGTAAACATTCTAATTGATTAAATAAAGTCTGGCTGGTTGTCTGAAAAAAGACGTCTACCAAAAGGCAACTTAGATCAGGACGCGTCCCCGCCGGTGCAAGTTCTCCCCCAGAACCCGTCATACGTGACGACTGGTTCTATGGAAACTAGATGATACCCCGCGCGTTGCCTGCGAGAATTTATAGTAAGAAATTTCATGGATATATGTATATGGCACAACAATATATCGAAAGATAAAACGACAGGCAAATGTGGTCAGACAAATACTCCCTCCGTATCAAAATATAAGACTCTCTACCTACTTTCTACACACATGTATCTAGATATATTTTAGTGTAAGGTTCATGTGAATCTTACACTAAAATATGTCTACATACATGTGTGCAAAAAGTAGGTAGGGAGTCTTATATTTTGATACGGAGGGAGTATAATATAAATATTGGTTCTATTTTTTTATTGATGTCCAATCAAAGAAGAGAAGTTTGTAATCATAATTAAAGGATGCTACGTTGCTTACATATGGAGACTGGGAATTTGGAATTTGAGATCACAGCCACCAAAGTTGTCATCGTAAAAATCTCGATCACACCGAACTGCACGATGATTTTTAAATACCTTGAAGATAGATGTCAACAAAACAAAGGAGTGATCAGTCCTCCTACTTATCATTCAGAGTTTGGACAACATAGAAATTCATAATAGTATTCATAGTTCCATGCAGATTAATGTGAATAGAATTGAAAATTTATGTTCACCATTCTTCAACTTTTCATGGACCTACAACAGTCAAAACAAAAATCTGGACCGCAGAATCAAGACCAACCTACAAACATCAAGATATTCCGATCATCCAGAGATACAATCAGGGCACAATCAGTATTAAACCGGGATGCTAGGAGCGGGCAGTGGGGGATCCTGGCGTCTACGGTGCTTCTGCAGCGGCGACTCCCAGATTGCGTTTTGGAGGTCCAACTTGTTGGCGGCGGGCGGTCCGTGGTGACATGGTGTGGGATAAAGGTTCCCCGAGCGAAAGCTCAGCGCTTCAGCATCGACTGGGCTGCGGGTGTCGTTACCCTCTTGGGTGCGTCATTGTGGTCACCTTCCCCATGTTCGGGCTCCAGGTGAAAACCCTTGTCCTTTGGTCTCGGCGATGGCGGCGTACAACATCGTTACCTCTTGGGGGCGTCGTCGTGGAGTCCGAGTCATGTTACCTCTCGGTCTCGTTTCAGTGGCATCGGCAACAGGGCAAGTCCGGATCCGGCTTCGAGGAACTCTTGGCGATGGCTAGGAGCGCTCTTGGCGGCCTCGTATCTTCTACACGTGACTCTGTCTTCACCTTACTCCGTCCTCGTTGTCAGCTGGCAGGATCGACGCTCCACGGCCCGGAGCAAGAGGGCAGGTGGCCCTTTCCGGCGACAATTTGGTGGAGGTGGTGTGACTAGGTCCAGTGCTTTATCGACGAGGCGTGAGTTCCCCTTGTCGGTAGTCTAGCTTTCTTTGTTAGGCTGTGGCTACTCCTTTTTTTTTCTTTTGTTTATCTTTTATCTGCTTTGTAAGAGGATTCCCTCACCTCTATGTATCGGTTCGGCTGTTTGGTGGCTTTATTTATAAAGCGGGGTAAAATCCTGTTTCGTGAGTTCGGTCAGATTTTTTTCAGGGTGAAAACGTGCACAGTTCTCTTCTTGGAGCGTTGTTATTGGAGAACTTTTTTGACAGTCCGAGTGTGGCCCTATGTCTGCCCGAGGCCTCGTGCTGCTCGAAGGTGTGCGAATTTGACCTCACCGGCTTGCGGTTCCTATTAAGATCATATCCAATATAAAATTTAATGTTACAATATTATGTTCTCTAGACAATTAGTACTATTTGCTAACCCACAAAATTCTTAAGAGGATGCGCTAAAATAGGACGAGGCATGGTTAGGAACCCAACATGGGTTTTGACAAAAAGAACTTAAAGGAGAATTCATCAATAGAACAAAAAGTATTGAGAACAGGCATGTATGTTAAAACAAATCATTTTTTAGCTACATGATCACATCTTCATATACGAAATCCATGTCTAAAATGCAATGAGGGAGTTAAATAGAAGGATAAAAAACTCCATAAGAAAAAAAAAACACCCAAGAGTTTTAACACACACACCGAAGATAATATCCTCACGTTTGTCATGGTTATCGCGAGTTGTTCAAATGACGACGACGACGGTTGACTGACCGATGAAAGTGACTGAGAGGACACCAAGAAAAATGTACATGCTTGCCATCGCAGAATTTTCCCGGAAAATACAGATGCCACATGATCGCGATGCGTGGAACGGTCATAGCTTATCATTTCTATGTCTGGGTGTAACTCATGAGTGGACTATTAAACCGGGATGCTAGACGATCACTTAATTGGGCGAGCTGCATGCATCATGCGTGGCCCATGACAAGTGCGCGTACGGCTGATCTGCAAGTGCAAGAGTTATCCTCGTGTCCAGGTTTCTTACAGAGCACGGTTAATTGACAAACGACTAGTTAAATGCTGCATACGCCGCTGTGTATACTGAAGCGTGGCTTGCCACGCGCCACGATTCTAAACATATACTAGAAGAACTAGTTGAATGCACGTGCGTTGCTACGAGACTATAAAAATGTAACAATAAATAGATAACCATATTTCTAAACCCGCATTCAAAGAATTTTTGTTTAAGTCAACATATGTACATGAAAACATTTCCAGGTTCAGGAAAGACGACATAAATGTTATTTGGAACCTAAAACAATATCTTTATGTGGAACTGAACCTGAACCCTCAAAAGAACTTGGAGTGAACATGTAAGATATTGTTTCCTTTACCGTCTCATCTCTCAAAAATCATGTTAACAATATAACCTTGAAAACTTAGATCTATATAAACATACACATGAGGCTAATCTAAAATATAATTACACTAAGTCTGACAAATAGAGAAGTAAATGAACTATTGACCACCAGTTGAGCATGCCCTCCACTTCCATCTCAATCTCCTCGCCATTTTAGCATGCACAAATGAAAACTGCAGTTGTCACCAGAGTAAGAGAGAGGTCCTAGTAAAACTCTCCCTGGTACACAAGCCCCATGAATTTGTAATGCCTATTATTTAACTAAGGTTTAAGTAGCAGAGTACTTCAAAAGCAAAGATCGTATTGTTAGATGTATAGATTACTGTTCATGTTTACTGTTCATCACACATGTATAAGTACTGGCCTTTGGCCCCCTGGAAATATAGTTGCTCATTTCCTGACATGTATCAGAGCTAAGGTTCTGCTCTCCTCCCCGCGCGTTGCAACTCCGCGCGTAGCCCACCGTCGCCGTCGTCGCCGTTGCTCCAGCCGACCTGCGTTCTTCTTCTTCCTCTAGCAGCTCTAGCTGCCCTGCCGCGAGTAGCCCTGCCGCGCTGCCATCTCCACGTCGTTCTCCGGCCTGCCGAGTTCGCCGCCGCCATCCACGGGGATCCTGTTAGTCGTCGGCTTCGTATTTCCCGTGATGTGACTTTTGATGAGTCTCGTTCGTACTATCCGCGTCCTACTGCCTCGACCTTTTCGGTTGAGGATATCTCCTTCCTTATACTTCCCGACATATCTCCCTCCGTGCCTCATGTTCCTCCTCCACCTCCACCTCCGCCGAGTCCCACTATTCCCGATACACCGCCGACACCATCCTCTTCTCCTCCCTCGCCACCTCCCTCTCCAGTGCATCCTACCCTCTCTCCCTTTCCTCTCCACTACACTCGTCGGCTGCGTGTTGACAATGATCCCTCTGACCTGCCTTCTACTTCCGGCGCGCCACCTTCCCCGTGTACACCGGTTCATAACCTTCGTTCTCGGACCTTATTACGGTCTCCTGATCGCTATTCTCCTTCCCAGTACAGTCTTTCTGCTGTTGCTAGCCCACTTCCTACCGTGATGCCATGGCTCAGCTTGAATGGCAGCTTGCGATGGCTGAGGAGATTGCTGCCCTTGAGCGCACTGGCACGTGGGATCTGGTTTCCCCTCCACCTGGTGTTCGTCCCATCACATGCAAGTGGGTCTATAAGATCAAGACTCGCTCCGATGGTTCTCTTGAGCGCTACAAAGCTCGTCTTGTTGCTCGTGGCTTTCAGCAGGAGCAGGGACGCGGTTATGATGAGACATTCGCTCCCGTAGCCCACATGACCACTGTCCGCACTCTTCTCGCTGTGGCTTCTTTTCGTAATTGGTCTGTGTCTCAGCTTGATGTCCAGAACGCCTTTCTCAATGGAGAGCTGCGTGAGGAGGTTTACATGCAGCCACCACCGGGGTACGCTGTCCCTGATGGTATGGCCTGCCGTCTTCGGCGCTCTCTCTATGGCCTTAAGCAAGCCCCTCGCGCCTGGTTTGAGCGTTTCGCCTCTGTGGTGACTGCCGCTGGTTTCTCGCCTAGCGACCATGACCCCGCGTTGTTTGTCCACACCTCACCTCGTGGGCGGACGCTCCTCCTCTTATATGTTGATGACATGATCATTACTGGCGATGACTCTGAGTATATTACCTTTGTCAAGGCCCGCCTTCGTGAGCAGTTCCTGATGTCTGATCTTGGTCCACTTCGCTATTTTCTCGGGATTGAGATTTCTTTGACTTCTGATGGCTTCTTCATCTCCCAAGAAAAATATATTCAGAATCTTCTTGCTCGCGCTGCTCTTGGTGATGAGCGCACTGCTGAGACTCCTATGGAGCTCAATATTCAGCTTCTTGCTACTGATGGTGATCCCCTCACAAACCCCACTCGCTATCGCCATCTTGTTGGGAGTCTTGTCTATCTAGCTGTCACTCGTCCAGATATTTCATATCCTGTCCACATTCTGAGTCAGTTCGTTTCAGCTCCCAGCTCTGTCCACTATAGTCACCTTCTCCGTGTTCTACGATATCTTCGTGGCACGATCTCTCGCCGCCTTTTCTTTCCTCGCTCCAGCTCTCTCCAGCTCCAGGCCTACTCTGATGCTACGTGGGCTAGTGATCCTTCTGATCGCCACTCGCTGTCAGCCTATTGTGTATTTCTTGGAGGATCCCTCATTGCCTGGAAGACGAAGAAACAGACTGCCGTTTCCCGCTCCAGTGCAGAGGCTGAGTTGAGAGCGATGGCCATGTTGACGGCTGAGATGACTTGGTTGCGATGGTTACTCGAGGACTTTGGTGTTTCTGCTGCTGCACCGACTCCTCTATTGTCTGACAGTACATGCGCCATCAGCATTGCGCGTGATCCGGTGAAGCATGAACTCACCAAGCATATCGGTGTAGATGCCTCCTTTGTGCGTGCTGCTGTGCAGGATCAGCTTCTTGCCCTTCACTATGTGCCCTCTGAGTTACAGTTGGCGGACTTCTTCACGAAGGCACAGACTCGAGCGCAGCATGCGTTCTTTCTCTCCAAACTCAGTGTTGTTGACCCACTATGAGTTTGAGGGGGGTGTTAGATGTATAGATTACTGTTCATGTTTACTGTTCATCACACATGTATAAGTACTGGCGTTTGGCCCCCTGGAAATATAGTTGCTCATTTCCTGACACGTATGACCTGAACTATTAATGCGCCTGACCATATTTGCACTTCAACAGTAACGGTTCATGTTTTCACACAACAATTCAAAGGAGTTATGATTCACCGAAACACCCATTCCGAAGAGATGTCCATACTAAAATAGGGTCTAAACATTTTGCTGCTTTATGCTTAAAAGTACTGCGTAGAAAGAACAACTTAAACCCAAATCTAAACTGAAAGTATCACACATATGAACGTTTCAGGATAAGAACATTGCAGCCACATTATACAAAATAATTAATTAAGTATGTCAGATTTTTGAAAATTCTTGAACAAATGAAGCCAGGAACAGCATCATCTAACTTTTAGCCCATTTTCTTCTAGGTGTAGCCTGCGTTGACTCGTACTTCTAATATAGCCTTTTCTCCATTACTGCGAGTTGGAGTCCATGCAACCAAATTCTTCAACAATTATTTCTATCCTACCTAGTTCGGCCAATTGCATTTTCGCACATATTAATGTGAATCCACGGCCACTCGCGCTTAATGTCAGATCTAAGAAAGCCTCAAATTCGTAATGCAGACACGATTGTAATGGTAAGAACTAAGAGAAAATGATCTACGTGCTCACTGCTTAGAGAGGAAAAGCACCGAATCCAGAACCATTCGTAAGAGCCTGCAAACTAATTCCAAGGCTGCTCTCTCCAGCTTCAGAGTTTTCGGTTCAGAGAGGTTAAACTGCACTGAAAAACAAAGACAAAAAATGCACTATACTCTTTAGGCTACTTATCAGTTAGGGACGTAGGCACAAATTCTGAAGAACAAGAGAAGCGATATACTATTAAGAAGCTGACGGACCACGGTGCTGCTGCTCCTCTCGGTCTTCTCCGACCTGGAAAGATGCAGCGTAGGCTACCCGCTCTTCTCTCAAATATTGAGAAGATGTTGGCATTCCTGAGCGTCTGCGTTATCAGATTACAGGGACGAGCCGTCCAAGGCAGGAAGCGCTCGGATTGCTGTCTTCTGGCAGCCCTCCCCTCCTCTGGCTCGGCCACGATGAGCTGTGAGCAGGGCGTCCGGCTCCAAGGCCTCGGCGAGCAGGGCGTTTGTCCCTTCCTCGGTCCATGGAAAGGGGTGGATGTCCAGCGCCGCCGACTCGGCGTCCCACGTGTGGCATCCTCTGAGGCTTCATCTTCTCTCCCCTCGGTTCGGCGGCGTCGGCGGCATCCTCCCGATGCATCCTCTTCTCTCCCCTGTTCGGCGGCCTCGGCTCAGGCGAAACGGCAAGTGGCGCTGCGGGGAGGCGCCGCTGCTCGCGCGCTGCAGGGGATGTGGGCAGCGCCGCCGGCCGCGCGATGCAGGGATAGGGATGCTTTGTCGTCGTTCTCGATATCTGGGTGGGGGTGTCGGCGGCGAAGTCCGGGGGCGGTTCGGTGGCGGCGTGGCCAACAGCGTGGAGGAGGACCTCTTCCAGTAGAGGAAGCAGTCCGGGTGGTGGAGGAGCTCGGGCTGGAGGTGGACGTCGTACTGGAGGCGGTCGTCCGGCCGGATGAGGGCTAGGGCTGGAGGAGGACGGCGGCGAGGTCAATGCTCGGGGGATGAGCTCGATGGAGAGATCCTGTCGTGTGTATGGCCGGCAGCGTCGAAGGATGTGGAGGCGGAATCTAGGCGGCGGCTGCGCTCTGACGCGGGCGAGGACGGGAAGGCCGCGAGAGCAAACAGCGTGGAGATTTTCTTTTCCATGGGTGGAACCGGACGTTTCGTTTTTTTGGCATGGAGCGTAATTTGTATCAACTCCAAGGGTAGTTCTACCACGACGTACCATCACCTGAAGCCGTATTATATAGTAGAGATACGCCGCGCGTTGCAGCGAGAATCTTTTAAAAAATTATAATGTAAATGAAATGGGTATAAGAGCACGAACTATCCTCAAGATTCAGCTGATCATAATAGTCAGACACTATATTTAATTCGTGCGAATTTGAGATTGTAGTTTTTGTAGATTCATGCATCAACTTGTGCTTCTCCCATGATCACTCTTTGATGACACATCGTGGTACTTGATCCAGATATATTCCAAACTGGACACTTGATGGATGGATATAAAGTTTTTTGAGAAAAAAGCTCATGACGATTTTCCTAGCACACCGTTCTCTTAACCTGGGATTATCAGAAAAGGTGATGTATTTATGAGTCAATTTCAGAGTATGGATTTAGCAATGAAGTTTCAGTCCAGGGCGATGTCTACAGCTATGGCATACTATTGCTGGAGATGTTCACTGGAACAAGGCCAACGGACAGTGAATTGGGAGAATCCCTTGGACTTCACAAGTATGTTCAAATGGCATTGCCAGACAGGCCAGCAATGGTCATAGACACAAACTTACTTGCAGAGACATCAGATGTCGAAGAAACCAGCCACAACTATAACTGCTCCATGGATCTGAGAATTGTTTGTATCGCATCAATTCTCTGTGTCGGACTGTCCTGTTCACAGGAGACACCGACGGGTCGCATTCAGATCGGGGATGCTCTGAAAGAGTTGCAGACAATACGAGATAGATTTGAGAAGGAGTCATGCAAACAAGGACAACCACTAAACTGAAGCATATGCAGCAATTCACAAAGCAACACGGTCAGCCAGGCCGGCCTATAAGGAGAGCAAGCTGCCATTTCACAAGGCTCTAGCTGTTACAAACAAAAATGTAATAGTCTTCTATCGAATCTTTGCCGTAGTGATTCAAGTATACGAAGGATCTTAGCTACTACTTTGTTACTCAATTTATATCCTCCACAAATCAATAGACGGGTTCTTCACTTCTTCCTTTCGAATTTGCATTGTGCGCATAACAGTAATCGCAGAGATCGGTCGTAGGAAGGGAAGCGAAGAGGCATTACCTCCATCGTGGGGGTTGAGAACGAGGCAAGCCGCTAAGCGAGGTTGTCGCCGCAAGGGAGGGGTCTGATAGTTGAGTTCGTTGCGGGGAAGTGGAGCCACCGGTAGAGATGCTCGCCGGCCGCCGAGGAAGTCGAGAACCCAACAAAGCAGAGCAAACGTACACGGGTGCATATCATGGGCTATTATTGTTTATGGGCTATTTTTTAGCCCAACAACAACCTGTACTGTATCTGTAAACCCCTAATTCGAAATATTGAAATTACGAAAGAGGAATCTTGCCTTTCCAGCAATCCTTATCTCTTTTGATTGGAAAATTATCCACACAAATTCCCAAGGACTACTGTGCACATATATAGCCCACTTATGCAACAAAAAAAAGATATCCAATGCAATATTTTTAAAATTACAGCAATCCTTATCTCTTTTGATTGGAAAATTATACACAAATTCCCAAAGACTACTGTACACATATATAGCCCACTTATGCAAAAAAGAAAGATATCCAATGCAATTTTTAAAATAAAATAATTTCATTTCTGGCCATAAATTAGTTTAAATTAGTTTCCAGGAGTATTGCATAGACATGGAAATGTTGTACTAGAGTAGTGGACACATCATGCCAATAAGAGAACTAATATAACAATATGTTTGGCAGCAAACAACTGTTGCATGAATTTTCAAAGAAAAGGATTGATGCAGGACCAAACCAAGCATGGTCATACTACAGGTAAGCTAAAGCAAAAAAGGTTCATTTATGCCACCATGACAATATTAATACGTTGCGGACAAACTAGGAACTTAAAGCAACAGGACAGCACCGCTATGCTGCATAGTGTACGTGCACCGAAAACCAAACGATACAAATCCAGCATTTAACCAGATTCCGCAGATACTAGTAAATTCAGATCATAACGAAACACAATTCGAGCTGTCGATTGAGCAAAACGAAACACGGACCAACACCCATCAAAGGTGGATAGTGACGGTGACGCTTCCAGAAGAACCCCAGAAATCATCCGGCACGAACAGAAACCCCTTGGCCTTGTACCCTTGAAGCCGGCGGATGAACTGCACGATCCCAGCCGCTGTCAGCGAGAGCGACTCCGGCTCGTCGACGCCCTTCACCACCATCGAGTAGTCTGTCTTCACCAGGGGCGGAGCCAGAAAAATCAGTCATCGGGTCATGTATTATGGTTTCACCTTTAGTATGCTAGATCGATGGTGTCATTAGCTTACCACATACACTATTTCCTTAAGCATTTTCGAAAGTCACCGGGTCAATTTTTTTAGATAAAGGGCTTTATTACTGAAAAGTTTAAATATTACATCCGGCGTCTGCATCAAAAATGCACACAGCCGCAATCCAACGGAGAAAGTAAAAGATGTGCAACAATAGGCGAATTACAATCAACAATAATAAAGTAAAACGCCTATGTCAAAGGCAAGCTCGACGGCCTATGGAGGTCCAATCCGGCGATCAAGCGGCCACCCATGTTGTGAAAAAATGTCCCTCGCCACCTCCTCCAGTCGTGCACACGCCTCCGTAAAGAGATCTCGATATCCCACCCGTTGTAAGGTGGACCACGTACGGAGAATACTTGTGCAACGGTAGAGTATCTGTATATGAGACACATTTTTATCATTGAAAACCTTGTCATTTCTACTAAGTCAAAGCGACCATATAATGGTAATCGCTCCAACCCTAATAACCGTTCTAAGCTTTTTATCTATCCCATGCAGCCAGTTGCCAAAAACATTGGCAACAGACTTAGGTTGATATAAGTTAGACGCTATTTGGATAGCTGACCATATAGAACGCGCGAAACTACACTCGAAGAATAAGTGTTTTATTGTCTCATGTTGAGGACAAAACACACACTTAGTACTTCCATGCCAATTCCGTTTGACAAGGTTATCCTTGATTAAAATGACACCCCTACGAAGATACCACGAAAATACTTTTATTTTAAGTGGAATCTTCATGTGCCATATTTTTTTATTATCATCGATTGGAATCTTCATGTGTCAATTGACCCCAGTCTTTGAAAGTGGTTCCGCCCCTGGTCTTCACCCAATCGCCCTCCTCCTCCTCCGGGTAGGGACAGACACTGACCACCGACAGTGAGCGCCCAGTGAGGACGTCGCCACTGTTGAGCAGGAGGAATACACTCTCCCCGTCGCGGTGTAGGAGGGCGCGGAAGGGCTCGCACTTTTTCGGCGTCACAGTCATACGCCGAAGCAGGCCCATGCCGGAGGTGGCGCCTGGAGCGTGGGCGTCTCGGATGTGGCTGTAGAGCTCCAGGCCGTGGTAGGCGCAGACGTCGAATGGGCAGCGGTAGGGCGCGTAGCGGCACAACTCCTCCTCATGGTTCCGCGCCTCGGTGTACCGCACGGTCTCCCAGCAGCCGTTCTTCTCGTAGCGGCATGACCTGGTCATGCCGGCAAGGATCTTCTCCGTGGCACGGCACCTGAAGTCTCCGATGGATTCGTTGCAGCTGGGGCACTTGCGCTCCATGTTGATGCAGCAGTTGGCGCAAGCCGCGTGCCCGTTCTTGCACTGATCAATCGGCAATCAAGAGAGACAATGTACTATGTTAGCAGAGCAAATCGTGATAGTACCTACTACGACTGCAGAAACGTTGTTGAACAACATCATGATAAAAAATGATGAAAGGTTTAGATGCTTGCCGAGTAAACTTGGGACTCGAACGGGACATAACATATGTAGCATTGCGGATTATCCATATCATGTGTGAAGACGTTGCATATCTCTTCCTCTTCCTCTTCTTGCTGCGGGTCGCACTTGGACGCTGTTTTCCTAGCTGTCCTTGCCTTCTTTTGGTGCGCTGCCACTGTTGCAACCCTTTGGTTCGCCACCGCCCTTGGGGCCCTTCCTGCCGCTCTTTTTCTGCATCGCCGGATCAGGGTATGCACGGCCGCCCTATGAGTCCTCGCCAAAGCAAAAGCAGTGACGATTTAGAAACATGAACAACGATAACGCGATTAGTATATACTGATGCTAAGAGCACATGCTGCTAAACTGCAGGTTGGAATGACAATTGACAATGGCGATAGCACAGAGAAGCACCGGCCACTATGACATTTTATAGGCAGATCAAGGGAGGTGAAAGGAGGAGACGCCGCTTGGCTTGCACGCGCTCGATGTATGCACCGGCTGCAATGAATTTCTTGGTAACTGGCGTGCTTGATAAATGCAATTACTAGCTCCTCTACTACTACGTGCTGGTGCAAACGCGCGGTCTTTATTCATTCGTCGATGCATGGCGTCTCCTTGGACTCCCCGCGGAGTGCTTCATAGTCTTTTTAAGTCCTCGCCCAAAATTTGTACAAACAAGTTTCATCAAACTATGACAAATTATGAATACATCCAAGTCTCCATCCACTGAGATTTTCTTAAGCCCAATCGATTTCCTAAAGTGTAATTTCAGTTAGTGAAATTGCATAACTAAAGTGCAAGTTGCATCCCTTCAAAAAAAATCCCTTAAGAAAAGTGCCAGTTGCACTTCTATAAATAGATTGAGACATAAGAAAATTTCACTATTTCAGTTGACACAGACTTAGCAAAACCGTGAAAATATCCTAATCACACCACGGTTGGGCTAGTAGAAGTGAGATTACAACATTTGAGAAATTGGATCGTTTTCTTACTAGTGTTGAGTGGGAGCACAGAAATTCACTCGTTACAATGCATTGATGACCCGTACAAGATCAAATCATACACCTCTTATCATTGGCTCTGGTCACCTAGGTAATAAGTCTAATTTCTAATTCGAGCTACTCCCTCCATCACAGTTTTTAAGTCACTCACGCAGTTTAAGAAAAGTTTGACCTTAAATTTGGTCGATAAAATATAAATTATATTTAACAAAAATTATATCATTGGATTTATATTAAAAAGAAGTTTTTTATGATATAATTGTTGTGATATAAAATTTAATTTTTGCTGACCAAATTAGTGGTCAAAGTGTGTTCTTAAACTACGTGTGTTCCCTATAAACTATGATGGAGGAAGTACCTTGGTTGCGTCAACATGGTTTTATGAGATGGTTTGCCACGAGTGGACGTCCACAATAAGTGGTCCCTCTTCGGTGGAGACGTGGCTGACTAAGATTAGACATCTTTGTCATTTCCTTGGGGGATGGGCAAACAACCTTACTGGTGAATATAAAACAAAATGATAAACTCTTACTCTTAATTGATGCGTCGATATTAAAGCAGAAACAACTCTTTTAACAATGGCCGAAAGGTCTGCTAAGAAATGAGGCTGATTAATGTATTGCAAAACTTTGCCACGTGCAAATGTTAAACACATTCAAGAAGGACTTAATAATACTAGATACTATCATGTCATTGCTAATGGGAAACATAGAAAGAAACTTATTGTCTGGCTCGCATAAGATGAGGGGACGATCGTGTGGGAGAATTAATTGGAATGTCTATATCTCTGAATATTATAATCGATTGTTTGGGCCACCCGCTCCAAACTTCTTTTCTGTGGTGGATGAGAATAATATTTAACATCTGGATTTACTGAGAAACAGGTGCTACAGGCTATCTCTCAAACAAAACATAAGAAAGCTCCAGGGCCATATGGGTTTCCCCTTGAGTTTTATCAAAAATATTGTGATGTTATAAAGGTTGATTTGATGGAAATGTTTTCACAATGGAAAAAATGGTGATATCCCAGTATTCAAGTTAAATTTTGGTGTCATCACCTTACTGATAAAAAAATGGATGCGAGCAGATTGAACAATATAGACCAATTTGTCTCATGAATGTCAGATTTAAAATATTTACTAAAGTGGGCACCAATCGTGTGCCGTCGATTTCCCACAAGGTTATTCACCCAACGCAGTCCGCTTTCATACCAAGTAGAACATCCTGAAAGTGGTGGCTGTCCTATACGATACCATTCATGAAATTCATTGGAAAAATTGGATGGGATGCTTTTTAAGATTGACTTAGAGAAGGCCCATGACAAATTAAAATTTTATCTCTTGCAGCTGGCCCTATGCATGAAGGGATTTGACCTTAAGTGGTGCGAACAGATTGCCCGTTTTGTTCAGGGTGGGAGCGTTGGGAATCGTGTGAGAGGAGAAGGTGTTAGAGGCTATCTCTAAAAATCTATGTTGTTTAAAGTAGGATTTTTTGGTTATTTGACGTGTCTAGCAGGAAGCTCTATTTATTTCACAATTGCAATTCAAAATTCGATGGTCTCCCATCTAATTTGTACAAGCCCAATATTTTTTGGTTATTTGACGCGTCTAGCAGGAAGCTCTATTTATTTCAAAATTGCAATTCAAAATTAGAGGGTCCCCCATCTAATTTGTTCTAGCTCACATTGCACATTCGTACTCGTCGGCGCACGCGGTCGCCAGCGAGGCTTCAGACTAGTTTTGCAACCTAGCTTCATGTCCCAGACTCGTTCCGTACTCACTTGGAAAGGCTAGTACTGCGGTTGAGAAGAGACGGGATTAAGCGGGATAAGTGGTGGCCGCATAACCGACATTCTGCTTGGCGGGCTGTCCGCATATGCTCACTTAACACATGCGAGATGATGCGGCAGTAAGCAGGCACCCCGCTATTCACTAGTACAGAAACGTAAATTAGAGCCGGCCCCAGGGAGTCATCTCAGCCGGTTAAACTGTTCGTCTCCGTGCGGGGATCTCTAATGTACGCTCCATTAGAGCCGATTCAGTGGGCTGGCTGTAATGAGCTCGTCCCTGAGACGGCTGGGAGAATCAGCCGTCTCCAATATAGAGACGGCCAACAGAAACACCCGTCGGTGATCGTGACTAATCAGCGACGTATATAATGGCTGACCGTCGCATGGTACCCGTGGGGTCCGACAAAGCCATCCGACATAATATACGTTGCCTCCGGGTATAAATCCGGAGGGGTCCAACTTTGTGAAGCTAAACAGAATAATTTACAGATCGTCACCACCAGGAATCAGCCCCCTGTTCCATTAACAGAAGCAATGAGCTTATAACATGTCTCCAACCGCAATTTGTGCCAATTAACAAAGTAGCTAGCCCGCTAATTAGATTAAGTGTTCACCATACCCCCTACCTTAATTAACAAGACAGAATTAGTTCTATATGAGCTGGAACTCAATAATGACATTCAAGATGAGGTCATTGATCTTTCTAAGAATGATCATAACAGGTTGATCAATCACAAAATTCTTGCCTTCCATGAAGTTCTCCCACCCCAACTTGTCGAGGTCAATGCGGTCGTCGGTCCTCTTGATGTACGTGATGCCGACAGCTGCCCATGCTGCTCCAAGTCGTAGTCCAGCATTGCCCTCAGCCGGTATGCCAGCCTCTTCTGCTATCACCTTAGGTAGTGTCTGTGCATGAAAGATAACATAACTATGTCAATTTTCGATAAAGACATAGCTATATACGGCCGATAGAGGCGATTCATGATTCCTGAATATCAACATAGGAAATTAAGGAGGCATGCATGAAAGAGGCGGTCTTGTGGGTACATACCATATCATATCTGTTCAAATTAGTGCTCGCGAAGCGAGTCACAAATAGAACTCCAACATAGTCTCGTATGGGAAGAAGTTCAACGAGGCGGTTCTTCTCATGCCTGTTGAGACAAACTCTTGGGTAACTCTGATTCTGTCTTCGTCGTTATAGATATCTTCAGAACTGTCCGAATCTTCATCGTTACTTTCAGATATTTTGTTAGTGTCCTCTTCGTTGTTGCCCCTGTCTATAATGACATGGTATGTACTGGGATGAGGTTTGAAGGTAAAAATTGGCATGTCTCCCTCGATGATGTTGTTCTTGCTGATGAAATGTTCCCATTCTTGGTCGTGCAAGCGGGTTTTGCTCAGACGTTTTGCTACATGAATGTTGTACGTGCTCCCAAGGACACGAAACAACACACGCTCGCGCACTAACGCATTGACCGCTAGCCGAGCTGTGCATGGTACAATCTGTGTTCAACCAAAAACAGAAACAAACACACAAATCATAAGTTAAATTCAAAACAGAAAAAATAATTTTTATGTGTATTTGGAAGACTTGTTTTCTTACCACACACTTGCGGTGACACTCTTGCACACAAATACTGAATGAGGAATCAGTAAAGTTCCTGCGTATGCAGATATTATTGTTGCAGACATGGCATGGCAAATCCTTCTCCTTCAGTTAAAAAGAAGCATAAGTTAGAAAATGTGCATACATAGAATTTAGTAGCATGAGTAGTCATTTCTGGATGAAGGTGTAGGACCAAATCATACATTACGGACCTGGTGGAGACGGCAACAGCTGAGAGCGGCCATGCTAGCACTAGTAAAAAAACGCTATCAGTGGCGCACCAAAATCAGCTATCAGTGGCGCACCGTGGTGCGCCACTAAATATGCGCCACTAATAAACACTAGTACAGAACGACACATCGGATACCCCTCTATGGCAACGGCAGGAGTTAGGCGACGGTAAATCGCGAAATCCCCCGCGTGCCCGCAATGGGCCGTAAAGCAGGCCCACAACAAAGGCAACGGGTGAATAGTGGAATATATGTTGGCAACGGAGGTTAGTTTACCTCCGTTACCGATGTGTGCTCATCGCACACGGACAGTTTCGTAATCTCCGTTGCCATTAGAAGCAGCCCGACAGCCGGCCTATAAGAACCTACTATGCCCTTCACTCTCACTCTCACTGTCTCACTTCCAACCCTAGCCGCCGCACAGTCTCCTCTCTCTCCACTCTCTCGCATGGCTTCCACCGTCGGCGCTGGTAGATCCGGCCATCGCGGCCGTGGCCGCCCCACCCTCCGGGCCTTCAGGCAGCAGCAGTGTCAGCTGGTGTTGCGGGACGAGCTTGCGGAACAGGCCGCCGCCGCTCCGGCCCACGCGGGCCGGTCCCGCACCCTTGGCGCTCGTCCGCACGGCGAAGGCTCCAGTGATCCGCACCCTTCTGGCCGCACCCGCTCATTTGGCCACCACTGCAGCTACCGCGAGATCCGCCAGGCGATGTACCCCGGCCGCCATCCGTCTTCCTCCTCCTCCTCGTCCTCGTCCTCCGACGAGGAGGAAGAGGAAGAGGAAGAGGAGGAGGAGGAGGATCGTGATCTGGAGATCGCTTGCCAACTCTCCCGCGCCGATTTCGAGCGCGATGCCGCCAAGTGTCGTCAGGGCGAGGCCGATCTGGAGGCGGCGGTCCTCCTCTCCGAGGCCTCGACCCAGGTCGAACGCGCCGAGGAGGCGGTCTACCAGTCTGACCTCCGGGCCGCCATAGCCCTCTCTTTGGTCCACGGCGAGGGCAAGGCGCCGCCAGGGAGGCCGGCGCTAGCTCCGTCGCCGGCAGCGACGCTAAGCTAGCCCGCCTCGCCTAATGTAAGACCCCAGTTCAGTAGGATAGCTGTTTTCTAGTTGTAAGTAGCTAATATTTATCCATAGATTTGCTCTGTTTTTAGTAGGCATTGTTTACACATAGATTTTTGCTGTTTTCTAGTTGTAAGTAGCTAATTGTTTATCCATAGATTGGCTCTGTTTTTAGTAGGCATTGTTTACACATAGATTTTAGCTGTTTTCTAGTTGTAAGTAGCTAATTGTTTATCCATAAATTTGCTATGTTTTTAGTAGGCATTGTTTACACATAGATTTTAGCTGTTTTCTATTTGTAAGTAGCTAATTGTTTATCCATAGATTTGCTCTGTTTTTAGTAAGCATTGTTTACACATAGATTTTAGCTGTTTTCTAGTTGTAAGTAGCTAATTGTGTATCCATAGATTTGCTCTGTTTTTAGTAGGCATTGTTTACCCATAGATTTTAGCTATTTTCTAGTTGTAAGTAGCTAATTGTTTATCCATAGATTTGCTCTGTTTATAGTAGGCATTTGCTCTGATTTTAGCTTTGTTTCTGTTATGTCGATGATTAAAATTAGGTGACACCGTGTGATCAGGGGGTGGCGCTAGTGATCCTTGTGATATGCACAAATACACATCGATCTTGTTCATCCTACTTGGCTCGCTTGCTCCATCCCTGAAATTTGTGTGTCCAATCTACCTATATATGAGGCATTGTTTAGTCTATGTTCTAGTTGTAATTAGTTCTATATTTTCTGTAATGCCGATGAAGAAGCATCTGTCTTGTGTATAGAGATGAAGGAGCTTACATTTTGATTTTTTTCATCTCCTTTAGGGCGAGGAGGAAACCTGGAGACTATGCGGCGGCCGTGAAGACGTAGGAGCGGGGCTCCGTACACACGGTCCACTAAAGCCGGCGCCTCCAGGAGCAAGACTTTTGTGCAGTACTAAATAGGTAGAAGAAGACCACGCAATGAATCTGGGCGAAGAGGAAGGTGAAGAACCGGCGGCCATCAAGCAGGAACCACAGGGCTCCGTCGACGGCGCAGCAGGCGTCACCGGCTTTTTTTTTGTTTCCTTTAGCCCTCATTACAAACGTCAAAAACTAATCTCCGTATCTGATGTAAAGACTAAAGGCAACGATATATTATGCCCGTTGCTAAACTTATTGCAAATGATCAAAATCTCTGTTGCCATTGTGAGGCTTCACATCAGTGACAGAGGCGGGGACACGGACCCTTTCTCTGTTGCCGAAGGGGTTTTTGGCCCGTTTCCGATGTGTCGTTCTGTACTAGTGTAAGTGTTATCTGTGGCGCACCGCTGTGCGCCACAGGTAATTGCACTATCAGGTAATTGTACTGGTAGTCGATTTTAGTGCGCCACAGGTAACCTTTGGGGGCACCCCATATCCGTGCCGTGCCCCCATCGTGCGCCACAGGTAATTTTTTGGTGCGCCACAGGTAATATGCACGGTGCGCCACAGGTAAGTATCTGGTGCGCCACAGGTAATATGCACGGTGCGCCACAGGTAAAGATGTGGTGCGCCACAGGTAATATCCCGGTGCGCCACAGTAAGGTTCTACTGCGCCACTGGTAGAATTTGCAATTTTTTTAAAAAAAATGTACCGTATTCGTATTTTCACATGTATAACGTACACAGCAGTAAACAGTTTTTGAATAACACAAGTTCACCACATATGATATTAGAATACATATACATTACATAGTTTATGAATAACACAAAGTGTTCACAAGTTCATCACATTTGACACAAGGTCATCACATTTGATATGATAGTAGATAACATAAAAGTTCAACGATATTGCGACAAGTTTCTGAATAACGTTTACAAGACAAAAATAAAACTTCAACGATATATTGCACTCGCGGAGGCCATCACTAGGAAGAAGAACACATGTTGATACCATCACTGCTTCTTCTTGCTCACTTTCTTTTTCGGCAACGGCGGGAAAGGGTCCATGCCATTTAGAGTGTTAAATGGCCTGTAGTCACCCTGATCTTCTGAGCGTCTTTCAACGTCGGCGTTAGCTGGCGGAGAACCGTAGTAGAACAGCCCCTCCTTACGGAGAACATCCTTGTTGATTGTTGTCGCAATCGTATGCTGGATGCGAATGAATTCAAGTCTGTGTTCAGAATCAGTGGCTTCCGTCATGTTCTTCAGGCACCATGTGCGGAGTTGCCCTGGCAACTGTAGTTGCTGCATATCCCGTACATACTCCCATGAGCATTAAGACGTAGAAGGCGTCCAGCTTACTGCTTTCCGGCTGCGTGACGGATTTGAAATCCGTTTTGTGGCCGAATACCAGCTTTCCTTCTCTAACATATTGGTTCTCCACCGGGCACCCATGGAAGGCGTATCCGGTGAGAGCCTCGTCCATAACACTCTGATGGGTCCATAGTATTTCTTCTTATGATGCCTCCCCGAGTCCAAATAAATGGCCTCCGACCTTTTTGGAAATGCAACAATGAGGACACAGTATTTGTTCCTGCAAAAGGAGACCATCATACTCAAATTAACCATTGTATGGACAAAACTCGACGAAAAGCATGTAATGGCGGCTAGCGAATGACTTACTCGGGAAAGTATGGCATTAGAATGGCTCTCTTGTCCTGATGCTATGAAGAATTTTGTATGTAGAGCGCCGCTTCTCGCGCACCATCACTGTGGTTCAGGCGGCCCTCTTGCAGGTGGTAGGGGTCCATTATCGCTATGAGCTTGGTTTCCTCTTTCATAAGCTGGTACTGCATATTGAGAGCAAGCAGGCGGACGAAGCATATGGGGAGTCGTTTCATATGGTACATGTCGAAGATCTCTTCAAATCTAACGAAGAACACATCCGCGGGGTATTCATCGGCATAGCCAAGGTTCTTTGGTACCTTTACCGGGTAAAGAGGGTATAATGGATTTGAGAGTTGAGAAGAAGTTTCTCCACACGATGAATACATTCATGGAGACTCCTCATATCTCCCCTTAGTAGTTTGGATAGTCTCGGCGGCGGATCGGTTTAGCCAACTGATGAACGAATGCCATTCGGAGACGCCTACGTTGTCTTTAGCGCGTAACGGCTCTTTGGTCTTCGGCGTGGTTGGCTGCTGGAGGCAAAGTCGTTCTTCACTTTTCTTTTCCGTGCTTTATTACGCCTCTTCTCTGCCGCTGTGGGAGGGATGGTCCCTTTCTCAATCTCCGGCATGACCGCCTTGAGGAGTGTCTCCTGGCTGAAAGGCTTGTTGCCTTGTTGATCCTCGGTGAAGGGGGCAGCTTCAGGCGTTCCTTGAGAATTGAACAGACGCTTAGAGCATTGACGAGGAGCCTGAAGATCCTGATCCCGTTGTCAAAATCCATAAGTCATCACTATCATGGTCATCATCCCCTCCTTGCATTAGCTGATCGACATGATGAATCGCCGACCTGGTGGAAAGACTAGTGCAGGTTCATCTTGAGTCTTGTGGTCTGGTGGCATGCCCCAGATGTACTGCATCAACGGTTCTTGATTCGCCGACCCTACCAGTGTTGGCTGTGGCGGGGTGCAGGTGATAGGGGGTCCAAACGGATCAGTGCCTTTGGCCATGTCATGGGATAACCCAAGCATCCGGAGGGTTAACTCGAATCGGCACCCGCGGGTTGACTTGGAGGATAAAGGTCATCAAACCCGAGAGCACCCGATGAATATGTACCCGAAACACGTCGGGGCCATAGGCAGGTTGTGCATCACGCGTTGAAGTGGTGTCATGATGCTTGCCGTTGCCACATCTCGAAGCTCATTCACATGCAATAGCAACGTGCATCCCACCTCGTCGGCCTGCGAAAACATGCATATAAGGCGTAAGAGAGGACGCCAAGGATGAGTTATATATACATAATTTGTTGAGACTTCTGCGACGCTTAATTACCGTGAGGCTTCAGCTCGGGTAATGGCGTTGGACCGCGAACGGGCGTGGAAGAGATGACGGAGGGGCTGCTAAGCTGATGCGCGCCGGCTGGCGAAACCCCTTTAGCAACTTCATTGATGGCGGCCGGCGTCGCATCCTCCCTACCACAAGTAGGGTTGGCGGCTGGAACATCCATCGTAGGCGCCTGATTGTTGGAGTTGCTTGCGACAAAGCTGGGTATGTTAAACGGCCCTTGTTGCCCTTCTTCCATCAAACCTTGACCGACTGCATCAGGCTAGGCATGATGGCAGTGAGCGACTGCGCCAGTTGTTGTTGGACTAACCCGGGACGGTTGCTTGCACCTCCTTATCTACAGCCGCCTTTATATCCATCTGCTTGAACCTCCTCCTCTCCTTTCGCAGCTCCTTGGCCTCAACAGGATAATAGTAAGGGTGTTTGTGATGCTACCGGCACCTACCCACACGGCCCTTGTGCGATTGTTCTGTCGCCGGCCTATCCTTCACCTGGTTGTACGCCCTGACAAAAGCAGTGTCCCAATACGGGGCCTTCGACGATGAACCTCAGAGGAGGTTTGAGTAGATTGCATCTTTTCTTCCGCCTGGAGAAGTAATGTGAACCGTTTAGAAACGACGTAACTGCTATATAATTTAATGGACTTGATTAGAAGCATTTTAAACTGGTAAATTCCTTACCAGAATCTTCTTCTCAAGCTCGAAGACCTTTTTTCCCGTCTTGAGGTCCCCGGTTTCCTTATCATGCTTGTATCGGGCCCTGATCGTTCTGCGTGCCAACGGGTCCGTGAACTTATCCCAGGGGTTCTCCTCATCAGGAAGGCGCTTGGCGTCCTCTCGTCCCATTTGGGCTGCTTTCCGGCATAACCACGGTTCCAAGAGTGTGGTCACCTATGTTCTTATCCCGCATTGTCTTCCCCCACCCCCGTTTGGCAATCGTTTCTGGGGTGTTCTCGGCGTCCTTGAAAGTAGCCCATGCGTCCGCCGAAATTTGGGGAAAGCGGCGGTGAACCTCCTCGAAACTGCAATCTTTATCAAGCATCTTCCTCAGCCTATATTTCCAAGAGCCTAAGCCTTTGCTGATCTTGCCGAGGGCAGCTGTGTTTACTATGTTGTTCTTGATATCTAGGTTATTGTACGGCGCCAGGAACTTGTACCGCTGATGGACCCTCTTAACGAGGAGCTTTTCCAAAGGTTGTTTGTCTTTGTACCTTAGGTGCCCATCATTTATCGAGCACATTTCTCGAGCAATGGCGGCACAGGTGTTGCCAAAGTCCCTTGCATGATTCTCAGGCTCTATAGGTAAACCACTGGTGGCGTCCACCTCTGTGATTTCTAGTCGGCCGGTGCCCACCAAGTTTTGGCGCCTTTCCTTCCGTGACGCTTGGCGGAGGCGCTACCTGAGGTAGTACATCTGTGTCGGCGCCGCCGGTGTCAGTGGTGTTGTTGTCCGTACCCTCATATCCATCGTCCTCGCCGGTGTCAACGAGATCTTGCGAGAAATATTGCAGGTAGTGGTTCTCCAAGTCTTCTTCTTCGGAACCAGCATGAGGCCGAGAACCACCGGCTTCGTCGTTGTCCGCCATGTTACACAAATTAGTAAATAGCACGGTATTAGTAACAAAACAAAACGAAAAAATTCGCCATGACCTTTGCTAAAAAGTCTAGCTATGGAGTGTGATTCGCTAGATTTGCACGTTCGTTGGGAGACCCCAAGAGGAAGGTATGATGCAGTCAGCAGCAAGTTTTCCCTCAGAATGAAACCAAGGTTATCGAACCAGTAGGAGCAGCAACTCTTCAGAAGGTTGTTGTGGCGCACAGCGCAACACGATCACCAACGTGGAATCTGCACACAACACAATCAAACTACTTTGCCCCAACGAAACAGTGAGGTTGTCAATCTCACGGCTTGCTGAAAACAAAGGATTAAACGTATGGTGTGGAAAATGAGTATTAAATTGCAGAGAATGAAAAAGGAACAGTTTGCAGTTTGTGGTTGTTTAATCAGTGTAAAAGAATGGACCGGGGTCCACAGTTCACTAGTGGTGTCTCTCCATAAAAGATAACTAACATGTTGGGTGAACAAATTACAGCTGGGCAATTGACAATAGTGAGCGCATGACAATGCATATACATGACATGTGACTACTATGATATTTAATTGGGCATTACGACATAATACATAGACCGTTATCCAACAGCATCTATGACTAATAATCCACCGCCGGGTTGTCATCCGAGTCCCCCGTTGGTATTAAGTTGCAAGCAACGGATAATTGCATTAAGTAAAGTGCGTAATGTAAACAAACACATATGCCCGTGGACATAGCATCGTTAGGTTATCCCTAGTGGCAACAGCACATCCACAACCTTAGAACTTTCTGTCACTGTCCCAGATTAAACGGAGGCATGAACCCACTATCTAGCATAAATACTCTCTCTTGGAGTTACAAGCATCTACTTGGCCAAAGCATCTACGAGTAACGGAAAGCATGCAAGATCTTAAATAACATATAAGATAGATTGATAATCAACTTGACATATATTCAATATTCATCGGATCCCAGCAAACACAACATGTAGCATTACAATAATATGATCTTGATCATGTAGGGCAGCTCACAAGATCTAAACATGATGGCACAAAGTGGAGAGACAACCATCTAGCTACTGCTATGGACCCGTAGTCCAAGGATGAACTACTCACGCATCACTCCGGAGGCAGGCATGGCGATGTAGAAGCCTCCGGTGACGATTCCCCTCTCCGGCAGGGTGCCGGGAAGAGGTTCTGAACCCTCCCGAGCTAGGGTTGACGGCGGCGGCGTCTCTGGAACTTTTCGTGGATATTTGCTCAGGTACTTAGGGTTTTCGCGTCGGGGGGAATAAGTAGGCGAAAGGGCGGCGGCTGCGACCCCCGAGGGGCCCACACCACCCAGGGCGCGCAGGGGGGGCCCGCGCCCTAGGTGGCGTGTGGCCTCCTGGCTCTCCTCTGCTCCTTTGCTCCGTCAGGTGTTCTGGAAAAATAGGGACCCCCGTGAGTTTCGTCCAATTCCGAGAATATTTCCAGACTAGCTTTTCTGGAATACAAAAACAGCAGAAAACAGGAACTGGCACTTCGGCATCTTGTTAATAGGTTAGTCCCAAAAAATGTATAAAAGTGATATAAAGTAGATGCAAAACATGTAGCAATTGGTATAAAACAAGCATGGAACATCAAAAATTATAGATACGTTTGAGACGTATCAGCATCCCCAAGCTTAGTTCCTACTCGTCCTCGAGTAGGTAAACGATAAAAACAAAATAATTTTTGAGGTGACATGCTACATCATAATCTTGATCATATAATATTGCAAGGCACATGTAAATGAATGAAGTGATCCAAGTCAATGGTCTATAATTTGCTACCAAATAGATAATGAGTAAACAATGAATCACACAAGCTAAACGTTTTCATGAATAGTACTTTCGAGACAAGCATCAAACAGTTTTGCATAAGTGTTAACTCATAAAGCAATAGTTTCTAATAAAAGGTATTTAATCAACACAAAGGAAGAATTAGTTTCAGCATTTGCTTCAACTTTCAACATATTTATCTCATGGATATTGTCAACACAAAGTAGTATAACAAGTCCAATACATTGCATATAACGCATGTTGTAACAAAGTTGACACTAGTGTTTGCTTGTGGAAGACAGAAAGAATAGGAAAACTGACTCAACATAAAAGTAAAAGAAAGGCCCTTCGCAGAGGGAAGCAGGGATTAAATCATGTGCTAGAGCTTTTAGGTTTTTGAAAGCATATAGAGATTGCATAAAATATTTGATACTCCTCCCAACCTTGCTAACACAAGCCATGGCTAACCGAATCCTCGGGTGCCTTCCATCAATCACATACCATGGAGGAGTATCTATTTTTGAGAGGTGTTTGTTAATTGTCAACGAATGGTAGCGGGTGAGAACAGTATTCTACCTGTCAAACGGACTTTTAAGAGCGGCTCCCATGAAGGACGTTATTTCTACCAGCAAGGCAGATCATCCCTCTTTCTCTTTGGTTTACACACATTCAGGTATTTCACTGTTTGTCATTGCTTACTGATGAATCAGGGCAAAAGTGTGAAGAGAATTAATTGGTTAAAGTTGTAATTAATTGGGACTGGGCACCCCGTTGCCAGCTCTTTTTGCAAGTTATTGGATAAGCGGATGTATATGCCACTAGTCCAGGTGTAAAAGTCCATTGACAAATAGAATAAAGAATAACCACACTAATTCCTCATGAGCTAGTAAACATTGACACAAAAAGGGAATAATAACATTTTGAATAATTTAAAGGTAGCACATGAAAAATTTACTTGGAGTGGCAAGGAAATACCACATATAGGTAGTTATGGTGGACACAAATGGCATGGATTTTGGCTCAAGGATTTGGATGCACGAGAAGCATTCCCTCTCAGTACAGAGTTTAGGCTAGCAAGGTTATGTAAGCAAACAAGAATATCAACCCGTACACCAAGTTTTATATGACAAACATATTGCAAACGTTATAAGACTTCATACCGTCTTCCTTGTTAACCAAACCCTGTTATTAGAAAATATCTAGACCTTAGAGATACCACCGATGCAAACCAAATTTTCAACAAGCTTTACGGTAGTTCTTCACTAATAGGCTTAACTCATGTGATGCACAATTTAATCATGATCTACTTGTTAACTCAAAACAATTGACAAGCATCAAGTTATCCATTAGTGATCTACAAGATTAAGCAAGTTTTTCCTTATACCAATTACCACATGCAACATTTTCTGAACCAACCAAACACCAATCAATTTATTTCATCAACTCTCCAAACAAATATAAGTGAAGCAAGAGAGTACTTTCTACAAAAGAAAGCTAATAGCTCTGACAAGAGATACATGAAAACAAGAGCTAAAAGCTGAACAGCGCTAGATATGAATACTCAACAAATATAAGTGAAGAATAGGAGTATTCTCATGAAAAAGCGGAGCGTGTCTCTCTCCCAATCAAGAATGCTAGGGTCCAGTCAAGCTTTATTGAAAATAAAAGTGCAATACTGAAAATAAAAGCACACAGACGCTCCAAGAAAAGCACATATGATGTGAAAGAATTAAAATATAGTTTCACTAGAGATGACCTGATAATTTTGACGATGAAGAAGGGGATGCCTTGGGCATCCCCAAGCTTAGACGCTTGAGTCTTCTTGAAATATGCTGGGGAGATCCATGGGAGCCTCCCCAAGCTTAAGCTCTTCACTCTTCTTGATCCTATTATATCATCCTTCTCTCTTGACCCTTGAAAACTTCCGTCACACCAAACTCAAAGTAGATCTCATTAGAGGGTTAGTGCATAATCAAAAATTCACATGTTCTATAAAGACGCAATATGATTTGTTACTTTAAACATTAGCTACAGCCACTGATGTTATGTGAAGCTCTTCCACCCAAAAAAGAATTTCACTCAACACTAGTAAAAGAGAGAATGCAAAATAAAAAGGCATAATCTGTCTAAAACAGAACAGTCCGCAAAGACGAATTTTTTCGAGGCACTTACGACGCTCAGATCGAAAACTTGAACTAATGAAAGATTCAGACATTCATAAAGATTACGCACAAAAATTTCAGATTTAATTAACAATCTGGTGATTTTAGGAATTTCGTACAGTGAACAGCAAAAATCTGTTTCTGCGCAGCAATCAAAATTAAGCATCATCTTAACATTAGAGGCTACTCTTGGCACAACAATGCGAGAAAATAAAGATACAAAGGAGTTGCTACAGAAGTAAACAACTCCTTGACTCAATAAAAGAAAAATTGCAGAAAAAAAAATAATGGGTTGCCTCCCATAAGCGCTTTTCTTTAACGCCTTTTAGCTAGGCACAAAGCATGCATCAAGTATTACCAAGTGAAGAAGCATCAACATTGTAATTTGTTCGAACAATAGAATCATAAGGTGGCTTAATCTTCTTCCTAGGAAAGTGTTCCATACCTTTCTTGAGAGGAAATTGATATTTTATATTCCCTTCTTTCATATCAATAATAGCACCTACAGTTCTAAGAAAAGGTCTTCCCAGCACAATAGGGCATGATGGATTGCATTCAATATCCAAGACAATAAAATCAACGGGGACATAATTGTTGTTAACCATGATAAGAACATCATCAATTCTTCCCAAAGGTTTTTTAATAGTAGAATCACAAGGTGAACATCCAAGTAACAATTTTCCAAAGGTGCTAAATCAAGCATATCATAAATCTTTTAGGCATAACAGAAATACTAGCACCAAGGTCACACAAAGCATTGCAATCAAAGTCATTCAATTTCATTTTAATGATGGGCTCCCAACCATCTTCTAACTTCCTAGGGATAGAAGCTTCATGTTTAATTTTCTTCCCTAACTTGTATGAGAGCATTAGTAATATGTTTAGTAAAAGCCATGTTTATCACTAGCATTAGGACTTCTAGCTAGCTTTTGCAAGAACTTAATTACTTCAGAAATATTGCAACCATCAAAATCAAAGTCATTATCATCAAAAGTAATGGATTATCTTCCTTATTGCTAGAAATTTCAGCATCTTTATCAAGGACAGTTTCAGAGTTATCAGGCAATTTAGGACATTTTGCAATAGAAGTGGAAACATTACCAACACCAATTATCTTGCCATTAATGGTAGGAGGTTTGCTAACACTTGAGTTTGAAGCATTTTCAGAAGTAGTAATAGTATAAACTCTAGCAATATTATTCTTTCTAGCAATTTCATCCTCTCTTTCCCATCTAGCATGCAATTCAGCTAACATCCTCACATTGTTATCAATTTTAACTTGTATAGCATTGAGAGTTTTGCTCTCTTTAACATCATGAGGCATGTTCTTTAGTTTCAACAAGTCAACATCAAGAGCAAGACTATCAACTTTAGAGGAAAGCACATCAATTTTCCCAAATTTCTCCTCAACAGTTTTATTGAAAGCAGTTTGTGTACTAATAAAATCCTTAAGCATAACTTCAAGATCAGAGGGTACACTCTTATTATTGTTGTAGGAGTACATAGGAATTTCCATAACCATTGCCACTATTAGAAGGATAGGGCCTATAATTGCTATTACCAAAATTATTCCTATAAGCATTGTTGTTGAATTATTATTTTTAATGAAGTTCACATCAACATGCTCTTCTTGAGCAACCAAAGAAGCTAAAGGAACATTATTTGGATCAACATGTGTTTGACCATTTGCAAGCATAGACATAATAGTATCAATTTTGGCACTCAAGGAAGAGGTTTCCTCAACAGAATTTACCTTCTTACCTGTTGGAGCTCTCTCGGTGTGCCACTCAGAATAATTAATCATCATATCATCAAGAAGCTTTGTTGCAGCACCCAAAGTGATGGACATAAAGGTACCTCCAGCGGCCGAATCCAATAAATTCCTTGAAGAAAAATTTAATCCTGCATAGAAGGTTTGGATGATCATCCAAGTAGTCAGTCCATGAGTGGGACAATTTTTAACCAATGATTTCATTCTCTCCCATGCTTGAGCAACATGTTCATTATCAAATTGCTTAAAATTCATTATGCTACTTCTCAAAGAAATAATCTTAGCAGGAGGATAATATTTTCCAATAAAAGCATCTTTGCATTTAGTCCATGAATCAATACTATTTCTAGGCAAAGATAGCAACCATTCTTTAGCACGTCCTCTCAAGGAGAAAGGAAAAAGTTTCAGTTTAATAATATCACCATCTACTTCCTTGAGCTTTTGCATTTCACAAAGTTCAACAAAGTTATTAAGGTGAACAGCAGCATCATCAGTACTAACACCAGAAAATTGCTCTTTCATAACAAGATTTAAAAGTGCAGGTTTAATTTCATAAAATTCTGCTGAAGCAGCAGGTGGAGCAATAGGTGTGCATATGAAATCATTGTTGTTCGTGCTAGTGAAATCACACAACTTAGTGTTCTCAGGAGTACTCATTTTAGCAGAATTAAAAACAGACAGAAAATAACTTGAAAGTAAACTAGATGCAAGTAACTAATTTTTTTGTGTTTTTGATAATTGAAAGCAAACAAGATAAAATAAAATAAACTAAGCAAGACAAAAACAAAGTAAAGAGATTGGAAGCGTGAAACTCCCCTTGCAGAAGACTGCTGTCTCCCCGGCAACGGCGCCAGAAAAAAGCTTGATGTGAATCACACGTTCGTTGGGAGACCCCAAGAGGAAGGTATGATGTAGTCAGCAGCAAGTTTTCCCTCAAGAAACCAAGGTTATCGAACCAGTAGGAGCAGCAACTCTTCAGAAGGTTGTTGTGGCTCGCACGGCGCAACACGATCACCAACGTGGAATCTGCACACAACACAATCAAACTACTTTGCCCCAACGAAACAGTGAGGTTGTCAATCTCACGGCTTGCTGAAAACAAAGGATTAAACGTATGGTGTGGAAAATGAGTATTAAATTGCAGAGAATGAAAAAGGAACAGTTTGCAGTTTGTGGTTGTTTAATCAGTGTAAAAGAATGGACCGGGGTCCACAGTTCACTAGTGGTGTCTCTCCATAAAAGATAACTAACATGTTGGGTGAACAAATTACAGCTGGGCAATTGACAAATAGTGAGCGCATGACAATGCATATACATGACATGATGACTACTATGATATTTAATTGGGCATTACGACAAATACATAGACCGTTATCCAACAGCATCTATGACTAATAATCCACCGCCGGGTTGTCATCCGAGTCCCCCGTTGGTATTAAGTTGCAAGCAACGGATAATTGCATTAAGTAAAGCGTAATGTAAACAAACACATATGCCCGTGGACATAGCATCGTTAGGTTATCCCTAGTGGCAACAGCACATCCACAACCTTAGAACTTTCTGTCACTGTCCCAGATTAAACGGAGGCATGAACCCACTATCTAGCATAAATACTCTCTCTTGGAGTTACAAGCATCTACTTGGCCAAAGCATCTACGAGTAACGGAAAGCATGCAAGATCTTAAATAACATATAAGATAGATTGATAATCAACTTGACATATATTCAATATTCATCGGATCCCAGCAAACACAACATGTAGCATTACAATAATATGATCTTGATCATGTAGGGCAGCTCACAAGATCTAAACATGATGGCACAAAGTGGAGAGACAACCATCTAGCTACTGCTATGGACCCGTAGTCCAAGGATGAACTACTCACGCATCACTCCGGAGGCAGGCATGGCGATGTAGAAGCCTCCGGTGACGATTCCCCTCTCCGGCAGGGTGCCGGGAAGAGGTTCTGAACCTCCCGAGCTAGGGTTGACGGCGGCGGCGTCTCTGGAACTTTTCGTGGATATTTGCTCAGGCACTTAGGGTTTTCGCGTCGGGGGGAATAAGTAGGCGAAAGGGCGGCGGCTGACGACCCCCGAGGGGCCCACACCACCCTAGGGCGCGCAGAGGGGGCCCGCGCCCTGGTGGTGTGTGGGCCCTCCTGGCTCTCCTCTGCTCCTTTGCTCCTCAGGTGTGTTCTGGTAAAATAGGCCCCCGTGAGTTTCGTCCAATTCCGAGAATATTTCCAGACTAGCTTTTCTGGAATACAAAAACAGCAGAAAACAGGAACTGGCACTTCGGCATCTTGTTAATAGGTTAGTCCCAAAAAATGTATAAAAGTGATATAAAGTAGATGCAAAACATGTAGCAATTGGTATAAAACAAGCATGGAACATCAAAAATTATAGATACGTTGGAGACGTATCAGGGTGCGATAAATTTGCCGAAACGGAAGTGAATCAACATTTCGGCAAATTTCAGCTACTCCATCCACATCCACATCCATATGCATCAACATCCATCAAATTTCACATCCATATACATCCACAAAATATACATCCATATGCATCAACATCCATAAAATTTTGAAGGCATGTTTTCATCTACTAAAATTTGTTAAGGCATGTTTAAGCAGCACTAGCAGAACCTACAACACAAACAGGAACTATAGGACAAGCAAGTAGCAAAATAAAGCAACAAAAAATTCATTTTCATTTGGGCATTTCAGCAAACACCTAGGGTGCAGCCAAGGTAGAAGAGGGAGGGGAGGGAGAGAGGGGCAGCACCTCGGGAGTGGAGGTCGTCAGCAGCTCGGGAGAGAGGGCGGCAGACGGCGGCGAGTTGGGGACGGCGGGGAG